>JAMWYP010000107.1:1008422-1608422 GCA_025563575.1 Acacia pycnantha | reverse complement strand
ACTGGCAACCTCTGGTAATTCGATGATATCTTCCTAACCAGAGATCGGATTGAGGTGAAACCAATTTGGTTGGAAACGAGACTTCCAACCAGTCCTAGTCGCACAAAATTCAAGTCTAAAGGAGGTCATATGAGAGAGATATGAATTGTTGAAGATGACAGTGACATCACCGTCACACTGCTGACCAAGCCTCAATGTTTTGAGTATATCTCACAAACTAAAAATCCAATGAAGCTGAAATTGGTGCCATTTGAAAGAATACTCAAAGGGCTTTCCAAAAAGACTTGAAACAACCAAAACGGAGTTCATACCAGGAAGTTATGATCTTCAAAAGTGGACACTCAAAATACTGGAAGCAATAGAGTTCAAATCAAAACTTCTGTTATACCTAAACCACATGATACCCGAGTATGAGTATTAGATACTCGAGTATGATCGGTAAAATGCTTCTGATATATCGAGTCTTCAGATCGTGAATCTGGCATTCAATATTATTAATGAAGATCTTTAATGATTTGCTTACTGACCGATTTACTCATAGCTTTTCAAATATTTGAATTACAGTACAGGATCATTTCGAAATCTCCATGGGTCACGTATATCTGATAATTGATTCTGAAATAATGGAAAACGAACAAGACACTGAAATCATGGGTGATCTCTTTCAAACGGACAGTCAACCACGAATCATGATTCATTAAAGCTATTTTCAGAAAACACTACATCACGGGCAAGTATCTCGGACGACCAAGACGCTCCAACGGTAATGTCATCAAATGAGAATCACAAAAAGAATCCGATCAGATTATGGGCTTCAATGAAATTCAAAATGGCAGCATCTGCAATGGTCATCTTCAAAGCATTATAAATAGATGAAGTACCACCTGCTCTCAATACACACTGCAGAGCAAACACACAAAGAGAATCAGAAAGATACTTGCGAGAGTCTAGTTCCGCTATACTCTTGTCAGATACTTTTGAATACTTTCATCCAATACTCTGCAATACTTCCAGTCGATACTGTGTAATACTTTGTACATCAGTGCTTCTTGTTATCTGCTCTTACAGAGAGTTATTCTTCAAATTATCATTTCCTTGTGAGAGTCTCAAAGTTTTGGGACTTTGGGATTGGGTCTTTGATTACAACTTGTAAGGGGGAGTGTAATTTGAGAGAGAGAATTGTTCTGAGAGTTACAGAGTGTGTAATCATTTGATCGTAAGTTAGTGAAATCCCGGAGTGTTTCTGGGGACTGGACGTAGGTCAAGAGTTGGGCCGAACCAGTATAAATTCTCTTTGTCTATCTCTACTTTGGCTTGATATATATCTGTTATGTGGGTGACCGAGTAACTAGCAAAAAGAATTTTTGTAATCACCTATTCACCCCCCTCTAGGTGATATTCCACCCTTCACTTTATGCAGAGAATATGTCATTGATAAAATACATGTAAGTTTAATCAAGAGCTTAGAAAATCTTATCCATAAATATAAGCATTTATCAACTCACTATTCATGAATGAAATCAGATTTTTCAAGAATGATAATGAAATATGAAAATTGTTTCAAGTCTCAAATTTTCTTTCAAACATTGATAATGCATTATGAAATTGAAATTATAATGTATGAAAGATTCATTTTTGAAACATGTTGAAAATCAATGCTTTCTCTAAAACATGGTGGAAGTCAACATGTTAAAGAATAAATCAGTATGCTTCAGTTTTAGAGAACATGTTGAACATTGCAGTTAACATGTTGAAGAATATTCTCAAAAGCAAAAGTCATGAAGGTAGAGCATTATGAAACATGCTTAGTACAACAGAAATATATGAGCACAATGACTTTGCTATGATCAAGAGATAATCTTGCTTGTTAGAAAAGAGTCTTGAAAGTATATGAACATTCAAAGCAAGAATTTGAATATAGTTACTCAAGGATGGATGAAGACAAATTTTATATATTTGAGTAACAACATGACTCCTAGGATTCATGAATGATGAAGCACAAACTCATTAGTCCAAATGACTAGAGTTCCAAAATATTATCCTAGTAAGTTATTCTTCAAATGGTTTATGCACTAAGATTCTATGCATTAATGAACATTCATAATGCTTGGAATAACTTGGCCAATAAGAATTTATGCAGTAGGCATAACACTCACAAATTGAATTCTTTTCTGGAGATAAGCTTGAAACTCATATATGATCAACTCGTTAGACATGAGGTCCAACTAGTTAGAGAATAAAGAATGAGTGGTTCAAGCAAGACATTGAATATCAAAGATCAATATGTGTGATTAAAATATCCAACATTCAGTATACAACATTAACTTCCAATTTGAAACATCATTTGAATGCAATTAAAATATGGATACTTTTCAAAACATTTGTATGCATCTTTATAAAACAGAGTGAATTGAAATCCAAACAAATTTTAGACTTGTGCATTTCAAAAACATAAACTCATAAAAATTATACACAAATTCGCTTGTTTGATCATCAAAAAATCACTAACAAATTGATTAAACATAGTTAGAAATATTAGTGATTGATGATATGGAGTATTAGAATCAAACACAAAGGTTTCGCAAATTCGTTCAACTTGAAATTCAAATTTAGCGATGCAAACTCGAGTCGGTTCTTCCAAACTCGAGCTTTCATATTTTAGTAAGCTTTCAGTAAAAGATCGAAACTCGAGTTTTCTCATTTCAGAGACAAACATCACGATTTTTCATTTGGACATGTTTTGTGAACAGTGCAAAACTCGAGTCATTAAGTGACTAACTCGAGTTTTGGACTTTTGATGAGAAATCATGTTTTAGTCCAAAATCTCAAAACTGGAGTTTCTAAATCATGACTGGAGTTTGCAAATGTTCAAAAGATAGCAGAGCTCTCTGCCTGACTAAAAACTCGAGTTTTCAAAACTTACCTCGAGTTTTCACATTCTTTGAAAACTATGTAATATTTTCTGTAATGCCGAAACTTGAGTTTTCGAAACAAAACTCGAGTTTTCTCGTTTATAAGAAAACATTGAAAAACTTTGTCGAATTGAAGAATGGAGTTTTCACAAGGTTAGAGTCGAGCATTGTTCTTTGATGATGCAAACTCGAGTTTTCAAAGTTAACTCGAGTTTTCATAAAACGTTGGAAACTTGGAGAACTCTTTGCATAGCCTAAACTCGAGTTTCCAAATGGAAACTGGAGTTTTGGTATCTTTGAAAAACTTGGTTGCTCTCTGTCTTGACCAAAACTCGAGTTTTCATTTAAGTATGAAAACTTCAATAAATTTATGCCAAGTCAAAACTGGAGTTTTCCATGAAAAATGGAGTTTTCAAAATCTGAGTAAAACATGAAAATTCTCTATCAAGCGCAAACTCGAGTTTCCATAGTAAAACTCGAGTTTTCTCAAAATTTTGAAAAACTTAGAAAACTCATGGCAAACTGAAAACTGGAGTTTGCATATGACAGTAAAATTAATGATTGAAATTGAATAAGTTTCAAAACCTTTTAACTTAACTAAAGACAAACCAAAAATGAATTTCATATAATTAGAGTATGGGAAAAAATTAGATATCACCGTAATTTCTCTTGTCCTTGTAGAAGCTTGCTTGATTAAGATGGATTTGATGTAGATGACTCCTTTTCCGATGTTCACCATCAACATTAAGCATAGCTTGTTCAGCTTTCTCAAGACTTGGATCATTTCTCTATGTTGCATTCTTGAGAAGCTTTATTTGATCCTACAAAACCGTATAAATCTTTTTCTTTCTTGGTATCCAACCTTACTTGGATCCAATCATCGTTAGCTTGTAGGAACCAAAATTCACATGCTCTTATGAATATAATTATGAACAGGAAATTGAGCATAATGAACTAAACATGACTTTATACATAAAAGAGATACTTTCTTTTCAAATCATCATGTATACATAAATAATAAACTATTGAACATTGTGATCCCTTTATAAACTTATTAAGTGAATTTTTAAGGGATGTGAAAAATCAATTTCAAAATAGTTTGCAATGCTCATTCCTAAAGCTACAAAATATAAAACCTCAATGAATATTTCAAATGATAGGAAAGGAGGTTTTACCATTGTATATTTTTACCTTAGGTACTTGGAGGATTGACTTTGCTTACCCATTGGATCTTCATATGTTTTCCCATGGATATATGCAAAGCTCTTCTTAGAGGATATAGACTTCCAGAGTCTTCTGTTTGAAACTTGAGAGATTCTCCTCTTCTTGTTCTCCTCAAGATAGTTGAATGGTGCTCTATGGTAGTTTGTTCTTGAGGTGGAAGATACTCTTCTTGCTTGTAACCATTGCTTCTTTTGATGTTTAGACCTTGTAGATCTAGCAATGGCTTCTCCACGAGTTCTCCTAACGGATGTGAATCTCCTTTTAGGTTCATGAGAAACTCTTGGACTTTTCTTCCTCTTCTTTGTATCGTGATGTCCATTGATATTCAAATCATCCTGCATGGAGTACTAAATGGACATTTTGGTACCCACTTATACTTGGGTCCTTGACGGTTAGTATTGGACTTTGATTGTCCTTTAAGAACCCAAATAAATTTATTTCTTACAATAGAATTTCTCCTAATATAGCATGTGTAAGAAATATGACCAGATTTTCCACAATAATTGCAAATAATAGAATGGTATACATCATGAGATTTTATGCAAGCATTGTGTCGGTCAAGTGGATGCAATGTCAAATAACTCATATCTGTAAATTCTTTCTTCCCACATGATTTTCCAGCAAGATTGAAAACATTTTTGCTTTTCAAAATAGAATCAGTAATTGGTTGAAAAATAATCTTATGCAAACTTTCAAAATCATCTTTCTTAAATACACAAGAAGAATTGGAATTTTTTACCACATGTGCATCCTGAGCTCTAGATAATGATTGATCACAATTGTCCATGAGTTCTTCCTGGGAATCCTCTTCCTCTTGTTCTTTTGTGTTGACTGGATCATGGAAGTATTCAATGATTTCTCCTTCTTCAATCTCCAGTTGTTCATCAATCATAGATATGCAATTTATAATTTCTGATGAACTATCAACACTATCAACTTCACACAATCTTGAGTAACTCACAGATAGAAAGGTAGAATGGTTACAAATAAATCTTCTCTCTCTCACTCAGAAGTGAATGGATAAACAATGAAGCACAATACAACTCATTTCACTCTCTATGATAAGCTATGTAGACATTGAAAAACAGAGAGTAAATGATAAGAATATCAGAGTATCAGTATGTTGAAGATGAAGCCTTGTGTCTCTGTGTTTTTCTTCTCTCTGTTTTCTCTTATCTTTTGTAGACTTCAAACCTCTGGGTATTTATACTGATTGAAGCTTGATGACAGCCGTGGAGAATATAGCTGTTGAGAAGATTCAATGACTGTTGGATAAAGAAATATAGCCGTTAGACTCAGATGAAACTAGCCGTTAGAACTTCGTTTTCTGAACCAACTATGACATCAACATTTACTTTACTCTTAATCTTCAATTTACCAGCCTTTGATCATCTGAAACATGTACACAAATGATATAAATGATGTTAGGAAGTATTATAAATCATTTGGGTAATCATCTGGATGTTCTTGACGAAAAACGAGATTTTCGAAACGGTGATTTTCTAAAGTAGAGGTGCAAAATCGTGTTTGCATTTGTAAACTCGAGTTTAGAGGTTGTTTCTTTACTCAAGATTTCTCTCTGTCTGATGGAAACTCGAGTTTTGATTCTAAACTCGAGTTTGCTTCATTTGATAGCAAACTGTGCAATATCTTGAAATAAACAGTCAACTTTCGAGGGCCATATCTCTCTTGTCTGAACTCCTTTTTGGTCCGTTCAAATTGTTATGGAAATCCCTTTGAGTCTAATTTCATATGCCACCAATTTCAGCTCAATCGGATTTGTAATTTGTGAGATACACTCAAACCATTGAAGCTTGGTTTTCTGTGTGGCGTGACTTTCTATGTCAACTTCTACAATTCATAACTCCTTCATCTGAACTCCTTTTGGATTGAATATTATATCCAAATGACGATTTGGGAGTCTAGTTTCATAGGCCACTAGTTTCACCTCAATCCGATGTCTGGTTTGGGATATATCATCAAATTACCAGACGTCGCCCAAGGTGAACATGAAATAGAGTAGAACAGAGTTGCTGATCACCTTTTGACTTGTTAACTCGAGTTTTCCTTGTCCAGAGACCCTAGAGTTGCTGAATACATTACAAACTCGAGTCAGTTAGTGATTAACTCAAGTTTTGAGTTCCAAACTCGAGTTTTCTCATACCATAGAGCCAAATCGTTGTAACGAAGTAGGAAACTCGAGTTTTAATATCAGAATTCGAGTTTTCTTATCCTGGAACTGATTTTTTGCTGGTTTTAACTCTGAATTGACCCATTCCAACTTCCATATGATCTTGGAGATTTCTAGCATCAATATATGAACTTGAATAATGTTTTTCTCAATTCATTCAACAAGTTCTTCCTTCTTTCTTCTCTTCTTTCCATCATTCTCCATAATTCAATTCTTTCTTACTTCTCTTCTCTTCTTCTCTTGATCATGTTCCACAATTCAATTCTTTCTTCTCTTCTTCTCTTCTTCTTGAACTTGAACTCATCATTCTCAACAAGTTCTACCTTCTTCAATATCTCCTCTTTCTTGAGCTTGACATTCTTTCCAATTTCTTCTTTCTAAAATCTCTTATCTCCTTCTTGAGCTATTATTCAACTTGGACTAATCTACATTAAATATAAGAATTAGTCAAGGTAGAAGATAAATGTAGCATACAACCTTTTTGCTCTTAAGAATGACATCTATATAAGACATCATCAAAACTAATCAAAACCAACAGACTAGACGTAGGTCAAGTGGATTGGATCAAACCAGTATAAATCCCTTTTGTCTTCCTTTGATGATATTCTTCTAACTTGTTTCCCTTTATTAAGTTTGTATTTGAGTTTTTAAATTTTTAATATCACCTAATTCACCCCCTCTTGGGTGAAAGTCTTGAACCTACATTTGGTATCATAGAAAATCTTCTTGTTTTTAGGTTTAATAGCCTAAGAAGGATCCTAAGGTAAGCCTTGGTGAGAACATACTTATAGATGGAGTTTTAATCACCAGACCACCAAGATTTTGTGGACAACCCTTTTCGTTTTAGGAAGCCAAGTTTAAAGTGTTCGTGATGTCCAATTAATATGGACTTTGGCAAGTGATACAAGATAGGAATTATGTTCCTATGAAGAGGAAGGAGAAAGAATGATTGATAAGCCAACAAAAGAGTTTGATGATAACAATAAGAGATTGGTGACTCTCAACATCAAAGCTATTCTGATGATTCAGAGTGCCTTAAGTTAAAAGGAGTACTACAAAAATTGTAGTCTTCCTACTCCCAAGGACATATGGGAGGCTCTTGAGATAGCTCATGAAGTAACCTTTGGAATCAAAGAGAACATAGTCAATACTCTCACAATTGAGTATGACTTATTTCAGATGAAGGCTAGAGAAAGCATTGCCGAGTTTGAGTTAAGATACAGTCACCTTATTAATAAACTTTATGCTTTTGGAAAGACATATGAGTAGAGATCTCAAGTGAGAAAGATCCTTAACATTCGCACAAATGAATGGGAAGATAAGGTCAAAGCTATAGAAGAAGATAAAGGTGAATCCATGAGGTTAGTAGCATCTCCATTCATAAGTCTCTTTGAATATGAAGGAAAGCTAAAGTTCAAGAAGGAATTGACTGAGATGGATGAGAAGAAAAAGAAGGGATTTCTCTCAACGTGATTAAAGGAAAATAATTAGAAGAAGAATAGTTTGAAAATGAAGATAGGGAATGATCGTGAGAAGAATCAAGAAATTCTACCAAAAGGATCAAGGATTTGAGAAGTTCCAGAAAAGATGTCCACGTGCTCGAAGAGAAGCATAGGATCCAATCATTTGCTTCAAATGCAACAAGACCAGACATATCAACATCTAAAGAACACAGAGAAGAAGAAAAGAAAGTTCAAAAAAAAAGAAAGCTTATGTCTCTGCAATATGGTGATAATGAAGAACACAAAGACAATTATTTTGAAGAAGAAAGTGATAATGAGGAGGTAGCCAACATTTGTTTGGTGGCTCAAGAAGAAGAATCAAACACTGAGGATGTAATAACTTCTAAACCTACCTATGATAAAGTACAATATCAATAAAATGCTTTACATTTTGAATTTTTCAAAGTAGAAGGATTGTATCACAATTTACTAAGTGTGAGCCAAAGCACAGACAAAGACAATTATTGTGTCATTTTTTATTCAAAAGAATGTCTTATTATGAACAAGAAAGATCTTCAAATCAACAAAGATGATCTCAAAGTCAAAATAAAAGCTTCAAGGGATGTTAACTGTTATATTGTTGATATAAATAACAATTCATTTGAAAATTGTTTTATAAGTAATGCTGATGAAAGTTGGTTATGGCATAAGAGAGTTGCTCATGTCAATATGAACCAACTAAAAAAATTGATAAAAAATGATTTAGTTGTTGGTCTTCCTAAACTTCATTTCAAGGATAATGTATTTTGTCATTCTTGTCAAAAGGAAAAACAAATAAAGTCCTTTTTCAAATCAAAGAAGATAGTCTCAATAAAAAAACCACTCTAACTACTTTATATGGATTTAGTTGGACCGGTAAGAGTAAAAAGCCTTGGTGAGAATCTCTACACTTTGGAAATAGTTGATGACTATTCTAGATTTACTTGGATTATATTTCTTTCCTTAAAAGATGAAACATTTAATGAATTTGTAATTTTTACCAAGAAGGTCCAAAATGAAAAAGGTATTCTTATTGAGTCTATCAAGACTAATCACAAAGGAGAATTTGAGAATCGAGCCTTCAAATAATATTGTGATGCAAATAGGATTGACTACAACTTCTCAACCACTAGAACTGTGACATCCTAAATTTTGGGTTTAGGAAATTAAATTATAATATGGGATTAATTATGGGAAATTTGGCCGTAAGGAATTTTAAAATTTATATTTGGAATTTAAGGCATATTTTCTCATAAATTAAGGACGAATAATTAGGAGATAAATTATGGCCCAATATTATATAGAAAAGGAGAATGGAGGAATTAGTGGTACTATGTGTGTTGGACTATACATGCAAACCCAATTCTCTAATTAATCAATCCTGGTCCATTTCTCTTCGGCCCAATATTATAGACCACACACACTCACTCAAACCCAAACAACACACACACTCAAGCCCAATGCCATATTCTTCTTTTGGAAAAGCAAAAACGTAGCCCATAATATGCTCCCTCACTTTATTACATTTGGCCCATACCACGCATCACACTCAAGCCCATTACTCTCATCCACACAACCCAAACATGGCTATTTTCCCAATTTGCCCTTTATTAAATAACTATTTACCAAAATACCCCTGTCAGAAAACTATTTCCCAATTTGCCCCTGTCAGAAAACTATTTCTCATTCTGCCCCTATTTAGTCGACTAAAACCATGGTTTAGTCGACTAAATCACGGGCAAATTTTTTTTTTGAAGACTCCCGCGATTTAGTCGACTAAAACACCCATTTAGTCGACTAAATCATTAAAAAAAAGTTAAAACTTCGGAAGGCCATAACTTCTAGCTCGGGAGTCCGAATCAAGTGATTTTTTTTTGATTCCACATAACTTTTTGAGATCTATGCACTGACATAAAAATTAACTTCCAGATTTAATGAAGAGAAAGGAGGAAAAATAAGCGATTCTTTATTTTGCAGGAGATACTAACAACTCATTCAATATAATCAAGTGATTCTATTAAAGAATCACTTGATTATATTGAATGAATTGTTAGTATCTACTGCAAAATAAAGTTGGTCTTTTAAGACCGGACCATTTATAAGTCCGGTCTAAAAGTTCAATTTTTAAGACCGGATGTATATAACATCCGGTCTTGAAAGTCAGTCTTTTAAGACCGGGGTCTGGTCTTACAATCTACTATTTTTTGGACCGGGTTTATATTTTTCCGGTCTTAATATTCAGACCTTTTAAGAGCGGTCGAGATTTTGTCCGATCTTGAAGTTTGAGTTTTAGGACCGAACAAAAAATATTTCAGATCTATTTAGTACGAATTTTATGACCGAAGGTTTTAAATGTCTGGTCTTAATAGGGAGACTTTTAATACCGCCTGGAACAAGACCTGTCGCGGGTCCGGTCCTAATATACCTGTTTTGTCCGGTCTTAAAAGCCTTTTTTCCACCTGTGTATTTATCTTTCTTTCTTTCTTTTTTTTTTTTATTTTTTTATACAGGGTTAAGGAGCAATTTGGCCAACGAACTATTTTAGGAGTGTCTAGCACAAATAACTTTTAAGTGGACCAAAAATACCAAAAAGCTTTTAAAAATGTGCAGTCAACACAAAAAATGAGTAAAACTTTTTTGTGTTGGGCGCTCTTGGAGTAAAACTTTTTTGTGCCGAGTGCTCTTGGAGTAAAAGTTTTTTGTGCTGACTACACATTTTATCTTAGTCCTAGCTGTTTTCATAAAAGGCCTCCCTAGAATGATTGGTGATTAATTACTACTAGAAGACTCAGCCTCCATATCTAAGACGTAAAAATCAGCAGGGAATATTAATTCATTAACTTTGACTAATATATCTTCAACCAAACCAGAAGGATGAGCATTACTCCTATTATCTAATTGGACAACAACACCAATAGGATGCAAGGGACCAAGACTAATAGATTTATAGCAATTGAAGCACCTATATCTAACATGCAATCATCAAATCTATAATTACCAATAATACAAGGGATAAAAAACATTCATGGATCCTTGCATTTTTGAGGTATGGGTTTCAGAAGTGCTGACACATTTTGGTTCAAGCTTACTCTTTCAGTCCCCTTCAATCCTCTCTTGTTGCTACACAACTCTTTGAGAAACTTGGCATATTTTGGAATTTGCTTGATGGCATTCAAGAGAGGAATATTAATCTTGACCTTTCAGAAGGTCTCTAGAATGTCCTTCTCTAGTGACTTGTCCTATTGTGCCTTTTCTGCCAATTTCTTGGATCAAAAGGCTCTCCGAGGGAAAGGAAGGGGAATGGGAATGTCATGTTCCTCTTCGCTTTGCTTCACTGCCTTATCATTTTTAGATTCAATCTTCTCAACCTCTGACACTTGTTCCGATGTGGATTCAGTCACATTTGCAGCTTGTTTAGGCTCCTCTAATTGCTTGCCAAATCGTCGGATATCGAACTCACATTCCCCTTAGGATTAAGAATTATTTGTGAAGGAAGAGTGTTAGATCCTTAAAGTTGGAACTGGTTCGATGATGTTTCCAATTGGCCAATCTGAGTTTGCAAACTCTGAATAGAGGTTTCAGTTTGCTGTTGGATCTGCATAGTGTTTGTGGAAAATTGCTTCATCATACCTCCAATGAGGAACCATAGCCATTATTACTAGGCTGCTGTTGTTCTGCCTGTGGAGGTGCACATATGGCTGGCTGAGGAGGTGGTGCTGGCAAAGGAGGTGCAGATTGCTGCTAGAAATTTTGTGGTATGTACTGTCTCTGCTGGTAATTCCTAGAATTTTGCTGATACTAGTTACTCTGATTTTGCTGGTAATTTCCAGAATTTTGATTTTGGTTCCAACGGAAATTGGGGTGATTTCTCCAGCCAGGATTGTAAGTATTAGAGAATGCGTTATTTTGCTAGTATTGTGGCTTTCCCAGAAAAACACCCACTGCAGCTACCGACTGGTCTTGATAAGCAGGATAATTCAAGGTAAGGCTTGAGTCAGTAGAATGATAAGGGTCAGAACCCACAAGAGTATCCAATCTAAGGAGGGGAAGACTATACTGTCTATGTCACTGCCAACTGGCTAACCAGAGAGGTCAGATCATCAAGTCTATTCTCTAATCTCTGGGAATCATACTGGACTGGAGGTGTTTTAATCTAGTAAACAACAGGATTATTCGATTTGGTGCCAAACTACTGAGAATTAGAAGCCATAATAAAATATCAACTCTTGGGCATCTTCAGGTGCCTTGCTGTCTAAGGCCCCACCACTTGATGCATCTACTAAACTTCTGTCTAATGGCAACAAACTCTCATAGAAGTATGTAATCACTAATTGGTCTGCAATATGGTGGTGTGGGCATCTAGCACACAATCGCTTGAACCTCTCCCAATACTCATGCATGTTCTCCCCATTGATTTGTTTAATGCTACTGATCTCTTTCCGAATAGCAGTGGCTCTTAAGGAAGGGAGTAACCTCTCTAGGAATAACTTCTGCATATCAGTCCAGCTCCCAACAGATGATGGTTGCAAATAGTATAGCCAATATTTAGTCACATCATCTAGGGAAAATAGAAAAGCTCTCAGCTTAATGTAGTCCTCATCAATTGCTTGAGGTTTCATCGTGCTGCAGACCACATGGAACTCCTTTAGATGCTTGTAAGGACATTCACCTGCAAGACCATGAAACTTGGGTAACAAATGGATAAGACTAGATTTAAGTTCAACGTTAGTAGCAAGTTTAGGATATTGAATACACAAAGTTTGATTTCCCACATCAAGGGTAGCTAATTCTTTCAAAGTAGGACGATCTGCTTGTTCTGCCATGATTATTTCTGAGTTAGCAAAATTGCTACTAGAATCAGTGAAAACAACAAGACTATCAGAAGTACTATCAGAAACACAATCAGAAAGATAAACAAAATGGACACAATCAAAATGCTCACAATCAGACTCAAGTTCAGTGTCCAGTTCAGTATTAATCCTATGACTTAGCCTAACAACTCTTCTAGAAGTAAGAATTGTTCTTTCTATTTCAGGATCAAAGGGTAACAAGTCTTCTAGATTAATAGTACTCCTAGTACTCATGCAGCATGATCACAAGGCAAAATTACGAAAATGCCACCAAAAGTGGTAAAAATAGCAAAACACTAAGACAACATTGAAACAAAAGGATTTGGCTTATATCCTTTTCACATCCCATCCGCTGCACTTCAAATGCCACCGTTTTTTGCTTTTTCTCTCAAAACACACACACCTAGTTCCATTTAAAAAAAAAATTCAGGGCACTGTCGGGTAGTAAAAAGATAATTCAGGATCTTGAAAAAATATTCTAAACCATATTTTTAGTAGCATTTTGTACCTGAAATATTTTTTTAATATCATGAATTATTTTTTCAGTACCAGTCGATATCCTTTTAGTACCAGCCAGTACCCTGAAATATTTTGTCAAGATCCTCAAATAATTTTCAAGATCATGAAATTTGTTTTCAGTACCATTCAGTGTCCTGAATGATCTTTTTACTACCCGGTAGTGCCCTGATTTTTTTTTAATGGAACCAGGTGTGTGTGTTTTGAGGGAAAAAGCAAAAACGGTGGCGTTTGAAGTATAGCGGACAACAGCGGACGGGATGTGCAAAGGATATAAGCCAAATCCAAAACAAAAACCTATGCTAGAAATTGACCCAAACAAGTCCAGAAATACTATCAAATGATTTTTAAAATTTTGGAGACTTGGACAGGGCAATTCCAACACTATTGGGGAACCTAAAAATGGAATAAAAAAACTTCAAAAATTGAAAAAATGGTCTAAACGATGGAATTTGGCTAAAATATCAAGACCACATGGCAAAGCGATGTGTCTTGTGATTTAGGCCATTTTATATCAAGTTTCAAAATTTCAGACCATTCAGAGATACTCCGAAAAAAAAGTTCTAGTAGAAATCACAAAATCACAACTTAAAACAGCAAAAAAGTGGTCTAAACGTTGGAATTTGGGGAAAATATGTGGGACCTCACTTCCTTTGAGGTAGTAAATCTTGCTCAGAATGTCCAATTCCTTCTGAAAAATACTTGGTTTGAGTGATCTGGGTAAGAACAACTTTGGCCCAGCCACCCAAACCACCCAAACGACACTACTGTTAATCTAGACCGATGCAAATTCCCCGGCAGCGGCGCCATATTTTGATAAATATTTTCCGTAATCTCACAAAATAACCAAGATCAATATAATTATGCAGTATAATGGAAACCTGGATTGATTTCCCAACGAATTCGCAGTGGGTCCAGATAAAACAGAAGCAGAACAATAACAATTGTGGGGAGTTTTCAGTGGAATTAAAAACGCAAGCAAACAGAAGCAGAATGAAATAAACGAAGTAAACAGATAGAGATTAATCAATCCATGAGCGGGATTTCAGAACTTCCATTCCATCCTCGGACGAAAACATTATAACGAAACTCACGATTGGTTCTGGACGAACCGAAATCTTTGCGTTCGTCTAGAAAATTCATCAACTAGACAATCGCTTAGCATCTATCCGAACAGTGGCATCTCATTGTACGATCGCACAGTAAAACTTTAACCTAATTTGAACTCAGTCCTTGGAATTAAGCAAACCGAATATTAAATCTAATATTCAAACTATTTCCAAAAATGGAATCCGTTAAAATGAATAGAAATGAATTCAGTTGCCATTTAGAACGTGTCCTCTGGATGGCGTGAATCCTCAGTTCATGGATTGATTATAGAAGTCTAGCCAAGCTTGGCTGAAGAAATTTGAAAACCCAGAAATGAAGAACATGAAGAACAGTTCAGAGAATTTCAAAACTTCTATTTCAATCTGAAATCTGCCAAAAAACGTAATGACCTAGTGTTGGTGGCTGACCTAGGTAAAAACTTAATTACAAAATGGACTGGGCTCTAATGGTTCAGCTCAAAACAGAAAAAAAAGAGCTTTAATTACAAAATTCGAGCCCACATAAAAATCCAGAAATATATATATATGACTTCGGCTTCAAAATCAACCGCCCTCTTATCCGAATTTGCCCTTCATGCCTTCATAACAATTGTATCCCTTTGAATCGTCTGAAATATGAAACAAGAATGAGGCAAATACGATGTCTAATTCAAGAGTTATTGTAAAAGTAGTGAAGCAATGTAAAAATAGAATTTTATCACTAAAATCTAATGAAAGACCCAAAGCCCAAATAAGCAAAAAAAATTATTATTTATTAACTAAAGAGTCCTAAATTATGAATCAAGAGTACTAAAGAAGTGTATAGAATATTCAATTACCATTTGTCACCAATTTTCTTGATTTACTTGAAAAATAATTTCCTTTCGTATATTTTCTTATAATAGATGATAAAGGGTAGCTGCCAATTTAGTTTTTAAGTAACAGAGAATTTAAGGTGAAATAAATTGCTTATACTAACAAGAAATATTTTGTGTGTGTGTATATATATATTACCTATCTTGACTTTTAAGTTTTTATTTAATTGAAATCCTTTATTTTTCAAAATTGACACAGATTTTAGACTGCTTAGAATTTCATGATTATTGTCGTGGGACGAGGTAGTTTTGCCCAGTGTCTCTAAAAAAGTTGGAGGATGCCCATAAATCTTGGGTCTGAGTTCACTAGAGCTACACTATTATTCTTCAAACTTGGAATCCGATTCCTTAAGGTCCAAAAAGCCCAACTCAAGATATCATTCCCAAGTTCTTTTTTTTTTTTTTTTTGATATTAAAGATGGCTAAAGCCAGATAAAACAAAGAGGAAATTACATGATAGAGAGAAATAATCCCAAGCACTCCTGATCTACCCAAGTCCTAAAAAATAAAGGACAATCACCATCAAATTCAGATCTATTTAAACCCATCTTAGCCATATCATTCCCAAGTTCTCTATATAATGGTTTTGCACCGATAGATATACTTTGTAGCCCATTATTACTGCTTACATTTAATACCCAATAATGTTTTGAATAGACGTTGGAGTTGGTCAAGGCGCTAGGAGAGGCATCCTAGCTCCTAGGTGCCTAGGTTAACGCCTGAGGGTAATAGACGGCTCACCCTACCCAATATCGTTATTACCTAGGAGGAAGAGAGATTTCGCATTGCCCTTGGATCGTGGGTAAACCTAACCTCTTTCCTAAAATTTTGTTATAAAAAAAAAATAATAATGTCTCGAAGAGGAGAAAACCTATGCGCAATTTAAAAAAGGTCATGCACTCAATTAGAATTGGTAATATATATGAATACGTTGTTTTTCACTTTTTATACTTTCATTCTCTTGTTCGAAAAGTAAAAGTTAATATACGGGTTTATTTTGATATTAAATATAAGACTTTAATTCTCTTTATTTCTTAGATCTATAATTTTCCCCTTATCAATTATATAATATCAATTAAGAGGGTTTTCCATCAATGGAGAAGTATCCCATGAAGATAATTAAAATGGATACTTTAAGAAAACCAACATTTATATTTTATAGTGTTAAGGCACAATTTTAGCAAACAAAGTTATATATAAAGGGCATCTAACATCATTAAATTTTGGGAAAATTACATGTAGGTCCCAAGGACCAGAAATAATTACAAAAAAGTCTCTTGAAATCATCAAATTACATAAAAGTTTCTAGGGACTTTTTTGATATTATTTTTATGGAAACAAAATCTAGGTTTTTAAATTTTGTTGTAAATATGGCACTTCCTGTTGTAAATATGGCTTTTACTTCATATTTTAAATTTTGTTGTAAATACAACACTTCCTGTTGTAAATATAACATTTTTTCTGTTGTAAATAATCTCTCTACGTTCAAAATCCAGGTATTTAAATGTGGTTGTAAATATGACACTTTTTGTTGTAAATATGACTTTTTATGTTGTAAATGGCTAAATTTTAAATTTTGTTGTAAATACAACAATTCCTATTGTAAATATAGCATTTTTCTGTTGTAAATGACCTCTCTACATTCAAAATCTAGGTGTTTAAATGTTGTTGTAAATATGACATTTTCTATTGTAAATATGACATTTCCTGTTATTAATATAAATAATATCAAAACAGTCCTTGGGACTTCTGTGTAATTTAGTGATTTTAAGGGACTTTTTGTAATTATTTCTGGTCCTTTGGACCTGCACGTAATTTTCCCTTAAATTTTTATGCATACAAAAATGTAAGTACACATAGTTTACAAAATTGGAGCGACGTTAAAGTGCGGCAAAATGTCCGTCATTTATATTGTGTGGGCCCCGCATCCACCTGTCATGTGTTGCTTCATTTGACGATTTAAGAATTAAAATTGAAGTTGACTAGGTCACATGAAGATAGAGATGAAACCCCTCATTACTTATCTTCATTATGAAAAATATTGATGAAATCAACAAAACAAATCAAGTCATAAGTTACTATTATAGAAAACACTTTTAACATTGTTTTTAAGCTTTTTTTATGTCCCTTTTTAGAGGGACGCCTATGTAGGAGACATAGAAAAGTAAATACATATTGCGTCCCCATTTTAATTTGTGACGCCGTAACGATATATATATATATATATATATATATATAAACCCCAAAATAGACGGGGTCAAGACAATGTTAAAAGAAACCCAAAACAAAACAGTTACTCTTGTTGTCAATGGAGGCTCCTGATTCCGATATCGTGACGAACCTAAGTTGTGGTTTTAAGTTAACCAAAAAAAAGCAAAAAAGATCTACAAAATCTTTGAGAAATTGCAGAGACAACACAAACAGATTGAGAAATCACAAATAAAATATACAAATCTACAAGAAATCGCAGAAACAAAAACAGATAGAGAGAGACAGATCTCACCTCCACTTCTAGCGGCCTTCCTTTCCTAATACCAGAGACTGCAGTGCCGTTTCTCACGTCGGCAAGCCTCAGATCAAATCGGAGAGACACAGGGGAGCAGTTACGAATCAACTTGGACCTTCGTCGGTCGTCTCTCAAGTACATATACCACCACCACAAGTCGCGACAGGAGCAGCGATTCTGAGCTCGGATGATGGCGATTTTAGGAGTGTGAATGGTGGAGGTGAGATCTAAAGCACGGCCAGGGAACAGAGAATCGAACGGCGAAGAGGAGTGTGAATGGGGGATGATAGCAACACTTCCAAGCCGAGAACAAAGAATTGGACGAAGATAGGCCAGGGAACAGAGAATCAGATGGAGGACAAAAAAGGTTTGAACGGAGAAGAAGAGGAATAGAGAGAGAAAAAGATTTTGAACGAAGCAAGAGTAAAGTGACTTGGAGAGAAAAATAATAGAGAAAAGCAAATGAGTCATAGAAAAGTGATCCCTTTAGGCGTCCCAATTTTAAATTTGGGACACCGAAATATAACTTTTGGTTTCCTAATTTTACATGGGATGCCAAAAGTGTTGCAAAAGGTACACTCTTCAGCATCCGAATTTATAATTGGAATGCCAAAAGTGGTGTTTTTCCCACTAAAAGTGTTGCTTTTGACTTCCTAATTTGAAACTAGAATGCCAAAATCCTACTTTTGGCTCTCAGTTTGAAATTCACTACAAAAAACAATACTTTTGGTGGTGACAAAAGTCGCCGCTGAAAGTCTAAATGTCACCGCCAAAGGGTTTTCAACGGTGACATAGTGGCGACAATATGTCACTGCTGATATGACTGTCGCCGATACTTTTGGCGGCAACATTTCTATGTCGCCGCTAAAAGTAGACAATCAGCTGCGACAATTTGTCGCCACTAAAAGTAGATTAGAAGGCGCTCAAAAGTGCGTCACCGCTAAAAGAGGGGTATCACTGGCGACTTTTGTCGCCACTGAAACATGTATCAGTGACGACATAAGTTGCCGTTGAAAGTCACAATTTTTTTAAAAAAAATTAACATCAGCGGCAACAAAAGTCGCCGCTGAAAGTCACATTGTAAAAAGTAAAATAAAGGGCAAAAATTCCAACAGCAATTGTATGACGGTGGCAACAAATGCACTCCACAATAGGTAGTGCTTTAGGTTGTCTCACAAACTAAATCATTTACTTCAACCCTCAATAACCATCAATAGACAAATGCTAAACAGAACAACAACCAGATCATAACGGAAGCCCCAACATATACACAACTTAGATTCAGTTCAAAGATTCAAGCTCCCTCAATGAAATTCCAAAAATCACTTACTTAGTTCTATAACTCAATTCATAAATTTACTTTCAGGAAAAACTACTTGAAACTTCATAATAAATCAGAATGTATGCAAATAATCTCTCACAGACAAACAATTGCGAGTGAATTTTCAGCAAGATATCACAAATATAAGTACTTTTAAAACCCAAATTTCAAGGAATAGAAAAGAATTCCAAAACAAGTGTGAGATTTAAAATTCAGATTCAATTATAGCAGCAAGACATCAAGGATGCACTAAGTAACTCAAATGATCATTGGAGTGTTGATTTATGCAAGTGATTCTTTTCAGAGCTCTGAGAGAGCTTAAGCCTCAGAACGGCAAAATTCCTCCCCGTTCAATTATATATACTATGCACATGTTAAAAAAAAAACAAATGCCACATAAATCAACAGGAGACAAGGTATTTACTTAGAGAAAATGCAATTTCAGCAAGACCAATGGAGATGAAAGGGAGCTAATATAAGACAAGTGCAGCAAAAGTATCCTAGGTTTTTCTCTAAAGAAATTTAGCAGAATTCCAAATTCAGAGTTATGGATCACAAAAAATTCAGCAACAAAGATTCAGAATTCCAAAATCAGTTATTGAAGATAAAAACAAAAAAAAACAAAATGAGAGAGAGGGCAAAAACAATATGAAATAAACCAAAAGAAATAGATTCTAAGAGATTATGTCAACTTATCAACCTTTTCTTCACTGAATCTGCCAGCATTGCAAAACCTCTCAAATAGTTCCCCTCCAGCTGCATACTCCATTACTATTGCTAATGTGCGGGGGTCAAAATGACTTGAAATTAAAAACCCGATTGAAACAAGAACACCAAATGTTAGTATTTTATATCCAAATGGAAATTGATTGAACAAGTAAAAAATAACTAGAATGCTTGCCTCCTTGAATCAAATTATATTGGGGTGTTGAAGGGACCTGTGGTTCATAATCTCTCTCGCAACATTCTCATCAATATAGGATTGAAAAAAGAAATTATTTAGAATCACATATCCAAAGAAAGGGACTTCTCATCCGTCAAGTGCCAAACATTGAATTGTGATCATGAACACCTTAATCTGGGAGCTTCTTGATTGCTAAAAGTAGTGAAATTTGTTAAATTTTCTTCACGAAATAAAGATCGGGTCAAAGAAGGTTGCTTTCCTTTTTTCCCCCCTCTTTTGTTGGTTTTCACAAAGCAGAACACCCACATCGAGGAATCCAAAATTCATACGCAGAGCAAACTCCCAGACATGATCAGACATTAACAAAATTCATACGCACAGGGCAGAGCAAACCTTATATAGTAACATTTTTTCCCCTGAAAATCCCAGATTGTCTACCAAACTTTGTAATTCCTTTCAAACTCCTAGACAAAACAAATTTGGTGCAAGAGATTCGAGTACTGTCTACCAAAGAAACAAACCCTTACTTTGAATGCTCTTGGTGTGGAATCGAAAAAGAGAAAGCCAAGAAAAATGATTCATACACAGAGCAAGAGATTCGAAACTCGCAGTGGAAAACCGAATAGGAAAAGGAAGAAAACTTACCTCAACAGTGAAACTCGCAGTGACCGTCGACGAACTGAGACGTCACTGGTGAGGAGAGGCACCTGAAAGAGCCGAAGAGGAAAACGAGGTTGAGCAGACGAGGATGCAAGATCAAGAGGGAGACGCCGAGAGGAGAGAGAGGTGAAGGCTGCAGAATTTTTCGCAAGGGATGGGGGGAAAACGGAAAATCACGTTGGACAAGGGGTGCTAAAATTGCATTTAGGGATTTAGGCTTTACGTAATTTTTAATATAAATAAAATAAATTTCAAAAAATGTATAAGAAATCTAGTAGATCAGTTAGTTGGATGTTTTGTTTGCAATCACCCATCCCGCGTTCGATCCCATGTTGTTTGAAACTTGTTTTATTTTTTATATAACTTTCAACAATTAGCATCAACAAAAAAAAAAAAAAACCCCACCAAAGTGAAAGTGATGAGATTCAAACTTAGATCCACTACTTTGGACTTGAGATACCACATCAACTTGGCTAGAGGCTCCAATTGACAACTCTTGACAACAAATAAAATAAATATAAAACATTAATGGTAATGTAAATTTTAATTAATTGTAAACATATAAATAAACTTATCATTCTCAAATACCTTAATTAATTACTATTGCCTCCATTGTATTATTTTTCAAAGTTTTCAGAAAAAATTATGTTATTCTTCACTCTCTCTAATACAAAAATTCACTTTATAATGTTATCTGTTAGTTCTCTATTGGTTTTGATGATAACTGACAATTGTAAACTCAGATTGAAGTTTGTCTTTGTTAAGTTGAAAAACTTACTGTCAAAGGCAAACTCGAGTTTTGGTTTGGAAACTCGAGTTTTGACTTAACAAAGAAGAGCTCAAGATTTTGCAAAGTTAGACAAACTCGAGTTTTGATATGGAAACTCGAGTTTTGACCATACAGAGAGCATTTAAGTTTTTCACAGACAAAGCAAACTCGAGTTTAGTTTTAACAAACTCGAGTTTTGGCAAGATAGAGAGTTATCAATTTTTCAAAGATAACTCCGTTTGGAAACTCGAGTTTTGGCTACACAGAGAGTCCTCTAAGTTTCCAAGCTTTGTTGGAAACTCGAGTTTAGTTTTGGAAACTCGAGTTTACAGCATACAGTGAACAATGCTCGATTCTGAACTTGTGAAAATTCCAGTTTTGATTGAAAACTCCAGTTTTGACTTAACAAGATTTTTCAATGTTTTCTCACAAATGAGGAAACTCGAGTTTAGTTTTGGAAACTCGAGTTTCGGTCATATAGAGAAGAGCTCAAAGTTTCTAAAGTTTTGACTACTCCAGTTTTGAACAAGCAGAGAAGAAGTTTCCATTTTTTAAAGAATCATGGAAACTCGAGTTTCAGTTTGGAAACTCGAGTTTAGACCAAGCAGAGAGTTCTGCTAAGATTGAACATTTTGAAAACTCTAGTTTTGGAATGGAAACTCCTGTTTTGAGATTTTGGACTAAAACATGATTTCTTATCAAAGGTCTAAAACTCGAGTTAGTCACTTAATGACTCGAGTTTTGCACTATTCACAAAACCTGCTTCAAAGACCAAATCGCGACATTCTTCTCTGGAATGACAAAACTCGAGTTAAGTTTTGAAAACTCGAGTTTAGGCTTTTAATGAAGTATGAAAAATCCAGTTTTGAAGAACAAACTCGAGTTTAGGTCACTGTGTTTGAATTTCAAACTGAACAAATTTGCGAAAGCTTTGTGTTTGATTCCAATACTTCATATCATCACTCATTACTATTCCTAACTATGTTTAATCAGTTTGTTAGTGAGTTTCAGATGATTTAGAAAGGATTAAATGGAGAATTAGCATAAAGCATAAAGTGATGTTAGAACATTAAATGCGAAGTCCATGAAACTTGCATTCTTTTGGACAATCATTCTCCACACGTTTTGAAGGAATTAATGTTTCCTTTCCACATCCAGTAGCTGCTCTTCCAACGGATTAAAAGTCAAGAGGTCAAGCCTGAACTTCTGTGCAGCTGGATTAACCAAAGAGTAGAGAGAGAAGAAGACCAAACCTTCAAGTAATCAACCTTCAATGCTGCCAACGGTTACATTAAGGTTTATAACGGTCATTTAATGATCTCTAGCTATAAATAGAGATGCATTCAATTATTCTCAACAACCAATTTGTGAGAAAACGAAAATCATTAAAGTTTCAACAACTCTTTGAGTTTTCTTGTAAGAAGTATCTTTTGATACATTGTACTTCAGTGTTTATTCTTATCCACTCTTAGAGAGAGTTCATTGATTGTAAATCATTCATTATAAAGAATCTCAAGTCTGGGGACTTGGAGATTGGGTTATTGATTACAACTTGTAAGGGAGAGTAAGTTCTAGTGAGAGAATTACTCTTGAGTTGCAGAGTGTGTAATCAATTGTGATAGTGAGAAATCCCAGAGAGTCTGGGGACTAGACGTAGGTCAAGAGATTGGACCGAACCAATATAAATCTTTTGTGTCTTGCTTCTCTTCCCTATACTATGTTTATCCCTGTTTTATATCCGAAAAACAGAGCACATCGAAAAGAATTTTAGAATCCCCAATTCGCCCCCTCTTGGTGATTCAGCTCCACTTTCATTATCAAATCATTTAAGTAGACTACTAAAAAAATAAGTAAACTTACATAAATTTAATTGTAATATAATTATATTATCTTAAACACTTAATTGTATTGAATACTCCCTCTCAATTGCATTATCCCTCTCTCCTTCTCACACACTCTATCTCTCGCTCTCCCTCTCTTCCTATCTTACAAATTATCCCCTCTCCCCTCTCCCTTGCTTGAACTCCCACCCTCACACAAACATTGTATCTTTAATTCTCTATCTCACATATACACTAGTACAAACATAATTATAATTATATACTAGTACACACCATACCACTCCGATCCCTTCCGATCCCTCCCTCACTCTCTCACATACAACACATACTATCTCTAAAATTCTCTTCATCTCACAATAATATTATGAGTAATTACTTTATTTATTCATCAAAAATTAAATCAATTAACTTATTTGTTGTATAAATATTACAAGTTTTTTTTTTTTTTTTTAAAAAAAAGCTAAAATTTTAAACTATACTTTTAAAGGCAACAAAAAGTCGCCACTGAAACACCCTTTCAGTAACATCGGATTTCTTACTTGCCTCCCATTACCTCATGGTTTACGAAGTAAGGCTTCTTTTTTCTCTTCCTCGGTATGAGGAAGTGCCTAGAACCAGTATTTTGTTCCAAAAGAAAGTACTTTAACCACTTCTCTATCTTCTTCTGGAATTGGCTTACCATACATGTTCTAAGGTGGAGGACTATTTTTATCCATGAACACTTTAGAGAAAAGTGTCAAGGCAACAGAAGAAGAACTTTTGGGGATTGTGAAAGGTGAGTTATAGAACTGGAAATTCTAAATCTAGAAAACCCTAAAAGTTGTAAATCCAGAAAACCAGAAAAATGAGTTTCGGCGAGTATAGTTGAAGAAAGAAGGAGGCAATAGGTAGACTATAGTAGAAATAACAAAAGAAAGTGAAACATAAAGTGTACCTAATTTTGAAAAAGTGGAAGAAGATAAAGAAATGCAAGTTTGAGTACTGCGAGCAAAGAAATTTGTAGAAGTGAGAGGTTTCTCTAGGCAATGAAGGAAGGCTTAAAGAGAGAAGTGGAGTGAAAAGGTGAGAAATTTGAATATATAAAGGTTTTGAATCCGAAGAGTTAGGGGCATTGAAGTCAATTCGCACTGAAAAGTAAATTTTCCCCCAAAAAGTGTAATGATGACTGATACGAAACGATGTGGGCATTATGTGCATAAATATCAAAGGCGGTAGGAGTAGCCACTGTGTGTGAAAAGGCGGTTATATGTCATGACGTTGGCAAGCATACAGCTGTCAGGGATATAGGCGAATGGAGTTCGTTCGTATGGTAGTATCTTTAAATGATAGCTCGGATTGGGGGTAGTACATGGCTGAAATATGCAAACTCGACAATTCGACATAAATTTACAAATGAAATCCTAGCTATCCTAAAAGTGAAGGAGTTCTCTGTAACATCCCAAAATTTTGGAATTTGGAACAACCGCCTTAAATATTTCATTAGTGCGTACATGAAAGCGTTCTTTCTAAAAAATACATTATGTTACTATTCACGTATACGACACTATTCATGTATACAACACTATTCATGTATACAATACTATTCACATATACATTATGAAACTTTGGTCTGAATATATGAGTAATTACTGGAATTTAAGGCCTATTTTCCCAGTCATCAAGAGACTAAATATTGGCTTAATAATTCTAACGTCAATGTTTTAATGGAATAAGGTATCCTATATGGGATTAAGAAGTTATTCCTATTACTCATTTGAAATTTGCAACTTAGTATAGTAAAATACCGGGGTGCAAATAAAAGCCTTGCAGAGGTCAAAAGAGATTATTTTGGAATGGGATTCACACCTACACTTCATATCTTCCGTTCTCAGTTCAGTAGATCAACCAACATGCTCGTGTATTCACCTACACACGACCTCATCTAACCAAAAGATGCAACAACCATTCTTCATGGTCAACGAAACAACTCTATAAATACTCCCTCAGTTGAAACCTCAAACGCACAGAGAGAGCAGAGAAAAATGCAGAGAGACGAGGTGGAGCTGTGAGACGTGAGAGAGAGTCCTAAGAGTTTAAGAACACTTCCTTGTTTCTCAAACTATCATTTTAGTTAGTTTTCTACTTCACTTCTCATTTCTTTCAACCTTCCTTCTCCACTATTCATCATCTTCCTCGTTGGCCAAAATGAGTTTGTGAACGTGAAAGCTCCAGAAACTGATCAAGGTGAGTCTTCGGACTTCATATCTACTAGTTTCTATAATTCCTAAGTGATAGTGTTTGATTTTTGGATCAAAATCATGGGGAAAATGCAAAACAGAGGCGTTTGCTACAGTGATTTTTCACGGACGCTACAGTGAATCCATAATGCAATAGTGTTATTGTAGCAGTTTCATTGTTTGGCACTGTAGCAGCATACAGTACTGTAGCAAAGTACTGCAGCAGCTGTAGAATATTTTTCCTGGAATTGTGAAAATGGTATTTGAAGTATTGCTTTGCAATTTAGAAAGGAAAATGTTGATGGATTGGAAAACCATGAGAAGCATTAAAACAACTTATATAGTGTTAGTATTAGCAAACATGAAGAAGTGACTAATGACAATGATAAAAATTTATAGGCATACCTTGACACCTCTACTGATCCCAACATCTTCGAAAGAAGTAAAGATTCAAGCTTAAGGTGGGTAACTGTTATCTTATTAGCTTGTATGAATGTATTTATGTATAACTGATCATGTTTGCTAGATGATTTTCATTTGTGTGTATGCTAGCTATGGATTGAGGCTGCGTGTCTCATAGGGCTGCGTGTCCCAAACCTAAAGGGTTGTGGTCCTTGGCCGATAACTGCGGTTACGGTGTTACTTGCTTTATTGTGAATTATTCTATGCTTATACATGTGTTATACTGCCTTTTACATTACATATTTGCGTATGAGATTAATTGTTACCCCTGGGGTTCATTCATTTGAACTCCAGATCGCATGAAAGAAACAGGAAATGGATTGGGATCAAGAGGAAAGATGCAGGTGTAAGGGTTACAGCAGTAGGGACTTTTGTAATGGTATAAGTAGTTGAATTGTACTTTGACGTTTATCATTTGTCTAGTTTTGGATTATTGTATTAGGATCCCACTATGGGATAAATTCGAATCGCAAAGAAGTTATCCTCAGTTTTTCAAACTAAGTTATTTTGTTAAAATTTTATTCTGCAATTAAGTCATCCAAATCATTTCGATGCCTGTGTGCTATAACTCTGATGAATAAAGGCGTATTAAGGACTGGTGTCACTTTTTGGTATCAGAGCATCGATTTGGACAAAGTTTTTGAAAAAAAAAAAGATTTTACAAAACTTAGTTATTTTGAAAACAAGATGAGGATTTACGAGGGAGAATTACCCCATGACGTGCGTACGGTAGAATATATAAAGTGCCGCACGGAGGATCGTTAAGGGCACTATGAATTTATGGTGATGCCCTTTGGTTTGACTAATGCACCTACAGTGTTGATGAACTATATGAATCGAATTTTTCGTGAATATCTAGATCGATTCGTAGTAGTTTTCATTGATGACATTCTGATCTACTCCAAGAACAAAGAGGACCATGAGCACCATCTGCGACAAGTACTTAAGGTACTGAAAGGGAAGCAACTCTACGCCAAGCTGAGCAAGCGTGACTTTTGGTTTTCAGAAGTTAAATTTCTGGGCCATGTGATATCACGAGATGGGGTCGCTGTTGATCCTAGTTAAGTGGAATCAGTACTAGACCAGAGATGGTAACAAAAATACAAAGTTTCTTGGGTCTGGCGGAATATTACCGCAAATTCATAAAGGATTTCTCCAGGTTTGCCTTATCATTAACAAAGCTGACGCCAAAGAACCAATCATTTGTTTGGGATGAGCGTTTTGAGGGTAGTTTCAGAGAACTGAGTGAGATCTAAATATGAGATAGAGTAGATGGCATAGAATATGGGTTCTGTTGCTAAACTCTAGGACTCCTGATATGCAAGTCAGAGTCTAAATTAAAATCCCGCAACACGATATAAAGGGGGAGCGGTGCAAATAAGTCGGTACGACTTAAGTTTTCCTTATGAGTAGTAACTTACCGATTAAGTTTTCCCTGTATTAATAGTAACTTACTAAGTTACCTTGAGGGAACAATCCCTGTCAAATAAAGGTCTGACACCATGTGTGCAATGAGGCGTGGCTCCGGGGAAAAATGTCTTTAACTGAGTCCTTGATCGTGGTGGTATGATTGATAGAAAAGGGGAAAATACCCAGTATATCTGGGAAGGCAGATATATCGTACTAGTACCAATGAGAGTTGTCGATGCCTAGTGGGTAGAGTAGAAAGGTATCTTTTTCCTATGATACAAACAATTCTCTTCAAATGTTTGAGATATTGGAACTGACCACGCATTAACGTCTTGCCAAAAGATATTACTTGAGGCTCCTTCTATTCTAATCTTAGATGAGGGACACACATCGAAGAATTACAATACTTACATAGTTCAATCCCTTAACAAAGCATAAACTCCTCAAAAAGTTGTGTTGTTTAAGACGTTATATCAAAATCATTTCAAAGAAGTGTTTAACATTTTAAACATTGTGCGTCCAAATTTTCTATGTTCACAGACATCTCGTTAGGTGCATTAATAGTAAAGTACATGTACCAGGTGTGAAGGATTTATGTGACTTGATCGAGAACACTTTGCAGAAGGACCCTAACTTCAAAAGGAAAGTGGCTGTCATTCAAGATTTGCGTGAGATGTCAAGCTAGCTTTTGAAAATGAAACTCCGAGAGTAAGCATGCTTAGGCGAGAATAATCTCGGGAAGGGTGACTTTCTGAAAGTATTAGAAATTTGAATCATTTTGATTAAAGGTCAAGTACCTTGAGGAGTGAAAAAAATTGGTGATTTTTAGGGATGTTAAGAAAATGCTGGTATGAATGCGGTATAATTGAGGATAGGCTTGACTATGGTCTAAGTTGAAATAATGTTTGAGTTAAAATGTGAATAAGGTTGCGTATGGATCTAGTACATGAAAGTATGAATCATGTGAACTTTATGAGTAGTGTTGCATTGTTAGCAATGCTAAGTGCATGATTAATGGTTACCTTTGAGGTAGTATTAGAACCTTGTGATAATATTGACATTGTGAGAATAGCCTTCATATGTTTCAAGAATTAGACTAAGAATTGTGAATCACAATCCTAGTAAGTACCATAGGCAATGTTGAGGAATATGATTTTTCAGCTCAGTTGATGTTGAGGTTCTAAGAGTCAAATTGTGAATTTGACGATTGTTGTTTTGGGAATATTTGAGGATAGTACCAGAATTTTGTAAGTAATGAATCCTGATAATTCTAGCATGTTTATTAAGGATGATTAAGATTTCAGAACTTGGTTGATGAACCTAAGAATTAATTGGGCATCCAGAGGGATTGTTACCAACTAAATTGTGACCTATGAATCAGATAATAGTTGAATTGATTCTTTAGGCATTTGAATTGATATAACGAATTGTGGTACTAGAGTATAGTACAGATTGTTTCGAATGAATTGAGGTACTAGAATATGGAACCTGTATGTTACGAGGTATTTCAAGGTTGTTAGCTGCTAATCTGGCCTAGGGGAAAGATTTTGATTATAGATTATTCCCTTATAATTTATTATTGAGAATTAGTTTCTCGATGGAACCGTATGATAGCTAGAACCTCAGTAGCCATGGGTTATGGTTTCACGGTTGGGACAGATAACCATAGAGATATTGGTGGCTAATGAATTCCTTAAGGTATAGTAGAATACCAAATAGGAAAAGCGAGTACATTCATGTTGAGAGTGTACGGTGGATAAAGACAACTATCGGACCGGTAAGTCCTTAGGTTGACAAAATTGATATGTGAAGTCCATAGATACAGAATAACCCTAAATTAGGTTTATGTGATATCTATGATAAGGATACATGGTGGGCAGTAGGACCTTTGGGACTGGTGTGCTCATAAGTTGTTAGATTGATTATGAAAGAAGCCCAAAGTCCTGTGAAACAGATATGTTCATAGACTGGCTGGAACCCAAGGTTAATGGATGATAGATTCGGACAATACCGAAGGGGTTGCAAAACCCGATGAACATGGATAATGTCCTGAAAATGGCCGAAAGTTGAGATAGAACAGATAAGTGTTCTATGGATTGCTTGAGTAGCCAAGGACAGAGGCTAAAATACGTTTAGCGGTGATGACCTTCTAAGAACAGTTGTATGGTTCTTGGTTAAGTTTAAAAATTGAATTTTGAACTTGCCAATGCACCTACTATATTTGAAAATTTTCGGAATTGAATTTTCAAATTTGTGAATTTTCAAAAGAGAGTTTTCAAAAGAAATGTTTTCAAATGAATTTGAGACCAGATTGAATGGTCCGTTTGTGAAACATGTTGTCTCATAAAAGGGATTTTTGATAGAACCCAAAATTTGAAACTGAGTTTTCAACTATATTGTGGTAGAGGTAGTACAGAACTGGAAAAGGTCAGAAGCTGTTGTAGATGTACACGGTTTGCTGGATATTGCCAGCTGTGTTTAAAATATTTTCAAATCATTGGCTAATGGTAAAATTTTTTGAGGGGATATATTTTTACACTCGCACTAGCAATGAATGTACCCAATCTGAAAAGTATTTCGCCTTGTAGGGGCGTGTAGGGCCAGACTGTCTATGGTTGCACCGAGGTGCGGGTAGATAGGTCGCTACTTTATGTGCCAGTACAGACACCATACGTGTAGAGGGTTAGGCCCTGGGAGCAGCAGTCGTGGACTGGGTTCTCCACGGTGGTGAACACTGGGTCTCTTATGGGAGGGCGGAGGTTCTCCCACATTGTTTGATGGTACTGCTTATGCAGAGGCCGGATTTGGGGATTGGGATAGGGTGCTTGCTGTACCAAGAGGTTGAGTGGTGGCGTGAGCTCTCAATTGTTAAAAATTTTGTAAAATGAATAATCCCGCTCATTGTTGTGTGCCGGTAATAGATGTTTTCTAAAAATAGTCCGGCAGTGAATATGTTATCACAAATTTGTATTGGCAGCGATTAAATTTGAAAATGTGTTAGCACTATTACTTTTTGGTAAAGTGCGAATTTGTAAATTGTACTGCAACCACATAAATTTTCAAAGTGTGAAAATTTGAAATTGAGACAACATAGATGAATGAAAAGCAATGATGTAATTGACATCGCTAATGTGTTGAAATGTAAAGCGGTGCAACTGGTGATTGTATTGATACCAGAACAAGAACTGTTAGAATGGTCTAGAGATCTGAACCAGGTAGGTAAGATAGTAATAGCCAGCTATAGTGCTGAGCAAAATGGAAGTAGTCCATGAGCGTAGATTGAAGAAACTCAGAAATGTAATAGACGACCAGAGGCTCAGGGCTATAAGACCTGTGTGTTTAATACTATGTGGGATGCTCACGAGTATTGTGAAATTTGGACTAGTATGTCTAGAGAATGTTGTGAGGCTGGCAGAATATTCAGACAGTACCAAGTGGTTGTTGTGATACTTGTGGCATAAAGGTGAATCCTGAGCAGTAAGGCCAGGATATTCAGTGTTGTGGTAATGGAATGTGCCAGAAGGCGGATTGTAATGGGCAAAGAAGCCTGAGTAATCAAGTGCTCAGTGAATGGACCAGTAAGTCCTGTATAGTTGAGAACTATATCTGGGTACAGAATGGATAAGAACATGGTATGATGAGTTTTGTGCTTAGTGAGCATGCATTGGAAAAGAATAGATTGAGTGTTTATAATTATTTCCCCAATTATATGTTCAAATTTCGAGGACAAAATTTTAATTAACGGGGGGAGAAATGTAACATCCTAAATTTTTTGAATTTGGAACAACCGCCTTAAATATTTCATTAGTGCGTACATGAAAGCATTCTTTCTAAAAAATACGTGATGTTACTATTCATGTATACAATGCTATTCACTTATACATTATGAAACTTTGGTCTGAATATATGAGTAATTACTGGAATTTAAGGCCTATTTTCCTAGTCATCAAGAGACTAAATATTGGCTTAGTAATTCTAACGTCAATGTTTTAATGGCATAAGGTATCCTATATGGGATTAAGAAGTTATTCCTATTACTCATTTGAAATTTGCAACTTAGTATAGTAAAATACCGGGGTGCAAATAAAAGCCTTGCAGAGGTCAAAAGAGATTATTTTAGAATGGGATTCACACCTACACTTCATATCTTCCGTTCTCAGTTCAGTAGATCAACCAACATGCTCGTGTATTCACCTACACACGACCTCATCTAACCAGAAGATGCAGCAACCATTCTTCATGGTCAACGAAACAACTCTATAAATACTCCCTCAGTTGAAACCTCAAACGCACAGAGAGAGCAGAGAAAAATGCAGAGAGACGAGGTGGAGCTGTGAGATGTGAGAGAGAGTCCGAAGAGTTTGAGAACACTTCCTTGTTCCTCAAACTATCATTTTAGTTAGTTTTCTACTTCACTTCTCATTTCTTTCAACCTTCCTTCTCCACTATTCATCATCTTCCTCGTTGGCCAAAACGAGTATGTGAACGTGAAAGCTCCAGAAACTGATCAAGGTGAGTCTTCGGACTTCATATCTACTGGTTTCTATAATTCCTAAGTGATAGTGTTTGAGTTTTGGATCTAAATCATGGGGAAAATGCAAAACAGAGGCGTTTGCTACAGTGATTTTTCACGGACGCTACAGTGAATCCGTAATGCAATAGTGTTACTGTAGCAATTTCATTGTTTGGCACTGTAGCAGCATACGATACTGTAGCAACTGTAGAATATTTTTCCCGGAATTGTGAAAATTGTATTTGAAGTAATGCTTTGCAATTTAGAAAGGAAAATGTTGATGGATTGGAAAACCATGAGAAGCATTAAAACAATTTATATAGTGTTAGTATTAGCAAACATGAAGAAGTGACTAATGACAATGATAAAAATTTATAGGCATACCTTGACACCTCTACTGATCCCAACATCTTCGGAAGAAGTAAAGATTCAAGCTTGAGGTGGGTAACTGTTATCTTATTAGCTTGTATATGAATGTATTTATGTATAACTGATCATGTTTGCTAGATGATTTGCATTTGTGTGTATCCTAGCTATGGATTGAGGCTGCGTGTCCCAAACCTAAAGGGTTGTGGTCCTTGGCCGATAACTGCGGTTACGGTGTTACTTTCTTTATTCTTAATTATTATATGCTTATACATGTGTTATACTGCCATTTACATTACATATTTGCGTATGAGATTAACTGTTACCCCTGGGGTTCATTCATTTGAACTCCAGATCGCATGAAAGAAACAGGAAATCGATCGGGTTCAAGAGGAAAGATGCAGCTGTAAGGGTTACAACAGAAGGGACTTTTGTAATGGTATAAGTAGTTGAACTGTACTTTGACGTTTATCATTTGTCTAGTTTTGAATTATTGTATTAAGATCCTACTATGGGATAGATTCGAATCGCAAAGAAATTATCCTCAGTTTTTCAAACTATGTTATTTTGTTAAAATTTTATTCCGCAATTAAGTCGTCCAAATCATTTTGATGCCTGTGCGCTATAACTCTGATGAATAAAGGCGTATTAAGGACGGGTGTTACATTCTCAATATAAATTAAGTCGGCATGAGTATTTCGGCCATCGTTAGAGTAAAACTAGTCTGGCATGCATGTCTGGGGGCAAGTCACAAATGAAGCTGGAGTTTGGTAAAGACCCAAGAGCAGTTGAGTGGAAATCACGAAAGTTTGGAGAAACAACTCAGACACAAAGTTCAGATTGAATAGTCAATTAATCCCGGTAGCTCAGAGACCTGAACTACCGGGCTTGGGGGCAACTATCATGGACTCATATATGAGGCCCATCGACCATGCGGCCTAGCAAGGACAATTTATGATAGAATCCCTCCATAATTAAGTAAAAAGCTAGTTGGTCTATAATCAAGGCTATAATCTCAAAATATACAGGTAGTGCGCCTGAGACATGTAGAGAGTACGACTGAAATGTGGGCTTGGAGGCGCACAAAGCCCTGAGACCGAAACCCTAGAGGTAATCTCTATAAATAGGGGATTAATCTAGAAGGTGCGCATCCTCTATTCACATTATTTAATATACAGTCACACTGAGCACACACCCCACCCCCTTTTGGCTAAACGCCATACTTGTGTAGCTCAATGATCCACCGATTATTCTTGGGAGTCTTCCTTATACACATCCTAGAACAATCATCCTCTCTTTGGTATCTGCTTATAGATATCTCGGAGAGAGTCACCGATCCAATATAAACATCCTAGTCCATTGAGGCTAGACATCTGTGTTCTATACAACAGAACACTAAGCCTACATAATAATTTTGACATAGCCTTCAACAGTTCAACCCTTATTTATACAGCCTGGTAAGAATGAAACATCCCACCAATATTTATTTCCAAGAATAAATCTATAAGAACGCATTTAAAAATCACCGGTGTTTTGAGCTGGAGGTATGAGTTGCTTATGAATAGTCATATTTCTAAAAATCACTGGTGTTTTGGCAAAAACTTCAAAGGAAGCATCCCCACTGGCTCAATTCCTTTTTCTTTTATTTTTTGTCTTTGCAGCTTTCTTTTTCTTCCCCTCTTCATCCTCTCTCGTCCTTCCTTCTTTCTTTCTTTTCTTATGTGGAGCGTCAGTTGGAAGCAAATTTAACAGTATTTTTGCTACATAGGATGGATTATAGATGATAAGGACAATAATATAAAATGAAAAGATAAGGTAATAAGTCATTGAGGGACTGAATCACACTGAGTCATACATAAGGAACTATATTATGAGTTAAACGTTGAAGGATTAAGAGATTGATTTTCCTACCAACGGAGGTTGGTACAAGTGGTAAGAGGCTTGTGTGGCTTAATTAATTAAAGTCTCGAGTTCGAGTCTTGTAAATGTAGAAAAGCCCCGCTGGGAGACTCACCCACCATAGCCAGGTGCACGACCCGGGTCAGATCTGGATTAGTCAGGGCGAAGCTCTAGATACTGGATGGGCAACCGAAAAAAAAAGAGATTGATTTTCCCTGAAATTAATAAGGCAATCAGGTGAAATGAAATTGAAAAGAAAAACAACGATAAGACCTGATAAAATACAATCATGTTTCCAAGAGACAAAAGATCTGATGAATTATATCACAAAGGTAGATACACAACAAGGAAAAAAAAAAAAACTGAAAATCACAAAAAATAATGATTTTTATTATTGTAATCAACCACAAAATATTTTTTTATCTTTATTAGAAAACATGTACACAATAAATCCTTGATAATAAAATCTCTAAATTATTAAAATTTACTTATCTTTTAAAGTTCAGACCATTAACGTTAATCTTTTACTAGTATCTTGACATTGTGTCTAATTATTTCAATTTATTAGTGTTATTTGACGAACATTGTCAGCACTCAGCGGCGAAAAGTGAGGATCCAAAAGCACCATCATAATTCATAACAAATGTTTTAATGTAATGAGAATTAATAGGCTTCCGATAACGAATACATAAAGGAATGTCGTAAGAGGAATTAGTATTTTAATTTAATCACATGCGCTAATGATATCAATTAACATATCTAGGGTAGGATACATTATACGTAGAAGGAAGCATCCTCAATAAGCAGTATCTATCTATATATATTCTATAATACTTGTATTAACAACGTTAAATTCTGTTTTCATTTTAAGTAACACCGTTATGCTTTTATATTTTTTCATAATTGAATTTTATTTTATCTCCATAAATCAAGTAGTTATCATAATTTAAAATTATTATGTTTTTTCAAAAAATATAATAATTACTAGGGGATTTAATTTGGATCCATTATCAATAAATATAATTTATTGATGGTTTTTTTTTTTAATTTCTTTTTTATATTCCCTTGTAACTGAATTTATTATCTCCATATTAGTCAATAAAAATAATTTACATAATTGAGGCATCACATAGACATGAACTTTCTTGTGCAACGCATGGGTACCAATATTTGTTCAACATATTTGGTGTGCATTTCACTATTATTTATACGGTTTAATTTAAATGATTTCTTCATTTCAGAAGCATTCTACAATGAAATAAGAAAGAAAAATTAAAATAAAATGAGAAAGGCAAGATGAATTGAAAATGAAATAAAAAACAAAGACAAGACCTGATAAAACTCAATGACGTTCCGAACAAACAAAAGATCCAATCAGAAAAAGCAAATAGGGAATACAGAAGACGTTACAGAGTCCAACGACTCGATCGGATATCATGACAATTTTATTAAATCATACCAATAAAACAAGTTTTTCACACAAATAAGTGAGTTGTCATGAGAACCAGTTTCCCTGCTAAGAAAACTGCTTAACAGAGCTTTTGCATGAAATGTCATGTAACAGCCCAAATTAACCAACATAAACATGTTAGAATTTTGCTATAAATTAAAGCCACATGAACATATAAAATTCTTACAATATCAGAGTCGTGGCCGAAGACTTAAAATTATAAATGGTTGCTTAGATTTGTTGATGTATTGATGGAGCGGAAAACTTCAAAATATGGCATCTAACCATTATATTGATACATTAATTGTTTTCCTGGCATTTATTCATATATTTTAATATTTATTTTTATTAATTTTTTGTGAACTTTTATGATAGAATAGTTCAGCTACACGTGAAATAAGAAGAGTAATTATTTGTCAGCCAGGGTGGATGCAAATTTAAAAGTCGTGAATTTAGGGTGAAAAATAATGGCAAGTAAAGTTAGCAGTAGGAAAAGAGTGGGAATGAAATTAACACATGGAGGGCCAAGTTGAACTGTTTCTACTGCCAACTTATTTGGTCATGTGTAGTGGTTGACATTTACTACCTCTAGACTTTAGGATAATTAAGACCCAATTGACTAATTTGGGAGATTAAGAAAGGTAAATAAATTACTTTGTTATAATATATGCTACACTATTTATTTGAAATACTTATGTGTATTATTATTATATACTACCTCCGTCCCTAATTATAGGAGCAATTTAACCAATTTTGGGAGAATTAAGGAGAGGAGTTAAATTAGTTAATTTTACTCATTTTCCTAAAATGTCCTTATATAAATTTAAAATGACACAAGTTGCCCTAATTATAAGTGTTTCTAATTTGTCTTACGTTAGATATCCGTGACATATTAGTTTATATATGTATATTAGTTGCTTTTTATATAGTCATGTGTATACATATAGATCTAATTTTATTTCCACAGGCTTTCTAATTAAAATAATGGTCTTGCTATATAAACATATATGTGTATACATATAGATCTATCCACATACATAGAAACACACACCCATATATCTACACACACACATATATATGTTTATATGTGTGTGTGTGTGTTCACACATATATATATTGACACACATAAACACAAATATACATATATATGTAAACACACATATATACAATGCTCCTAATAATAAGTATAAATAGGGGTATTATAGGAAAAAATTGACAAAAGTTAAAACTTGCTCTTATAATTAGGACCAAAACCAACTCCAAAATTTGCTCCTATAATTAGGGACGGAGGGAGTACCATTTTATAAGTAAGATAAATTAGTAGAGAAAAATTATAAATACAAAATACTTTAAATTATTTTATTTTACTTTCTATTATATTATATTATGAAGTCCTTTATATGTGTAACACTAAATATGTGCAGCAACAACAATGATTATCAAGCTTGGTAATACCTTCTCTGGCAAAAAAAAAAAAAAAAGTTTAGTTACACCTTCGATCATTAATATAAAAGCTAAATAACTAATTTGGGTATATTAAAGAAATTAATTAAGTCAGTTATCTATAATAAAAATGGGTTGATTTTCTTAAAATACCATATTTCATCACCATTGGATGGAATCTCTTAATATATGTGCAATCAATAGGGATACTTAGAGAAAAATTATAAATATAGGAGATAAAGTGGGGTTTTTTTTTTTTTTTCTTTTTTTAACACTAGGAGATAAAATGGGTTGAAGTATCATATTTAAAATCAAATCCAATCTCCAACTATTATATTAATTAGCTGCGCAAGTTTGGTCACTAAACTCGGTCCATCCACTCATCAACCTCCTAATTATTTTTTAAAAAATTTGGTTTGGAATTCTCTATATTAACAAAATTAATCACACATACTACATGGGATTGGCGAAATATCAATACTTTTAAAACTTTTCACGAACATTATAAGTAGTTTTCAATATTTGTGTAATAGTATTGTTTATCTCAGCTTATATTCGACTTTTTTAATATATATATATATATATATATATTCATTTTGAATACAATCAAATTGTCAAGTAAAATTGTCAACTGAAAAAACCATAAAAAACAGTTTACATAACGAACGTTTCATCAATGAATACAGGCTAATTTCTGAATTTGCCCCTTATTAAATAACTATTTACCAAAATGCCCCTGTCAGAAACCTATTTCCCAAAATGCCCCTGTCAGAAAACTATTTCTCAATCTGCCCCTGTTTAGTCGACTAAAACATTTGGTTTAGTCGACTAAATGGAGGGCAAAATTTTTTTTCCAAGCCCCCGGCATTTAGTCGACTAAACCGATCGAGGTTTTTAAAAAAGCCCATACCCGACATTTAGTCGACTAAACCATATGTTTTAGTCGACTAAATGTCGGCAGAGGGGTTTTTAAAAAACCCCCAAATCGCGCCTAAACGAAACGAACGAACCCTAATCGACTAAAACATCTCCCCAAACCTCTCCCCATCTATTTTTTGCCTCAAATCCTTGTTCAATCCGTTGTTGAAGGTATAACTGTTGTGTAATCTTTGTAGTTTCACTTTGTTAAGCTTTTGTTCTTGTTTGTAATCTAAAACTCTCCCTTGTACAGCTTGAAATTGTGGTGTGAAGGATGAGTTCAAGTTCAAACACACTCGTTACTGTAATCTACTATAGTGGGACGCATTTTCAAGGTTCCAATGGTGTTCAATTTGAAGGAAAAACAAAAATGATGAAAATCAAACGGGCACTACGTACAACGAGCTCAAAGAAAGAATTTCCCAAAAATTGGGACTACATGGAAGCCAATGCATTCATCGAATAATGGCCAAAGTGGAGATAGTTGGTAAGGATAGTGTATACTACATTAGTAACGATGTATGTGATGATGAAGACGTAGATTGTGTTATAGATGCATTTGCTAATCGGATATCACAAAATTTTATTGAGATATATGTTGAGATTGAATCTGGTGAATCATCAACCGTACCCATGCATACAAGATCTCCACAGTATTTTGGTGAAGAAGAAAGACCTATCGGTTTATCTGCACCTTCACAAGGCTTAAGTCAGATAACATTGACGGAAGAAGAGGAGAATGAGAAAGAGGAGGATGAGGAAGATGAGAATATGGACAACGATGAGGAGGACGAATATGAGAGGTTTATTTCACTAGGTGAAAGCTCAGATACTGATGCGGAGGATGATTTTGATACTCGCACGAACCCCGGGAGTTCGAGTACGCAACAATGCCACCGCCGAATGTTCAACCAGTTAGCAGTGGTAAGTTATTAAACTTGTATTTGTATTTGTAATTTCGATTTAGTGGTTATGACAAAAAGAACATTTTGACAAATGTAGAGCCTGGGACTGAGCTATTTTGGAACGAAAACCCGCACTATTCTTACATTGATTGGACGCAGTGTGATGATGAGATGGAGATGTTGTATGGTGATGATGACGAGCAATGTGGTTGGCATTTAGGTGATCCATTATATGTGTCTCAGCAGTTTCCTTCAAAGTCGGAAATGCAACATGCTGTGAAATTATATTGCATGAAGTCTCATCGTACAACCAAGGTTATAAAAAGCGATGACCAAAGGTTTGTGATGAAGTGTCGACTAAATGCTCAAGGTTGTCCTTGGTATATGAGGGAAATTTTCCCCAAGAATGGATATAGTTGGGTGGTGAGTAAGTGGGGTAAAGAGCACACATGTCTGAACCAGAGTCTCACCCGTGATCATAGACAACTAGATACAGATGTTATATGTGCATCTATTATCAGTAGGTTTTCATGTCCTTTTTGTTTTAGTTACATTTGGTTTGTTTATTGACAAGACATTTGGAATTTGCTTTGTGTTCATTAGGTATGTTAAGAGAAGATCCATCTTTAAAACCAAGGCGATACAAGAGAGGATACAACGTTTGCATGGATATAATATAACATACAAGAAGGCTTGGATGGCGAAAATGAAGGCCATTGTGAAGTTGTATGGTGATTGGGAGGAATCATATGCATTGTTTCCCAATTGGTTGTCATACATGACACAGTGTAACGTGGGTTCTGTTTACAGGCTTGAAACTAATGAATTGTGGATCCAACTCGTGTGGTGCCAGACAAACGTGTCTTCAGTAGGGTTTTTTGGGCATTTCACCAGACCATTGAAGCCTTCAAGTATTGTAAGCCCATACTGCAAATTGATGGAACCCACTTGTACGGAAAATACAAAGGTGTCCTTATGATTGCGACTTCACAAGATGGAGATGGGAAGGTCCTTCCCATTGCCTTTGCTATTGTTCCTCCTGGTGAAACGTACGAAGATTGGTGGTGGTTTCTTTGTCTCCTACGTGATCATGTGACGCAGAGGCGGGGTATTTGTTTGATATCTGATCGGCACGCCAGTATCATTAAGGCGGTTAAAGATCACCCTACTTGGCAGCCTCCACATGCGTATCATGTGTATTGCCTACGACATGTCGATAGCAACTTTAATACTAGATTTAAGGACACGCAACTGAAGAAATCTGTTATGAAACTAGGTATAAGTTTAATGCTTTGTGTCCATTGTTATAAGTTTAATGTTTTGTGTCCATTGTTATAAGTTTACATTCTCTTTAACGTAGGGTACATGAGTTCAAAGATCCACTTTGACATGAAGTTTCAAGAGTTTCTTGATGCAAACCCACATGTTGCCTCATGGTTTGATCGTCTTCCAAAGGAGAAATGGTGCAGGTCCTATGATGAAGACGGCCGGAGGTTTGGTCACATGACAACTAACTTAGCCGAGTGTGTCAACAAGGTCCTCAGGGGTGCTCGTAATCTACCGATCATCGCTTTGGTGAAGATGACTTGTAGTAGACTTGTCGACTATTTCGTCAGAAGGCGTGTTGAAATTAGCAAACATATGGTTGCAGGCAGGATAGTCGCAAAATCGATAGAAGACGCGATACAAAAGATGGACCAGTTGACAATCACATACCGTGTGCGATCGTATGATAGAGATTTACAGTTATATGAGGTTGAGAACGCATACAACCAATCAACACATGAGGCCGGTGACATCACGAGGGTCGACTTGATCAATCGCAAATGCCAATATGGGAGGTTCACAGCTAGAAGGTATCCTTGCAGCCACGTATTAGCAGTATGAAAAGCGGAAAACTTGAACTATTACGATTATGTTGAACCGGTGTTCACTATCGCATACATTAGTCAGGTGTATGCCGCACATTGGAATCCGATAGGCAGTGAATTGTTGATTGGCCAAGGAGGATTCCCATTCGTGGTCCCTGACGCATTTTGGTCACGCGAAAAGGGAAGGCCAAAGTCTACAAGGATGCAAAATGAGATGGATTGGGTGGAGTCTCAACCCTCAAGAAGTCAGCAAAGATGTAGGAGTTGTAACCAAGTCGGACATAATGCACGTACATGTCCAACGAGGATTAGACAAGCTTGAATTCTATGTAACGTGTTTTGTATTGAGTTTAATAGAATTTGTTTTGTTGTAAGACCATTAATTTATGCTCAAAATACATTCCTCATGCTGCACTATTATGTAAACGAGATATACATATGTTTTTACTTGATGTTTCTTTGTTGTAGTAAAATGTTGTGTGCTTTTTACTGGTTTAGTCGACTAAACCATATGGTTTAGTCGACTAAGACCATCCAGAGACGAAATCATAGGTCTCTGGATGGTCTTAGTCGACTAAACCAGTAAAAATCACACAAGATTTTACTGGTTTAGTCGACTAAACCATATGGTTTAGTCGACTAACCCATCCAGAGACCTATGATTTCGTCTCGGATGGTCTTAGTCGACTAAACCATATGGTTTAGTCGACTAAACCAAGAAAAATCACACATGACATTACAACAACAAAGAAACATCAAGTAAAACCACAAAATCAAAGAAACATACAAAGACAATGACAAACTTTAGAGTAGGTAAACACATTATACTGAAACATCAATCCACTCATTTATTCGAATAAAAGAAACATAGTAGCCGACGCGTTTACATCAAATTTCAAATCTAAAAACAACAATGACAAAACAAATAAATCTAAGCTTCCTCCTCAGATGTGCCAGCTCCTCCTCACCCTCCTCATCATCGGCCGCCTCCTGCTCCCGACCAAGCCGCAACCGCCCAAGCCTATGCTCTATCCCCTTCATGGAGGCCTGTATCCACTTCCACCTTTCATTCTCCTTCCTCCACCTCTTTTTCTGTTTCATCTCCATGGCATTGATGGCTCTCATGACATCACCAATGGAGAATCCACCTTCGGGTTCAACTGTTTCCACCGTATGAACATCCTCATCATCCTCATCTTGAACCTCAGGAGGAACAGTAGGTGGAGCCTCGCCAACATCAGCATCCTCCTCAGGCACATTGGTGTAATGCCACACACCATTTTCCCCCTTCATGATCTTGCATTGCTCCACTAGACGCTGACCAAATCTAGAATTCCACGCCCTCTGAATCACCATTTGCTCATTGTCCATAAGAACACGAAAATACTCCAATATCCTTTGAACCGAGATAGGCATATGGGAGTGCAAAGATTAGGCTTCGTTTGGCCTTCATCATCATCCAACAAATGTAGTACCTCCAATTGACATTAATGGCATGCCGAATAGCCCACATGACAGGTATGTCACCCTCCAACATCCTTGAATGATTGAAAGCTCGAGGGAATAAAATGTGAGTCATGACGTAGAAGAGGATGCGGGCATCAATAGTCAGCTGGCCCACAGAGACTACAGGTCTCCAAGGTCCTAGCCTCCTGGCCTCACGCACAGCATCCTCCCGATTATATCTCGGGAAGGGTACAGTGGCAGAATCCCCATCATACATATGAGTCTCCACTGCATCAAAGTTATATCCCAATAAGCTCCTCCAGTGGCTGCTGTGCCCTAGAGGAGGATGCCCCGCTGCTAGCCCGTTGTTTAACCTGCCTCCCATGCTCGTTGCCGGTGTTAGAAGCAGCTTCTCTACGAGGCATGATGACAACAACAACCTACAACAACAACAACAACAACAAGTTAACAACATCACTCACAACTACAGCCATCTACAAAACCTATAAACTTATTTCAGCAAGATAAGTCTATAAAACTTATTTCAGTCTTAGTTTCAGATTTTCATGATTTTAGCAAACTCTAAAACATTGACTTACGTGCCAACCAACCATATTATTCCAAATTCTATAAAGTTTGTTTCTAAGCCAATCAAGCTTTTTTAAGACGCATCCTACACATTTAGAGATCAAAGCTTCCTACAACAAGTTTCAAAAATGCTCTCGGTACACAATGCAACAAAGCACATTTATGGGGAGAGCATCAATGCTATATACCCACACACATGTCATATCACTTTCAAGGAATTGGACCACCAATCAATCAGTAATATATAGTTTTACAAATAAATAAGAATGAAACAATACATCACTAGCAAGACTCATTTGGAATAGGGGAATCCACCACACCCAACCACATATATTCAATCGAGACTCATTTAAATCACACACAACAACGAAATAGGGGAGAAAACATAACCCCACGCACCAAAAACGCAAAACGTAAGAACAACCGTCGAAATTCGAAATGGAGATGAGAACATACCAAAAGTGACGCAAATGACACTAGAACAAGTTTTCTTCGCTACCCACCAACGGATTCAACAAGAATTTGGGGCAAAAAAACTGAGGGGAGAGGTTTGGGGGGAGGTTTAATCGATTAGGGCTGGGTGTGTGTGAGGAGGCGCGATTTGGGGGTTTTTAAAAAACCCCTCTGCCGACATTTAGTCGACTAAACCATATGGTTTAGTCGACTAAATGTCGGGTATGGGCTTTTTTAAAAACCTCGACCGGTTTAGTCGACTAAAAAATTTGGTTTAGTCGACTAAATGTCGGGGGCCTGGAAAAAAATTTTTGCCCTCCATTTAGTCGACTAAACCAAATTTTTTAGTCGACTAAAAAGGGGCAGATTGAGAAATAGTTTTCTGACAGGGGCATTTTGGGAAATAGGTTTCTGACAGGGGCATTTTGGTAAATAGTTATTTAATAAGAGGCAAATTAAGAAATTAGCCAATGAATACACCACAAACTGTAAACTTAGTCAAAAATTGATTTTGTTTATAAATGCGGGCAATGTTTTCTTAATAGTAGAACTTCTTGTTTTATTTACAACACGTGCTTTAATTGATTTCTAACAAGTGTCGTAGTTTGGTAACGTCTCCAAATTAATCTTACAAGAGCAACACACAACGCCGATAGTTTATTTTGCTCAGTCAGCTTTTCGCTAAGAAATCTGCTCTTTCCTTCAAAAATAGAAACGAAAATATACATAAGAAATATACATGATGGGGATTTCTAAAATGTATGTACATAGTTAATCAATTCTGCTAGTTGTTTTATTCATTTTTAAGAAATTTCTTTTCATTTTTTCCCCTAAAAAAATTAAATATAACGTCCGTCCTCGATGTGCAGTAATCGGTTTATAACATATACATATTAAATCCTCCAAAGGGACCTAGTTATATAATGAATACAACTTTCCTTAGTGTCAGCTGTATTTGTGGCTGGCTATAAAGTGTGGGCACAGATTAAAAGAATAACGGTAGAGCATGAGTAGTTCCAACTTACATAGTGGAAATAATGATTACAATAATATCAACAACACCTATATAATACCTATTGCCATAGTTGAGTTGAAGCATCGAAGAAGCTAATTTCTTATTTGCAGAGCTAAGTCTGTATCAGCTTCTTCACTGAAATTCATTAGCAATTCAATTATATTGATCCATGGCTAGCTCTCTGGCTTTGATCATGATCTTGAGTGTGGTCATGGTCATGGCAATGGCAACAATCAAAGCCGAGGGTGCTAGGACTTTCTTTGTGTTTGGTGATTCTCTCGTCGACAATGGCAATAACAATTACTTGGCAACCACAGCTCGTGCCGATGCTCCTCCTTATGGCATTGACTACCCGACTCGCAGACCCACCGGCCGATTTTCTAATGGCTACAACATTCCTGACTTCATCAGTAACATCCAATACAATCCTCAATTAACTTCATCATATGTATTTATTTGCGTATGTTCTTGCTTATCACTAATTAACTTATTAATTGCTTCGCCAGGTCAAGAACTTGGGTCAGAATCCACGCTTCCATATTTAAGCCCTGAGCTCACTGGACGACGATTGCTTATTGGTGCCAACTTTGCCTCTGCTGGCATTGGAATCCTCAACGACACTGGAATCCAATTTGTACGTTCATTGGACTATTTAATATGTTGTGATCTTTTTTGAAGTGTGTAGCACTTAGTTTCCTACCTAACATAGGATGTACCATAGATTAATATTTCAAGAAGCAAGTAAATTTTGCAGGTAAACATCATCCGAATATACAGACAGCTAGAGTACTTCGAAGAATACCAACGAAGGGTGACTGCTCTGATTGGAGCCGCAAGAACGAAGCGATTAGTGAATAGAGCATTAGTGCTTATCACTCTTGGAGGCAATGACTTTGTGAATAACTACTACTTGGTCCCTTACTCGGTTAGATCTCGCCAGTTCGCTTTGCCAGATTATGTTAGATATTTGATCTCCGAGTACAAGAAGATTCTACGGGTCAGATTCTGAATCTGCATAGGCATCCATGCATGCATGCTTTAACCTTCAATTCTTTTTATTTTCTTTTAAAAATATTGGAGATGTATTAGAATACATTAGAAAAAGTCTAGCATCAACTTATTAGGGTAATTCATTGAACGCATATAACCTTGAGGGAAGACTTATTAAATTATTGTCTTAAGTTATTTTAATAAATAGACAAACATAATACATACCTACTTCTAAAACAATCTAATAAGATGGACGTGATTTTAGAGATTGCACGATATTGGAGCTCGAACAGTCTTGGTGACAGGAACTGGTCCACTTGGGTGTGTGCCAGCAGAGTTGGCGCAACGAGGCAGAAACGGTCAATGCTCGGTTGAGTTGCAGCGAGCTGCATCCTTATTCAACCCACAACTTGTACAGATGTTGGGTCAACTCAATCGTGAACTTGGCTCCCAAGTTTTTATTGGTGTCAACACACAACAGATGCACCTCGATTTCATCAATAACCCTCGAGCATTCGGTATTTCCATAAATAATACTACCTCTAGTCTTAATTATAGAACATATTTTATAGTTTAATTTGCACTATAAACTATGTTACCGGATATTTTTTAGAAAAATGATCTTCTCTATATTTTACTTGGGTTAATAAACTTAAATATAATGATGCATTGAGGATTTGATTATTTGTTGTGTTGGAAGCAGGATTTGTGACATCAAAGGTGGCATGTTGTGGTCAAGGACCGTATAATGGCATAGGGCTATGCACCATAGCATCCAACTTGTGCCCAAACCGTGATGAGTACGCATTTTGGGACCCATTTCATCCTTCGGAAAAGGCCAATAAGTTGATTGTTCAACAAATCATGTCAGGCACCAACGAGTATATGAACCCCATGAATCTCAGCACCATCTTAGCCATGGATTCCCCCAACTAATAATCATTCATCTATTTTGCTTCCTTTCCTTCATTCTACTTCTTCCTTGGATTTTTTATTTTATTTTATTTTTATTTTTGTTTTGTTTGGTGGGGGAGGGTTTCATATTTGTGTCCTCTTATTTCTTATTTGTATTTGTTTCGGTCATCATCATCCTCTTTTGGGATTGGAGTCAAAAAAATAATGATCACATATGTGATCAGACAAAAATTTTCTCACTTAATGAGTTTATACAAAATATTGAAGCTCAAGTGTAGCTGAGAGTGATTAATCGGAAATTTAAAACATTTGAAGCATTGGAGAAGTCAGTGAGCCGTTTGACGTACATAAAGCAATTGCCAATTACTCTGATGAGATAAAAACAAAGACAAGACCTGATAAAATTCAATGACGTTCCAAACAAACAAAAGGTCCAATCAGAAAAAGCAAATAGGGAATACGGAGGACGTTACAGAGTCCAATGACTCGATCGGATATCATGAAAATTTAATTAAATCATTCCAATAAAACAAGTTTTTCACACAAAATAGGTGAGTTGTCATGAGAACCAGTTTCCCTGCTAAGAAAACTGCTTAATAGAGCTTTTGCATGAAAAGTCATGCAACAGCCCAAATATACATTAAAGCCACATGAGCATATAAAATTCTTACAATATCAGAGTCGTGGCCGAAGACTTAAAATTATAAATGGTTGCTTAGATTTGTTGATGTATTGATGGAGCGGAAAACTTCAAAATATGGCATCTAACCATTATATTGATACATTAATTGTTTTCCTAGCATTTATTCATATATTTTAATATTTATTTTTATTAATTTTTTGTGAACTTTTATGAAAGAATATATAGTTCAGCTACAGGTGAAATAAGTAAGAGTAATTATTTGTCAGCCAGGGTGGATGCAAATTTAAAAGTCGTGAATTTGGGGTGAAAATTAATGGCAAGTAAAGTTAGTAGTAGGAAAAGGGTTTTTTTGACCCTTTTGCCCCTAATTAAATAATTAATAACAAAAATGCGGGTTTGAAACAATGTCACCCTTCTGCCCCTGTTTACTCGATTACATACGATATGTAGTCGACTAAACAGTGGCGGGTTTTTCAATTTTTTTTTTCAAATTTACCCATGATGTAATCGACTAAGCTACATATATTTTGGTCACATATATTTGCTAATCGGAAATCACAAAATTTTATTGAGATATATGTTGAGCTTGAATCTGGTGAATCATCATCTGTACCCATGCATACAAGATCTCCACAGTATTTTGATCAAGAAGACAGAGCTGTCGGTTTATCTGCACCTTCACAAGTCTTAAGTCAGATAACATTGACAGAGGAAGAGGAGGATGAGGAAGACATGAATATGGACAACGATGAGGAGGGCGAATCTGAGAGGTTTATTCCACTACGTGACACCTCAAATACTGATGTGGAGGGTGATTTGACGCTGACACGAACCCAGTAAACCTGGGTACCACAGCAACACGACTGCTTCGTGTTGACCAATTAAGTAGTGGTAAGCTAGTAAATTTGTATTTGTATCTGTATTTGTAAATTTTATTTAGTGGTTCTGACAAAAAAGACATTTTGACAGATGTTGGGCTTGAGATTGAGCCATTTTCGAACGAAAGCACGTACTATTCCTTCATTAATTGGGCGCACTATGATGATGAGATGGAGATGTTGTATGGTGATGATGACTTGCAAGGTGGTTATCATTTAGGTGATCCATTATATTTGTATTAGCAGTTTCCTTCTAAGTCTAAAATGCAACATGCCGTGAAATTATATTGCATGAAGTCTTGTCATACAGCCATAGTTGAAAAAAGCGATGAGCATAGGTTTGTGATGAGGTGTCGAAACCATGCTAACAGTTGTCACTAGTATATGAGGGCAATGGTCCCCAAGAATGGAAATAGTTGAGTGGTCTGTAAGTGGGGTAAAGATCACACCTGCCTGAACTAGGGTCTCGCCCAGGATCATAGACAGCTGGATTCAGATGTTATATGTGCAGCCATCATCAGTATGTTTTATATTTTTGTGCAGTTACATTCAGTTTGTTTATTGACAGTACATTTAGAATTTCCTTTGTTTTCACTAGGTATGTTAAGAGAAGATCCAACTTTAAAACTAGTGCTGATACAAGAGAGGGTACAACGTTTGTATGGATATTATGTAACATACAGGAAGTCCTAGAAGGCAAAAATGAAGGCCATTGTGAAGTTATTTGGTGATTGGGAGGAATCATATGCATTCTTTCCCAATTGGTCGACATACATGACGCAATGTGATGTGGGTTCTGTTTTCAGGCTTGATACTGATGAATGTTTCGACGAACGTTGTTTTTATACCAACAAATGCGTCTTTCGTAGGATTGTTTGGACATTTCACCAGACCATTGAAGCCTTCAAATACTGTAAGCCCATACTTCAAATTGATGGCACCTACTTGTATGGAAAATACAAAGGTACTCTTTTGATTGCGACTTCACAGGATGGGGATGGGAAGGTCCTGCCCATTGCCTTTGCTGTTGTTCCTCCTGGTGAGAAGTACGATGATTGGTGGTGGTTTCTTAGTCTCCTACGTGATCATGTGACGTAGAGGCGGGGTATTTTTTTGATATCTAATCGTCACCACGCCAGTATCATAAAAGCGGTTAAAGATCACCGTACTTGGCAGCCTCCATATGCATGCCTAACATATGTATTGCCTACGTCACGTCGGGAGCAACTTTAATACTAAGTTTAGGGATATGGAATTGAAGAAAACAATTATTAAACTAGGTATGAAATTTCACATTTTATTTACTTCTTGCACATATGTGTAATCATTGAATTGTTTCCATTATGAGTTTACATTCGCTGTTATGCAGGGTACACGAGTTCAACGATTCATTTTGACATGAGGTACTTGACTAAATCAGCACTGAAGGACCCCTCACTTGCTGATTTCGATTTGCATCTTGGACTAAACCATTTCCAACTGAATTAAACATAAATATGTGACTTGGGGAAGGTATTTTTAGCATCAATTAATGGTGTTACATAGGTTTGGTCCGCTAATGTCCCAAAATTAGTATTTTAGGTTTATAAACCGTCATTACCGAAATGAAAAAACTTAAACCAAATTCATTTAAAAAAACACCAATTTTAGTACAAATTGACAAAGTTTAACCCGACAAACAAAAAAGACATCAAGTCAAAAGATCAAGATTAAACATAAACACCATAAACCAACAAATACATTAACCCTGAATCTAATCTTCCTCTTCAGATGTGTCAGTATCCTCCTCCTCCTCCTCCTCAGAAACATCAATTCCCTGGTCATCATCATCGGCTGCCTCCTGGTCTCGTCCAAGCTGCAAATGACCAAGCCTATCCTCTAACCCCTTCAACTGACCCTGCATCCACCTCCACCTTTCATTCTCTTTATCAATGTGGCTCTTCCACCTCTTTTTCTGTTTCATTTCCATCTTACCTATCTTCTTGAGAGTAGCATTGATGCCTTTCATGACATCACGAAAGGAGAATCCACCCTCCGGCTCCACTATGTCCTCCACATCAGCATCGTCATCATCATCATCATGAACCTCAACAGCAACCATGGGTGGAACCAGGCTGTTAGTTCTCTATTGGTTTTGATGATAACGGACAATTGTAAACACAGAAAAAGTTTGTCTTTGTAAGTTGAAAAACTTACTGTCAAAGGCAAACTCGAGTTTCAGTTTGGAAACTCGAGTTTTGGCCTGACAGTGAAGTGCTCAAGTTTTTGCAAAGAAAGGCAAACTCGAGTTAAGATTTGAAAACTCGAGTTTTGGCCATACAGAAAGCCTTCAAGTTTTTCACAAGACAAAGCAAACTCGAGTTTGGTTTTATTAACTCGAGTTTTGACAAGACAGAGAGCAACCAAGTTTTTCAAACATACCAAAACTCCAGTTTCCATTTGGAAACTCGAGTTTAGGCTATACTAAGAGTTCTCTAAGTTTCCAACGTTTTATGGAAACTCGAGTTTACTTTGAAAACTTGAGTTTGCATCATCAGAGAACAATGCTCGACTATGACCTTGTGAAAACTTCATTCTTCAATTCGACAAAGTCTTTCAATGTTTTCTCATAAACGAGGAAACTCGAGTTTTAGTTTGGAAACTTGAGTTTCGGCTTTACAAAAAAGATTACATAGTTTTCAAAGAATGTGAAAACTCGAGTTAAGTTTTGAAAACTCGAGTTTTGGCCAGGCAGGGAAGCTCTGCTAAATTTGAACATTTGAAAACTCTAGTTTTGATTTGGAAACTCCAGTTTTGAGATTTTGAACTAAAACTTAATTTCTCATCGAAAGTCCAAAACTCGATTTAGTCACTTAATGACTCGAGTTTTGCACTGTCCACAAAACATGTTCAAATGCCAAATCGCGATGTTTGTCTCTAGAATGAGAAAACTCGAGTTAATGTTTTGAAACTCGAGTTTCGGTCTTTTACTGAAAACTTACTGAAACATGAAAACTCGAGTTTGGAAGAACTAACTCGAGTTTGCATCGCAGAATTTGAATTTCAAGTTTAACGAATTTGCGAAATGTTTGTGTTTGATCTCAATACTTTATATCATCACTCATTACTATTCCTAACTATGTTTAATCAGTTTATTAGTGAGTTTCAGATGATTTAGATAGGATTAAATGGAGAAATTGCATAAAGCAAAAGGTAAAGTCAGAACATTAAATGCAAAGTGCAGAAACCTTGCATGCTTTAGGACAATCATTCTCCACACTTTTTGAAGGAATTAATGTTTCCATTCTACATCCAGAAACTGCACCTCTAACGGATTAAAAGTCAGGAAGTCAACCCTGAACATCTGCAAAGCTGGATCAACCAAAGAGTAGAGAGAGAAGAAGACCAAAACCTTCACTAATCATCCTCTAATGTTGGCAACGGTCATATTAGGATTTATAACGGTCATTTAATGATCTCTAACTATAAATAGAGATGCATTCAAGTCTTCTCAACAACCAATCTGTGCCAGAACGAAAATCATTAAAGTTTCAACTACTCTTTGAGTTTTCTTGTAAAGTATCTTTTGATACATTCATTCTTCAGTGTTTATCATATCTACTCTTAGAGAGAGTTACTTGATTGTAAATCATTTATTGTAAAGTATCTCAAGTCAAGGGGACTTGGAGATTGGGTTATTGATTACAACTTGTAAGGGGGAGTAAGTTCTAGAGAGAGAATTACTCTTGAGTGCAGAGTGTGTAATCAATCTTGATAGTGAGAAATCCCAGAGAGTCTAGGGACTGGACGTAGGTCAAGTTGTTGGACCGAACCAGTATAAATCCTTCTGGAAGGCTAAATTCAAAGTCTTCGTTTTAGCCACTGAGTACGGTCTTTGGAGGGTGTTCGAAAGAGGAGATTATCAACCATCAACAATTGAAGATGGTGTCTGAACTCCAAAGCTTGAAGAAGAATATGATGAGAATGACAGAAAACAGGCCACTCTCAATAGTAAGGCTATTCTCATGCTTCAAAGTGCCTTGAGTCAAAGTGAGTATTTTCGTATATGCACTTTGACATCAGCAAAAGATATGTGGGATGCCTTGGAGATTGCTCATGAAGGAACCACTGGAATCAAGGAAAATCGTGTGAATACCCTAATGACCGAATACGATTTGCTTCGTATGAAGTCCGGGGAATCCATTGGTGAGTTCCAACTCAGATTCACTCATTTGATAAATCAACTTGCTGCCTTGGGAAAACAATATGATCAACTTGTCCAAGTGAGGAAAATTCTGAATGTCCTCAGCAAGGAATGGGAAGCCAAGGTCACCGTGATTGAAGAAGCACGTGGAGAATCTATGGCTTCGGTTGCAGCATAGTTTGGCAGTCTTTCCGAATATGAAGGAAAAATCAAGTTCAGAAAGGGACTTGATGAAATAAATAGCAAGAGCAAAGGCATTGCTCTCAAGACTGTCAAGGAAGCAAAAGAATCAGATGGTGAAGAAGAAGAAGACGAAGATGAGGAGCTGGGCATGATGGTCCGAAGATTCAAGAAATTTTACAAGAAGGACCAAGGCTATAAGAGATTCAACAAGGGCAGCTCCAACACGGAGATAAAGAAACGGATCATCTGCTATGAATGTGATAAGCCCGGCCACATCAAGTCTGAGTGCTCCCAGTTGAAGAACAAGGACAAGGAAAATAAGAAATTTAATAGATTCAAAAAGAAAGCCTATGTCTCAGCTATATGGGGAGATAGTTCATGTGAAGAAGATGAAGCTGATGAGGAAGAAAAGGAAAACATATGTCTAGTTGCAGAAGAAGAGCAACATGAGAATGATAAAGAGGTGTGTCTAAGAGCATCGAAGTCCAACAAATGGTACATTGATAGTGGATGCTCTAGGCATATGACAGGAGATCAGTCCAAATTTGCCTCAATCAAGCACAAGGATGGTGGCAAAGTAACCTTTGGTGGAAATCAATCCGGAAGGATTGCTGGAATTGGTGAAGTTGGGAACAACGATGGACCACATATCAAAGATGTCTACTTTGTGGAAGGACTTTGTCACAATCTCGTCAGTGTAAGCCAAAGTACTGATAAAGGTAACTTAGTTATCTTTGATTCTGAGGAATGCTTGATAGTGAATAATGATATTCTCTCATTAGATAATATAAAATCAAAAGCTATTTTTAGAGCTCCTAGGGAAAGCAATTGTTATACTCTTAACCTCTCTAGAGATGGCTCTACATTTGAAAAAAATGTTTTGTGAGTAATTTGGATGATAGTTGGCTTTGGCACAAGCGATTAGCTCATGTCAATATGATCCAACTTGACAAGCTACTCAAAAAGGATTTAGTCACTGGTGTTCCAAAACTACGTTTTAAAAATGATATGATTTGTGATGCATGCCAAAAAGGAAAACAAACTAAATCCTCTTTTCAATCCAAAAATGAGATTTCTACATCTAGACCTCTTCAACTACTTCATATGGATCTAGTTGGACCGGCTAAAGTAAGAAGCCTTGGTGGCAATTTATACACATTGGTCATTGTTGATGATTTCTCTAGATTTACATGGACTATATTTTTGTTATCCAAAGATGGAAACCTTTGATCAGTTTGTCATTTTTGCCAAGAAGGTCCAAAACGAGAAAGGTTTTATAATTTCAGGTATTTGAACTGACCATGGAGGAGAATTCGAGAATTATGCCTTTGCTGAGTTCTGTGAAAACATGGGAATTAATCACAACTTCTCAGCCCCAAGGACTCCTCAACAAAATGGTGTTGTAGAAAGGAAAAATCGAGTCCTTACGGAGATGGCAAGAGCTATGTTGAATGAGAACAACACCTCACAAGTGTTTTGGGCTGACGCGATGAGTACGTCTTGCTATATCTCGAATCGAGCATACCTTCGAAAGAAACTGAACAAGACTCCCTATGAGCTGTACAAAGGAAGAAAGCCAAATCCGAGTCATTTACATGTGTTTGGATGTAAGTGCTTCATCCACAATAATGGTAAGGATAACTTGGGAAAATTTGATTCCAAGGCGGATGAAGGTATATTTTTGGGTTATTCAAATAGAAGTAAAGCATATAAAGTCTTTAACATTCGTACTCGCATTGTAGAAGAGTCTATGCATGTTGCATTCTGTGAATCCAAATCTGACAAATCCAAGGAGGATGATGATGAGGAAAATATTTTGAAAAATCAATTGTTTTCGAAAACCACTCCTGCCTCCATTGAAAATCCAGAAAATGTTTTCGAAGTTGATCCTCAAAATAATTTGGAAAATCCTGATCAACCTCAACCTAGAGCTTGGAGATTTATAAGGAATCATCCTTTAGACCAAGTTATAGGTGATGTTAATCAAGGTGTGAGGACTAGAAGCAGTACTTTAAATAAAGTTACCTTTTCTTCTTTTACTTCAAAAATAGAACCCTCTAAAATTGATGAAGCCCTCTCAGACAATGATTGGGTGATAGCAATGCAAGAGGAGTTACATCAATTTGACAGAAATCAAGTTTGGGACTTGGTACCTAGGCCTAAGAACCATCCGGTCATTGGAAGCAAATGGGTATTCAAGAACAAACGAGATGAGTCAGCAATCATTGTCCGGAATAAGGCAAGATTGGTTGCTAAAGGCTATAATCAAGAGGAAGGAATTGATTATGAAGAAACTTATGCTCCAGTAGAAAGATTGGAAGCTATAAGAGTTCTTTTAGCCTTTGCTTATGTTAAAGGGTTTAAGCTTTTTCAAATGGACGTCAAAAGTGCTTTTCTAAATGGATTTATTCAGGAGGAAGTCTATGTGGAACAACCTCCTGGTTTTCAAAATGAACATCATCCTGATCATGTTTATCGCCTCAAGAAAGCTCTCTATGGTCTTAAGCAAGCTCCTAGAGCTTGGTATGAGCGATTAAGCAAATTCCTTCTTGATCAAGGATTTGTTAGAGGAAAAGCAGATACAACTCTTTTCATCAAAAGCAATAAAGCTTGAGAAATTTTAGTTGTTCAAATTTATGTTGATGACATTATATTTGGAGCTTCTAATGATGTTTTGTGTGAAGAGTTTGCAAAGAATATGCCGGGAGAATTTGAGATGTCCATGATGGGAGAACTCAATTATTTCCTTGGTCTGCAAATCAAGTAAACATCAAATGGGATCTTCATCTCTCAGACCAAGTATCTCAATGACCTGCTGAAGAAGTTTGGAATGGACCAATGTAATGGTGCTGACACTCCAATGAGTTCAACCACTTCTTTGGATGCTGACGAAAAGGGCATTGATTTCAACACACAATATATAGATGAATGATTGGATCATTGCTCTATCTCACTGCAAGTCGCCCGGACATCCAATTCAGTGTTGGGATGTGTGCAAGGTTTCAGTCTGCACCCAAGGAGTCACTTGCTGAAAATGTGAAGAGAATCTTCAGATACCTTGCTGACTCAAAGACTCTTGGACTATGGTTTCTCAAAGGTCAACTTGAACACTTGGTGGCATACTCGGATTCAGACCATGCTGGCTACAAGACGGATAGGAAGAGCACAAGTGGGCAATGTCAATTTCTTGGTGGTTCACTTGTGTCTTGGTTCAGCAAGAAGCAAACAACCGTCTCAGTATCTTCGACTGAAGCTGAGTATATTGCTGCATCAAGTTGTTGTGCTCAAGTCCTATGGCTCAAGCAACAAATTTTAGACTTGGGAATCAATTTGAAGGAGATCCCTATTTTGTGTGACAACACAAGCACAATAAGCTTGGCCAAGAATCCAGTTCAACACACAAGAACCAAGCATATTGATGTAAGACATCATTTCATAAGGGATCACGTTCAAAACAAAGATGTCAAGGTCATGTTCATTCCAACTCATCTTCAACTTGCTGACATCTTCACCAAACCATTAGCAAAGGAACAATTGAATTGTATTATAAGAGAATTGGGAATGGTAAATCCCAATGAGCTGTGAGTATTTCTTTCCATCTCAATGTAAGTTATGGTTTTGATGAATATTTGTTGCTAACTTAAGCTTCAGAGTACATAGCAATGTTTTATGCAGGATGTTCAAAATCCTGAAGTTTGCTGTCAAGAGACGCAAACTCGAGTTTTATCGGGGTCAGAAGAGAAATGAGTTGCTGAGCAAAATGGAAACTCGAGTCGTTAAGTGAGTAACTCGAGTTTCGGAGAGACAGAAAGCAATCTCTGAGTTTTCACGAATTGGAAACTCGAGTCATCAAATGGAAACTCGAGTTTCGGGCAAACAGAAAGCTACACACCTGTTGAGGTATCCACAAAACTCGAGTCAGTAAGTGGAAACTCGAGTTTTGGTCACAGAATTTCAAAAGTTCACCTTACACTTTTGAAGTCCAGGTCAGTAGTTTCACGCCCTATTTAAACATAATTGTTCATTGTTCGTCTAAACTTTCCTCAAAACTCAAGTTTGCCCTAGAGTTTTCTCTGGACCTCTCGTCTTCTCCGCTCCTTTCTTCATCTTTCCCCATTTTCGAACCCTAATCCCTCTCTAAGCTTCGAACCAACCATGGCTCGAAAAAAAACCGCAAAAGACACCCAAGGTGATGTCGATTATGAAGCCTCTACCGAATCTCCATAGCCACCTCCACTCACACGACGTCCCAAAAGGATGAAGTCTACCCCCAACCGATACCACTGTGTGGTAGACAAACACATTCCTGGAGTCCCATCATATCAGACGTCTCCTTCGTCCAAATCCAAGGGTATCTCGGTTCAGGAACCATCCCAGACTCAGTCGAAGCAAGCCTCTGAGCCTGTGCACGAGGACTCAAAAGGAAAAGAAAAGGAAGGAATGCCTCCTCTGCCTCGCAAGAAGCAAAGAACTCACAGAGGAGAAGGATCATCTAAGGCAACTTCCAATCCTCCTCCGGATTCTCAGAACTTTGCGACAATTCTGAATGCTCTATCAGAAATTTATCTCCATGACTCAGCTCCTCCAGGTTCTATCACTGAAAGTCATGTCATTACTGGTGATCGAGCTGTAGAATTCAAAGAAACTTATTCAAAAAGTCATTTTGTCCCATAGTCTCCGTAGATTTAGACAAGATTAGGGAAACTTGTAATCTAGATCTTTCGCCCTTGCTTAAACCCTATGAATCATTCTTGTCTATAACTGCTCAATTTAGTTCAAATGTCACTAAGATGTTCTATTTCAATATGGAATGGGACAATTTAGAGGATAAGGACCGTAACTTGGTAGAAGAAAGAGTGTCTACTCAGGTTAGGGGTGTCAAATTCACTCTATCTGCAGCCATTATAAACTCCATTCTGAAAATCTCCAATCCTCCTCCTCCTCCCACAGTTACATATTCAAACAAAGAAATTTTCGAAATTCTAAGGCCAAATGAACCTAATCCTGAAAATCAATTGGTCAATTTGTCCTTCACTCCTGTGTCTATGCCACCCATTCATCGAGTCTTATGGTATATTTATTCCAGGAACATGATTCAGAAGGGTGGAAACTTCACCCACTGATAGCGACTTCGGCAAGTGCACCGATCGTTACAAGTAATAAAGTAGTGAGAAAAAGATCGTCCCACGAGGACTAGTACTCCAGCCACTAATTCGTTATTTCAGCTTTAGTTGGATCAATGGGTAATAGGGGGTGAGTTGTAACCAAACAGAATTTTAAAGAATTTAATCAAGAATAAGCATTCAAGATTAAGAGTCTCAAGAGCGATTGTTTAGAAAAGATAATCAATAGAGAAAACGCAGCTAGGGCATAGAAATCCCCCTATGTTCCTCCAAGTATTTGAATTAAATTCCTAATTGACTATTACTCCCATGATTGACGATCAATTCTCTAAAATTAGACTAAGTCTCAATGTCTTGACGCTACCTTAGTCCGCTATCTTTGAAAACAACCTAATGTCTTAGTATTGTTTGGAAAGATCAATGTATTTAAACCAGAATTATGAGATCGCATAAACTCGTAAGCCTATGTCTAGGTCATGCAACTCTATGACGAATTAACGGTTCCGATTAAATGCACCAACATCTCTATTGTCATACACCAACCTATGAACAATCTAAAAGGTGATCAATCTTTAAGAAAGCTTTAAGCAAAGATAATTCATTCAATCATGGTAAATAACGTTCAATCGAGAATTCAAACAAATACTCAAATTCGCATAGGGTTCATCCTCGCCCTAACTACTAAAGAAGACTAGCCAATCATGGCTAGGTTAACAAAATAGAAGAAAAGAGATGAAAATCAGAATTGTTCTTGCGTCCTCTTTCTTCCTTCAGCCGTCTCGTGCTTTTGTTTCTTCGTCCTTTCTCTCTAAACCTTTGGTAAATACCGAAATTTAGAGAGCATAAGGATGTGTTTTTCTTTCTTCTGTGCTTTTGTCGCTTCTGCGTCTTGTCTCCTTTCGCTCTAGTGTGTCTCTCCCTTGTTCTTTATATAGAAATTCCCTTAGGTTGACTTGGGCCGTGATCTGATATTGTCTTAAATAAAAGATATGCAATATCCTTTTGAGATCTCCAATCACTTCCAAATATTTTGTAATCCACTCTCTCATATCACACAATTGATTCAAATTGATTTCCTTTTTCTGCTCCTTTCTCAATCAGCTAATAACTCCTGCAAGATATATACAATAGTAATAAATTTAATCCAATATATCTCAGAATTGATACTCATTTAATTATAAAATATACACGTATCACCCACTTTGCAAACAAAGATTATTCACGTTTTGCTACTATCGTGAATAAAGTTCCCATAAATCTCGGCCATTGGATAATGTTAGTTCTCAATGTGTTTTGATGATAACTGACAATTGTAAACAAGTGCGAATGTTTTTGACAAGCTAAATGATTTGATTTAAAGAGAAAAACATTCTGTCAGCGCCAAACTCGAGCCTAGATAAGTGAACTCGAGTTTGCCACTAACAGAGAGCAAGACTGGATTATCTTTGCATTTTAAACTCGAGCCGGGTTCTTGAACTCGAGCCTAAAAGCTCAGAAATAGTTTTGAAAGAGTTTACGAATGAGTAAACTCGAGCCTGCATAAGCAAGCTCGAGTTTGCCTCTGGGGGAAAACCTTTCATTTGAAAACCATTTCTTTAAACTCCACAGTTTGTATTTTGAGTAGAGTTTGCTAACTTTCAAATGTTGCAAACTCGAGCCTAAAGAAATGAACTCGAGCCTATGGTTTTTGTGTAGAGTTTACTCTATAGTTTGAAAGACATAAAAGAGTTTACAAAATGTGTAAACTCGAGCCTGCGTCTCAAGCTCGAGCTTGCCCTTGCGAGAGCATTCGAACTTTCCATCTTTTAAAAACTCGAGCTCGACGCTTTAAACCTCGGGTTTGCCTCGGCCAATTAATTTCAAAGTTCATTTATTTACGTAAACTCGAGCCTAGTCTTCCGAACTCGAGCCTAATCTTTGATATGAGTAAAGTTACTTTACAAACTCTAGAGTTCATAGTTTAAACCTCAAGTTTGTCTGACATGAACAATGGTCAAACTCGAGCCTCGCTCACTAACGGACTCGAGCTTGCCATTATGTAAAGTTTTGATTTCGAGTGGCTCTCGCGACAAAAAGGCCTACAATGTTCGAACTCGAGCTCGCTACCATGAACTCGAGTTCATCTCTTGAGAAAAATTACAAACTCCGAGTTTGCCTTTGAACCTCCAGTTCGCACTTCACAAAAGCTGAATTTGACATTCCAGATGGCCTGCGAACTCGAGCCTAGCCTTGCAAACTCGAGTTTGAGTCGGATCCCAAATTGATTGACAGCATTGATTACACGCGACAATCAGAGATTCTGTCATAAAGATGAATTCCCTCACTTGGGAATAATTGCTACAACGATTACCCAGAATGATTCGATATTCAAATCGATTGATGAACATTAAAAGACCTTCATTCCAGATCAATCATCTGAAAATCAGGAAAGATTATGAACCCAACGGCTATAGTCCACAAACAGCAAGAATTTCGAATGGAGAAAATTCTGAATAAAGAAGCAACGGTCATGAGAAAACTCACTGCTATATATAGAGCTGCATACAAACCTACAGAAAGATACAACAAGGAGAAAACAAGAATCAGCTCAATACTTCTCGATTATTTCAGTTTTCCTTCTGTGCATTATCTTTTGATACTTAGAACTTCAGTGTTTATCAATATTTACTCTGTGAGAGAGTTTACATACTTGTATTTCATTCATTATATGAATCTCAAGTCAAGGGGACTTGGAGATTGGGATTTCAGATTACAACTTGTAAGGGAGTGTATCCTAGAGAGAGGATAATCCTTGAGTACAGAGTGTGTATCTGAATTGAGTGATAGTAGAAAAACCCAGGGAGCCTGGGGACTTGACGTAGGGGTCAAGAGTTAGGACCGAACCAGGATAAACTCTCTGTGTCAAGCTCTTCTTCCCTATCTCTTTACTTTCAGCTTCATCTAGTGTGCACAGGTGACTAAAAAGAATTTTAAAATCCCCAATTCACCCCCCCTCTTGGTGATTTCCTTCACTTTCATTTGGTATCAAAGCCAAGTTGTCTATTTGAAGGATTAACATCCTAGACAAAAGATCAAATGGAAGGAATTCTACCCGATGGAGCCTCAATCAACAGACCACCAGGTTTCAATGGAGAACACTACTCTTTCTGGAAGGCTAAGTTCAGGGTCTATGTAATGGCCTCTGAGTATGGTCTATGGAAGGTCTTTGAGAAAGGAAACTATGTTCCATCCTCAGTAGAAGCTGATGTCAGAACTCCCAAGCGAGAAGAAGAGTATGATGACAATGATAAAAAATTAGTCACTCTCAACATGAAAGCAATCCACATGCTGCAAAGTGCTCTTGGCCAAAAGGAATATTTCAGAATCTGCACTTTGCCATCTGCTAAGCAAATGTGGGATGCTCTTGAGATAGCTCATGAATGAATGGCTGCAATCAAAGAAAATCGCATTAATACTCTCATGACATAATATGATTTACTACGTATGAAGTCTGGAGAATCTATTAGTGAATTTCAACTCAGGTTCACTCATCTGATTAATCAACTTACTACATTAGGAAAAGAATATGAGCAACCTGCCCAAGTGAGGAAAATACTAAACATTCTCACCAAGGAATGGGAAGCCAAGGTCACTGCAATTGAAGAAGCTCGTGGTGAATCAATGGCCTCTGTAGCAGCATTGTTTTGCAGCCTTTCTGAATATGAAGGGAAGATCAAATTCAAGAAAGGACTTGATGAGATCAATATCAAGAACAAGGGAATGACTCTTAAGACTGTCAAAGAGGTAAAATCAGATGATGAAGATGGTGATGGTGAGCTAGGCATGATGGTCCGAAGATTCAAGAAGTTTTACAAAAAGGACCAATCACACAGAAAGTTTCACAAAGGTAGTTCCAGCACTGAAACTAAGAAACCTATCATATGCTATAAGTGTGAAAAACCTGGCCACATCAAATCAGAATGCCCTCAGCTGAAGAACAAAGAAAAGAAATTCAATAAGTTCAAGAAAAGCGCTTATGTGTCAGCTAATGGGGCAACAGCTCATCCGATGAAGATGAGGCAGAAGAAGAAGAAAGTGCTAATCTTTGTCTTGTGGCCCAAGAGGAATCAGATAACAAGGATGTTTGTCTTAGAGCATCAAATCCCAATAAATGGTACATTGACAGTGGATGCTCAAGACACATGACAGGAGACCAATCCAAGTTTGCTTCAATCAAACATAAGGAAGGTGGCAAGGTAACATTTGGTGGAAATCAGTACGGAAGAATTGCTGGTATTGGTAAAATTGGAAACAACAATGGACCACAAATCAAAGATGTTTACCTTGTGGATGGATTATGTCACAATCTCCTTAGTGTGAGTCAAAGCACAGACAAAGGAAATTTAGTCATCTTTGATTCAGAAGAATGTTTGATTGTAAGTAAGAATGTTCTCTCCTTAGATGGCATTAAATCCAAATCATTGTTCAGAGCTCTAAGAGAAGGTAATTGCTATACTCTTAATCTGTCTGAAAACAATTCTGATTCTGAAAAATGTTTTGTTGGTAACTTGGATGAAAGTTGGCTATGGCATAAACGTTTAGGACATGTTAATATGATTCAACTTGATAAGCTACAGAAAAAGGAATTGGTTATTGGTTTACCAAAACTTTCTTTTAACAATGACATGATCTGTGATACTTGTCAAAAAGGTAAACAAACCAAATATTCTTTCAAATCAAAGACTGAAATATCAACTAATAGACCTCTTCAATTACTCCATATGGATTTAGTTGGACCAGCTAGAGTAAAAAGCCTTGGTGGCATCTTTATACCTTGGTTATAGTGGGTGATTTCTCAAGGTTTACTTGGGTCATTCTTTTGTCTTCAAAAGATAAAACATTTGATCAATTTGTTGTGTTTGCCAAGAAGGTCCAAAATGAGAAAGGATTCTCTATTGCAGGTATTCGTACAGATCATGGTGGAGAATTTGAGAATCATGCCTTTGGAGAATTCTGTGATAGTATGGGAATCAATCATAACTTCTCAGCTCCAAGAACCCCACAACAAAATGGAGTTGTTGAAAGGAAGAATAGAGTGCTCACTGAAATGGCAAGGTCAATGCTAAATGAAAATCAAACATCTCAAGTGTTTTGGGATGATGCTATGAGCACTGCATGTTACATATCAAACAGGGCATATCTCCGGAAGAAATTGAACAAAACTCCCTATGAGCTCTACAAAGGAAGAAAACCCAACTTAGCTCAATTGCACATCTTTGGATGTAAGTGCTTCATCCACAACAATGGTAAGGACAGCTTGGGTAAGTTTGATCCCAAAGCTGATGAAGGTATATTCTTGGGTTATTCAAGTAGAAGTAAAGCATATAGAGTTTATAATACCCGCACTCACATTGTTGAAGAATCTATGCATGTTGTATTCTCGTGAAACCAAATCTAACAAGTTCTTGGATGATGATGATTTTCCTATTTCAAATCAACTCCGACTCAAAATCAACTTCTGTTTCAACAAATACCGAAAAGATTTGCAAAAGGATTCTCAAACCGAAAAACATTGTGAAAACGCTTGAAAAAACAGTGTTCAAACTTAACCAAAATCATGGAGATACAGTAGGAGTCATCCTCTAGATCAAGTGATAGGTGATGCAAATCAAGGAGTAAGAACCAGAAGAAGCACTTTGAATGAAGTTACTTTTTCTGCTTTCATTTCTAAAATTAAACCCTCTAAAATTGATGAAGCCCTTTCAGACAATGATTGGGTTATAGCAATGCAAGAGGAGTTACACCAATTTGAAAGAAATCAAGTTTGGGACTTGGTACCTAGGCCTAAAGACCATCCAGTCATTGGCACTAAATGGGTATTCAAGAACAAACGTGATGAATCCGCCATAATCATTCGTAATAAGGCAAGGTTAGTTGCAAAAGGCTATAATCAAGAAGAAGGAATTGATTATGAAGAAACTTATGCTGCAGTGGCTAGATTGGAAGCAATAAGAGTTCTCTTAGCCTTTTCCTGTGTCAAAGGATTCAAACTCTTCCAAATGGATGTGAAATCTGCCTTTCTAAATGGTTTTATACAGGAGGAAGTGTATGTTGAACAACCTCCTGGATTTCTAAATGAACATCATCCAGATCATGTTTATCACCTCAAGAAAGCCTTGTATGGACTTAAGTAAGCCCCTAGAGCTTGGTATGAGCGATTAAGTAATTTCCTTCTTGATCAAGGATTCGTTAGAGGTAAAGCATATACAACTCTCTTTATTAAAAAGAATAAACTTGGAGATATATTAATAGTTCAAATTTATGTTGATGACATTATATTTGGTGCCTCTAATAACGCTATGTGTGAAGAATTTGCTAAGACAATGCAGGGAGAATTTGAGATGTCTATGATGGGAGAACTTAATTTCTTCCTTGGTCTTCAAATCAAGCAACGCCATGATGGAATCTTCATTTCCCATACTAAGTATTTGAAATACCTATTGAAGAAATATGGTCTAGAAGATTGTAATGGAGCAGACACTCCAATGAGCTCAACTGCAACACTGGATGCTGATGAAAAAGGCACTGATTTCAACATTAGTAAATATAGAGGAATGATTGGATCATTACTCTACCTTACTGCAAGTCGTCCGGACATTCAATTCGGTGTTGGAATGTGTGCTAGATTCCAATCTGCCCCCAAGGAGTCTCATGCTTTGAACATGTCAAAAGAATCTTCAGATATCTTGCTGATACAAAGACTCTTGGATTGTGGTTTCCCAAAGATCAACATGAGCATCTGGTAGCCTATACAGATTCAGATCATGCAGGCTACAAAAATGACAGAAAAAGCACCAGTGGTTTATGTGAGTTCTTTGTGAAAATGAAAGGAAACCACCAAGAGGGGGGTGAATTAGGGATTTTAAAATCTTTTGAGTTAACCTTGCAACCAAGATGAAGCTGAAAGTGAAGAGATAGGGAAGAAGAGCTTGACACAGAAAGTTTATCCTGGTTCGGTCCTAACTCTTGACCTACGTCCAGTCCCCAGACTCTCTGGGTTTTTCTACTATCACTTAATTCAGATACAGACTCTGTACTCAAGGATTATCCTCTCTCTAGGATACACTCCCCCTACAAGTTGTAATGAAATCCCAATCTCCAAGTCCCCTTGACTTGAGATTATTACAATGATTGAATAATATGTATAACAGCTCTCTCACAGAGTAGATATTGATAAACACTGAGGCTCTAAGTATCACAAACACAATACAGAAAGAAAACTGAAAGTATGAGTAACTATTGAGTTTGCTTTTCGTTTCTGCTTGATTTCTTGTGTCTTTGAAGTTTGTAATCTGTTCCATATATAGTGGCCAATTGTTATGTGACCGTTACTTCTCAATTCTGCATATTCTTCATTTGAAATTCAAGTTGTTGAGGATTATAGCCGTTGGGTTCACAATCTTTCCTGAATTTCAGATGATTGATTTCCAGACGCGTGAATTCTTCTTCATTGTAGAGGTTCTGATTGTCGCGTGAAATCAATGCTGGTTGACCCAACTAATACCTGAAACTTTCTGGATTTAGAGTGGTTAAATATAGATATGAATCCTTTAAATGAATGTAATCAATTCGCATAGAAATGGTAAGTTTGTAATTCAAACTAATCAGGATGAAATCAGTAACGATCATTTGTGCTGTCGACTAAAACTCGAGTTCGCCAAGTCAGGCTCGAGTTCGTAAGGCACTTTGAGTATCAGGTTCATCTTCTGTGAGGGGCAAACTCTGGAGTTTGATGTAAACCCTGGAGTTTGTAAATTTTCTCATCATGTAAACTCGAGTTCATGAAGACAGGCTCGAGTTTGAAGCATCGCTGAGTATTTGTCGGGCGAGCACCTGAAATCATATTTCACAAACTAGGCAGGCTCGAGTCCATTAGTGATTAGGCTCGAGTTTAACACTATTCATGCCTAAAAGATTTAGTCATTCGAAAGTGGACTGGAGCTCAAATATGAACTCTGGAGTTTGTACATTTGCTTCATTCTCTTTCAATGACAGGGCTCGAGTTCATAATGTCAGGCTCGAGTTCGACTTTGTTTATATCAGGGCTTATCAGAGAGAACTGGAGGTTTGAGCATAAACTCTGGAGTTTGTGGATGAAGAAAAACTTGGAAGCTCTCTGCCAAGGAAAAACTCGAGCTTGCAATAGCAGGCTCGAGTTTACAAGTTTTGTAAACTCTTCTTTGTTTGTCAAACCACAGAGTAAACTCTACACAAGAATGTTAGGCTCGAGTTTTCATCAACTAACAACCATAGAAAATAAGCAAACTCTACACAAAATATAAACTCTGTAGTTTAAAGAGATGGTTTTCAATTGGAAAACATTTCCCGCCAGAGGCAAACTCGAGCATGTTTATACCGGCTCGAGTTTACACATTTGTAAACTCTTAAGAACATACTATGGAGATTTAGGCTGGAGTTTAAATATTCAGGCTCGAGTTCTACATGCTGAAAAAGCCTGATATGCTCTCTGTTAGCATAAAACTCGAGCTTGCCTATCTAGGCTCGAGTTTGGCGATGGCAGAATGTATTTGACTCATTTGGCTTATCAAAACATTCATACTTGTTTACAATTGTTATTAATCATCAAAACACATAGGGAACTAACATTTTGGAGGATCACTTGTATCTTGGTTCAGCAAGAAACAGACCACAGTAGCTGTGTCATCCACTGAAGCTGAATATGTTGCTGCATCAAGTTGTTGTGCACAAGTCTTATGGCTCAAACAACAACTTCAAGATCTTGGAATCCATCTTAAAGAAATTCCAATTCTGTGTGACAATACAAGCACAATAAGCTTGGCCAAGAATCTAGTGCACCATACTCAAACCAAGCATATTGATGTTAGACATCATTTCATAAGAGATCATGTTCAAAAGAAAGATGTCAAAGTCATGTTCATCCCAACTCACTTGCAACTTGCTGATATCTTCACCAAGCCATTAGCAAAAGAACAATTTGTGTTCATAAGAAGAGAATTGGGAATGGTAAATCCCAATGAGTTGTAAGTAACCCCTATCCAATGTTAGTTATGTGTTTGATGATTATTAATTAACTAACTTAAGCATCGGAGTATGTAGACATGTCTTTTGCAGGATGTTTATTATGATCAACATCACTGAACATAAACTGCAAGTTTGCTGTCAAGGAAGACGAACTCGACCCTACCAAAGCCAGACTCGAGCTCGAGAGAATCAAGGGAAATGAAATCTTTTAGAAAAAGCCAGACTCGAGTCTATTAGTTGATAAGCTCGAGTTCGTGGGAGTTAGAAAGGAAATGGAGTTGTTGCAGAAAGACGAACTCGAGCTTATTAGTTGGCGAACTCGAGTTCATGGGAGACATAGAGCAACTCAATTCTGAGAGTTTCACAGACTCGAGCCTGTAAGTGACTAGACTCGAGCCTAAGGGAAATTTCAAGGGTTCACACATACACTCTTGAAGTCCAGGTTAGTACAAAATCACACAAACTCGAGCCTACACCTGTGAACTCGAGTTTGTCGCGATAAAATTATTTTAAAAACATGATTGCTTCGTTTCATTTCACTTCACCCTCGAGCTTAAACCTAAAATTCTCTCAAATTCTCTCATCTCCCTCCACGAAAATCTGAGAAATGGCCTCCAAACGACCTGCAACCGACGAAACACCCAATCCAGTCCATGGAGAACAACAAATTCCCCCACACAGTGTACCTCCACGTCCACCAAGAGTAAAATCGTTCCCCAAACGATACAGACATGGAGTTGATAAAAAAATTCCGGGTGTTCCTACAACTCACTCTTCTCCTTCCAAAGAAGACTCTGCTCAGACTCAGACAGACACAAAAATGGCAACTAGTAGAGGAAAAGATAAAGTTCCAGAAGTCACTGAGACCTACCAATCCAAACGGACCAAGAAGAATGTTCCTACAGCTGGACAAGCAAGCTCTCAAAGCTCAATCTACCTCTCAACGTCAAGAGAAATCTGTGCCTCAGGTATCTGAAGAAACCCCTGCTCTATCTGAGATTTACAAACATTCTTCAATACCTAGAGGATTTTCCAGTGAGGTTGTGAGATTATCTGGTGAGGATGCAATTAGATTTAAGGAGAATTATGAGCATAAAGTCTTTTGCCCTACTGTGCATGTGGACTTAGCTCACTTAAAAGAAGACTGTAATCTTGATCTTACCCACTGGTTTAACCAATTTGAACCTTTGATATCTATTAAAGCCTCTTACAGTCCAACTCTTGTCAAAGTCTTCTATCATTACATGAAAAGTGACAATCTTCTGGATAGTGACAAGAATTTGGTTGAGGAGAGGATTACCACAACCATCAGAGGGAAAAAGATCACCATAACTCCCTCCTCCCTGAATTCCCTTCTTCAAATTCATAATCCCCCACCTGTTGCATCATTAAATTATACTAATAGGCAGATATTTTCATTGCTTAAACTTAATGAGCCTATCCCTGATGCATTGGAAATTCTAAATTTTACTCCTGTTTCAATGCCCCCTAAGCAAAGAGCTGCCTGGCATATTTATACTAGGAATCTCATTCAAAAAGGAGGAAATTTCACCCATTTTGCAAAGAAGGATTTCCCTATCTTTGCTTCTATCCTTGACCAAGTGCCTCACAATATTGGGCACTCGATTTTCAAAAAAATGGCTCGATTTTGATTTAGTGGTCAAAAATCATCCCAAATTCCTTTTCCTAGCCTCATTTCTGTGATTCTCTTCCATGAGAAGATCTGGTACCTTCCTGCCAACGAGCAACCAGAAAAACCCCAGACATTTGGTAGGCACATCCTGAATCTCATAAGAATCAGTTTTGATGAAGGTAGTGATCAGTCCAGAGCTCCTCCTCAGTCCAGACCAGCAAGATCAAGGGCTACTCAGTCTAGAGTACAAGAAGCACAGAGTGCACCTCCTCCCCCTCAGCCCATTCCTTCTGATTTCGATGCAAGGATCAAGACCCTAATTGATCAAGCTGTTTCTGATCTCTCTGTCAAGATAGACTCAGAATTTAAGCAATTCAAAAGAGAGGTCAATAAAGGATATGATGAGATGGTAGATTCCTAAGAGGACTTGACTCTTGAACATGAAATACTGAAGGAAAAAGTTCAAGACCTCAGTGGTCAGATTGGAGATCAATCAATAAGCATCTCCACTCTTTTGGTCTCTATGGCTAGTCTCAGTGACAAAATGGACAAGATATTGCAACATCAGTCCATGTCTACTTCTGGTTTGGGTACTTCTACCTCTGCTGGTCCTAGTTCAGCAATTCCCAAATTATCCCCGAACCAACTTCCACCATACCCACATCTTCCATAGCCCCTGAACCATCCATGATGCAAGTTTAGATTCTGTCTTTGTTTCAAACTCGTATTCTGAATCTGACTTCTACTCCCATTCTGGCTCTAATTGCAATTTCAATATTTAATCATATACAATTGAACTTAAAAGAAAGCCATCCAGTAAACTGATATGAAACAATCATTTGTTTATTTGCCTAAACAGAAATAGATAAGGAGATTCAAAGAGTTTGCAAATGTTTTGAACGAGCTACCTTTAATTTTGTTTAAATGATCAAATCCTATTTTTGAAAGGAGTTAATTGTTTACAAGTGTTGTCATCATCAAAAAGGGGGAGAATGTTAGTTCTCAATGTGTTTTGATGATAACTGACAATTGTAAACAAGTGCGAATGTTTTTGACAAGCTAAATGATTTGATTTGAAGACAAAAACATTCTGTCAGCGCCAAACTCGAGCCTAGATAAGTGAACTCGAGTTTGCCACTAACAGAGAGCAAGACTGGCTTATCTTTGCATTTTAAACTCGAGCCTAAAAGCTCCAGAAAAAGTTTTGAAAGAGTTTACGAATGAGTAAACTCGAGACTGCATAAGCAAGCTCGAGTTTGCCTCTGGGGGGAAAACCTTTCATTTGAAAACCATTTCTTTAAACTCCACAGTTTGTATTTTGAGTAGAGTTTGCTAACTTTCAAATGTTGCAAACTCGAGCCTAAAGAAATGAACTCGAGCCTATGGTTTTTGTGTAGAGTTTACTCTATAGTTTGAAAGACATAAAAGAGTTTACAAAATGTGTAAACTCGAGCCTGCGTCTGCAAGCTCGAGCTTGCCCTTGGAAGAGAGCATTCAAACTTTCCATCTTTTAAAAACTCGAGCCTGACAGTTTAAACCTCAGGTTTGCCTCTGGCCAATTAATTTCAAAGTTCATTTATTTACAGTAAACTCGAGCCTAGTCTTCCGAACTCGAGCCTAATCTTTGATATGAGTAAAGTTACTTTACAAACTCTAGAGTTCATAGTTTAAACCTCAAGTTTGTCTGACATGAACAGTGTCAAACTGGGAGCCTCGCTCACTAACGGACTCGAGCTTGCCATTATGTAAAGTTTTGATTTCAGGTGGCTCTCGCGACAAAAGGCCTACAATGTTCGAACTCGAGCTCGCTACCATGAACTCGAGTTCATCTCTTGAGAAAAATTACAAACTCCGAGTTTGCCTTTGAACCTCCGCCGCACTTCACGAAGCCGAATCGACATTCCAGATGGCTCGCGAACTCGAGCCTAGCCTTGCAAACTCGAGTTTGAGTCGGATCCCAAATTGATTGACAAAGATTGATTACACGCGACAATCGAGATTCACATAAAGATGAATCCCTCACTTGGGAATAATTGCTACAACGATTACCCAGAATGATTCGATATTCAAATCGATTGATGAACATTAAAAGACCTTCATTGCAGATCAATCATCCGAAAATCAGGAAAGATTATGAACCCAACGGCTATAGTCCACAAACAGCAAGAATTTCGAATGGAGAAAATTCTGAATAAAGAAGCAACGGTCATGAGAAAACTCACTGCTATATATAGAGCTGCATACAAACCTACAGAAAGATACAACAAGGAGAAAACGAGAATTAGCTCAATACTTCTCGATTATTTCAGTTTTCCTTCTGTGCAATATCTTTTGATACTTAGAACTTCAGTGTTTATCAATATTTACTCTGTGAGAGAGTTTACATACTTGTATTTCATTCATTATATGAATCTCAAGTCAAGGACACTTGGAGATTGGGATTTCAGATTACAACTTGTAAGGGGGAGTGTATCCTAGAGAGAGGATAATCCTTGAGTACAGAGTGTGTATCTAAATTGAGTGATAGTAGAAAAACCTGTGGAGCCCGGGACTGGACGTAGGTCAAGAGTTAGGACCGAACCAGGATAAACTCTCTGTGTCAAGCTCTTCTTCCCTATCTCTTTACTTTCAGCTTTATCTACTGTGCACAAGTGACTAAAAAGAATTTTAAAATCCCCAATTCACCCCCCTCTTGGTGATTTCCTTCACTTTCAGATATGTCAAGAGATTGTCAATTTTAGATTTTCATCTAGGAAGCCTTCATATATTCCTTTTCCTTCCCTTATATCTGTCATCCTCTGCTACCACAAAATCTGGTATGTGGGTGCTCCTGACTCAATGAAGGCTCCCACTGTATTTGGTAAAGCTCAGCTTAATTTGATGAGGCTCACTTTTGAAGCTGAAGGGTCAGATGAATTTCGATCCCCTACAAGATCAAGAGCCCAAGAAGCCCAATCTACTCCTCCACAGTCCTCTCTCCCACCTGATTTTGATGCAAGAGTTCAAGCAAATGTGGATAAGGCTTTTGAGGATATGGCTACTCGAATACAACTGGAAGTTACTCGTCTGACAAAAGAAGTAATGAGAGGTAATTCAGATGTGTTTGATACCCAAGAAACAATGAAGGTCGACTTACAGAACCTTTCTAGCCACTTGATCGACCAAGATGCTAAGATGGATACCTTGCTTGTTTCTCAAGAACGAATGGATAATCGTCTGAATGCTCTTATCAAGAAACTCGATACGGGTTCTACTTCTGGGTTTGGGACTCCTACTGGCATGAAGACTGAATCATCTCCCCCTCATGTCTCACCATCATTTGCCTTCACCACTCCTATAACACCTACCTCTGAACCTATCCCTTCACCAACCACTAAGATTCTCCATACCCCACTTGCCTCTACAATCCCAATTCCATTCCCTGCCTCAACTGTCAAGCTCTCTACCCCTTCAGATGACCCTTCGATCTCAGCTCCATCCTCTTTTGTTGATGATAAAGGGGGAGAAGAACCAGAGAAAGATAAACCAGAGCAGTCTTGAGTTGACAGGAGTTTAGCTTGCTTAGTTGTTAGTTGTACTGTTATGTTTTTTTTTTCAGTTTAACTTGTATCTCTGTTGAAGAATTCTGGTTTGCATTGGTTTACATTTCTGGTTGTGTATGTTGTCGTTATGAACAATTGTTAATTTGAAATGCAATGTTATGGTTCAATTATGCTATGATCGCTTTTGCTATATATCTGTGATAGAATTATTCAAATGCATAACTGCCTTAAATTGTCATGTTTCAAACCAATTTGTGAAAATTTTCTTTAAATCTCAAATCTTTTGAAAAATGAAGCAACTCTGGTTTAATAGTGTTGTCATCATCAAAAAGGGGGAGAATGTTAGTTCTCTATTGGTTTTTATGATAACGGACAATTGTAAACACAGATAAAGTTTGTCTTTGTATGTTGAAAAACTTACTGTCAAAGGCAAACTCGAGTTTCAGTTTGGAAACTCGAGTTTTGGCCTGACAGTGAAGTGCTAAAGTTTTTGCAAAGAAAGGCAAACTCGAGTTAAGATTTGAAAACTTGAGTTTTGGCCATACAGAAAGCCTTCAAGTTTTTCATAAGACAAAGCAAACTCGAGTTTGGTTTTATTAACTCGAGTTTTGACAAGACAGGGAGCAACCAAGTTTTTCAAACATACCAAAACTTCAGTTTCCATTTGGAAACTCGAGTTTAGGTTATACTAAGAGTTCTCTAAGTTTCCAACGTTTTATGGAAACTCGAGTTTACTTTGAAAACTCGAGTTTGCATCATCAGAGAACAATGCTCGACTCTGACCTTGTGAAAACTCCATTCTTCAATTCGACAAAGTCTTTCAATGTTTTCTCATAAACGAGGAAACTCGAGTTTTAGTTTGGAAACTTGAGTTTCGGCTTTACAGAAAAGATTACATAGTTTTCAAAGAATGTGAAAACTCGAGTTAAGTTTTGAAAACTCGAGTTTTGGCCAGGCAGAGAAGCTCTGCTAAATTTGAACATTTGAAAAATCTAGTTTTGATTTGGAAACTCCAGTTTTGAGATTTTGGACTAAAACTTAATTTCTCATCGAAAGTCCAAAACTCGAGTTAGTCACTTAATGACTCGAGTTTTGCACTGTTCACAAAACATGTCCAAATGCCAAATCGCGATGTTTTTCTCTGGAATGAGAAAACTCGAGTTAATGTTTTGAAACTCGAGTTTCAGTCTTTTACTAAAGGCTTAATGAAACATGAAAACTCAAATTTGGAAGAACTAACTCGAGTTTGCATCATAGAATTTGAATTTCAAGTTGAACGAATTTGCGAAATGTTTGTGTTTGATCTCAATACTTTATATCATCACTCATTACTATTCCTAACTATGTTTAATCAGTTTATTAGTGAGTTTCAGATGATTTAGACAGGATTAAATGGAGAAATTGCATAAAGCAAAAAGCAAAGTCAGAACATTAAATACAAAGTGCAGAAACCTTGCATGCTTTTGGACAATCATTCTCTACACCTTTTGAAGGAATTAATGTTTCCATTCTACATCCAGAAACTGCACCTCTAACGGATTAAAAGTCAGGAAGTCAACCCTGAACATCTGTAAATCTGGATGAACCAAAGAGTAGAGAGAGAAGAAGACCAAAACCTTCACTAATCATCCTCTAATGTTGGCAACGGTCACATTAGGATTTATAACGGTCATTTAATGACCTCTAACTATAAATAGAGATGCATTCAAGTCTTCTCAACAACCAATCTGTGCAAGAAAGAAAATCATTAAAGTTTCAACTACTCTTTGAGTTTTCTTGTAAAGTATCTTTTGATACATTCATTCTTCAGTGTTTATCATATCTACTCTTAGAGAGAGTTACTTGATTGTAAATCATTTATTGTAAAGTATCTCAAGTCAAGGGGACTTGGAGATTGGGTTATTGATTACAACTTGTAAGGGGAGTAAGTTCTAGAGAGAATTACTCTTGAGTGTAGAGTGTGTAAGCAATCTTGATAGTGAGAAATCCCAGAGAGTCTGGGGACTGGACGTAGGTCAAGTTGTTGGACCGAACCAGTATAAATCCTTGTGTCTTGCTTCTTCTCCCTATACTCTGTTTTATCTTCAGTTTCATATCCTAAAACAGAGCAACCGAACTTTTTTTGAGAATCCCCAATTCACCCCCTCTTGGTGATTCAAGCTCCACTTTCACAGGCCAACATCAGGTACCTCCTCCTCGACAGTAGTGAATTGCCACACACCATTTGGCCCCTTGGAGATCTTGCACTGCTCCAATAGACATACCATCTCCGGCAAGCCTCTCAAATGGAAACCCTCCAACAATGGCACTATATCAAATCCCTCCTTCGTAAAGAACACCATATCTAATGACTTCGGCTTGCAAATAGGTCTTCTAGCAAAAGAAGCCATGAATCGTGCATGCTGTGCTGCATGATTATCAACCAAATAACGAAAAGGGAGATTAACAACGGGCTCAGGTTGTTGTGGCCTAGAGGAGGATGACCCACGTTCATGCCGTTGCTTCATTCGTCTCTCGCCCTCCCTGCCGGTGTTAGTGGGAGCTTGTCTGCGACGCATGATAACAACAAAGACCTACAAAGGGACATTACAATCCATCAACAAACAACAAACATTCATCATTTTCACTTTCCCATATACATTCATCATTTTCACAAACAAACACAATCAACATAAACAACAAACATTCAAGGAGATGAGTAATTCGAAAAATTTAAAAATTAAGCAACATAAACAAACATTAATTAGTATAAACAACAAACATTCATCATTTTAACAAACAAACACAATCAACAACAAAAAATTTCAAAAAACGAAATGAAATTCGACCAAAAAAAAATCAACCGATGTAATGCTTTTCACTTTCCCATATACATTCATCATTTTCATCCGTAAGTAGGAATCAAATACTTGAATCAATCAAAGATACACAACAAAAGCACCCAATGAAATCACAAAAGAAATTAGGGCTCGCTTAAACGCAAAAACGATGGCCAAAATTCGAAATGGAGATGAGTACATACCATCTCAACACAAATACCACTAGCTTTTAGATCCCTTCTCAACCTACCAACAGATTCAAGGAGATTTTGGGGAAAAATTTTGAGGGGGAGAGGTTTGGGTAGGTTAATTGAGTATTAGGGTTTCGTTATGCCGCAAATGGAGGTTTTAAAAAAACCTATCTGATGCGATGTAATCGACTAAGCACTGTAGCTTAGTCGATTACATCACAGGTAAATTTTAAAAAAATAAACCGCCACTATTTAGTCGACTACATATCATGTTGTAATCGACTAAACTGGGGCAGAAGGGTGATATTGTTTCAGATAGGGGCATTTTGGTTATTAATTATTTAATTAGGGGCAAAAGGGTCAAAAATCCGTAGGAAAAGAGTGGGAATGAAATTAACACATGGTGGGCCAAGTTGAACTGTTTCTACTGCCAACTTATTTTGTCATGTGTAGTGGTTGACATTTACTTCCTCTAGACTTTAGTATCATACCCAATTGACTAATTTGGGAGATTAAGAAAGGTAAATAAATTACTTAGTTATAATATATATGTTACACTATTTATTTGAAAAACTGAGTTTGTTGGAACACGATAGCTAATATAGAATTTACTCAAATAACAAAAGCAATAAGAAATTCACATGAAATAGAAATATGTAGTTTAGATCCACAACATTTAAATCAGTATATATGTGAATATAAAAAATATTACTATGAAGCAAGAATAATAGGATATGAAAAACAAAAAAAATGTGTCTAGATATGTTTTTTTTAGAAAATTACTTGTATTAATATCAGAAAATTTGGTAGAAGATCATACGCAAGCTATGTAAAGTTTACAAAACCAAATCCTTCAAAGAGTCATAGATAATATGGGAAGAAGAGAAGAATCACTACAAAAAAAAAATCATATTACCCACGGAAAAAATTCCGTAGGTAATTTCCCACAAAATTCTGTGGGTAACTGACATTACCCATAGAATTCCGTGGGTAATTAAAATTACTCACGGGAAATTTCCATCCCAAAAAAAAGACATGGCTTATTTTTACCACATTTTTTTTAGGACGAAAATTTTCCATGGGTATTTTTAATTACCCACACAATTCCATGGGTAATGTCAATTCCCCACAGAATTCCAAGGGTAATTTTTACCCACAAAAGTTACCCACGGAATTTTTTCCGTAGGTAATACGATGTTTGTTTGTAGTAAATATCTAAGAAAATTTTTATCAGAAAAATGAAAAAAAGCATGGAGAAGTATTAACTATTATAAATTAAATAAAATAATGCTAAAATGTTCAGAATTATAAAAACTACATAGTTGGGGATGTAGAGAAGAGAAAATAAAGAGAAGGAAGAAAAGAAGAAAAATTTATAAATTTATAAAATACCCAAAAAGAAAATTTTAAAATAAATTATAATCCAAAAAGTAAAAATTATAGAAAATATAAACCAAGAAAATAATTTTAAAAAAATTGAAATAATAGTAAAAAAAACCAAAAAAATGTAGATGTTATAATTTTGGAAAATTAGGACATATATCTACAAATTCTAAATTGCCAAAAAATCAAAAAACAAATGAATATATTAGAAAAGGCAAAGGAATATGAATTAGAACCTTTAGAATTTGAGGAATCTATCTATAGTGATATAGATAAAACCCTGAATTAGAAATATATAAATTAACATGTGAATATGAAACAAACCAGATGATTATAATTGTAACATTTTTTTTCTTTCTTTCTTCTTCTTTTTTTTTTTGGCTTGATTTCTATACATTGTGAACCCTTTTACTTTCTACCCTCCTTTTTCTGATCATTTGAGTTTCACACATCACCAAATTCCACATCCCAATCAATCATCATCTATCTCAAAGCAAGGGAATCATGGTTTTTCATATTGGCTAAGGTAGGTAGATGTTAGGTCTTTCAAAAACAATCTTTAATTGGTTTTTCAATTAGGCTCAAAATAAGGGTTCAAAAAGGAATAGAATCAATTAGGTAGGCTTGAAAGGCTCAATCGCATTTTATGAAGTGCCCTAATCCTTTCTTTAAATCTTATGAAACAAATCAAAAGCTTTGAAGAATTCCAAAGATTATTTTGAAATTAACAGTTTGAAACAAAAGGCATATAACCTAATTTGCCACAAAGCCCTTCAACAAGAACATCCATAATACAATTAACTCCAATAAGTGCTTTCTAGTTTAAAAATTCCGGAATAACATGATTTATCACTACAAAACCTCCATCAATGCACATTAAACAAAATTTCCTATCGAACATAGAAGATTGAGCAGTGATTTACATCATCGGATTCATTCAAGCAACTTTGACAAATAACAATTCATTTTAACCTTCTTCACAAACAAAAATTTAAGCATGAGAGATTTCAAACATTCCAACAATTTTCTTTTAGGAACTATTCAAAATTTTCACTGTGCACTCATCAAAGTTTCAAAAAAAATCAGAATTGCAGCAAACTTTCACCCCCAAACTTAAAACTGACAATGTCCTCATTGTCAACTAAAAGGATGGGAAAGTAAGGAAGTAGCATATGTACCTGATCCAGCTCATATCCACAGCAAGAACAAAGAAAAACCAATACACAATGGTGAGACTAAATCCTGTCGGGCTTTTACCAGTAGCCAACAATTATGAACATAAAGAAAACAACACCATCATTGTGGAAAGATGAGATGTGCAACCGGTAACCGATCAATTTGCTGCATATAAAAGTCTTAGAATATTCACAGCACAGAGATTGACACAGTGCAAAACATAGCAGGAATGATCACAGTGACCATCAGTGGTCACCCCAAAAATGTGCCACAACAATGTACAACCAACAAAGATCATTCAAGCATGATACATCAAAAGTACGCACGCTAACAATAACCAGAAAGTCAAGCACAATGTCAAAATAGTGGTTAGAAACAATAGCATCAGTCATCCGCACTATCAGAGAGGGTATAGTCCGAGTCCGAGTCATCTGCATCAATCATCCGCTTATTGGGCGTCTTTCTTGATCGTGATCCCGCCTTCCCCCCATCTCCTCATCATCACGAGCACTACTCTCAGCATCTGTGCTACAAATGTCATCTTCATCACTCTCATCTGGCTTGTCACCATTCGCATGTTCTGTCCCGTTCATACTATGATTGATTGGGAGGCCTTGATGACGGGCCAGGCGAGTAACAAGGGAAGTGAGGTCTCTAATAGCCGTGCTGAGTGTGTTTTCCAGCCGATCAACTCGATCAGCCATGGCCGCAAATTGCAGTTCCAGCTCAGAGCGAGGGCCTTCATGTCGAGTCCTCTTGGTCTCTCTTTTTTTAAAACTTGGCTGTGACCCCAAATTAGTGTAGGTGAAGGGACGGTCAGGATCAACAAGGCGGTCATCAGGAAATTGTTCAACCTTGGCTTGCAAGAAAAAAAGAAGTAATGGTATGGGGAAAGATTAGGCGTGTATGATGTTTTGCCCGGCACTTAGAGAGGGCTTTGTACATGATATTGCCAAGATTAATAGGCTGGTTGGTGTGCAAAAGGAAAATGAGGAGGGCCAATTTTCTGGAGATGTAAGTGAGTTGGGAAGTGGGCTTAATGTTATTGGCTACCAAATGGAGCCAACATTTTGCTTCCTGTGTTAAATCACCTAAGGCCAGGTATTGCTTCTGGCAGAAGCGAACAAACCAAGCGTTCTCACCATTTACCACTATCTTCTTAGCTATGTCATCATAGGGAAACAAGTCCTTCTTGGTTGTGTGCTTCTGATACATACAACTATCATCTGGTACTCTAGGTAAGTTGAAGTGTTGGTTCAGTGTATCAGCATTGATGACAACCGTCTTGCCCCGGAAGGTCACAAGTTCATCATAGAAGATGTGTTGAGTGTAGAATTGGTGGACAAACTCAACATTCACCTTCCTTTTTCTTGTCATGAGTCTCCCAAGACGTTGAGCAATAGCTTGCTTATAAAAGTCATATTGAACCGTCTTACGAAACTCACGCTCCCTATGAAGCCTTCGGTCATGGATCAGTTGTTGAATATTGGCCAAGGTGAGTAGGGGGGATTGCGGGTTCGAAACTTCTTTTTTTTTGCCAGCGGTGGTCATGATCTGCACACAAAAGAAGGCCAAACAAAGCAGAACACATTGCACACTCATCAGCTAACATGCAAAACTGAAAAGGAACTTATTTAACCTATCCTAACAAGAACAGAAAAGATCCCCCAAACTGAAATTTTTATCTAATGCCAAAACTTTCATCTAGAATTCCAAGCCTAAACCTACTCTCCACTCCCTTAGAAAACCATGTACTTTTTCAAAGTGAACGTTCAAAGATTGCCAAGGCCGCGGCTCAATCCATTTCATTGTGTAAACCAAAGAAATCACAGTATTTCAAGAGAGCAAGTCAAGGGCAAGAGAAAAGCAAAAGGTCAACGGGAAAACAAGAGTTTTGGGATTACCAACAGCTTTTCCCATATTAAAATCAAATGAGCCAAACAGGAATTGGTTTCAATCGATGCAAGCATCAATAATTGCATAAAACCAAATACTCACATAAATTTTCAAAGCCCATTGTTATCTTGTTGAATAAAACTTTGGTCTTTCACAATGAAATGATTTTAGTGCAAGCAAACGGTGCAAAACAAAGTGACCAAGAACTAGTTCACAACTATGAAAGTCTGGCCAATCAAGTATGTTAAGAACAATATCAAAAACACACCAAAAATTAATCAGCAAATCCAGGACAGAATGTACACAGCAATCATCAGTAGTTGCCACATGCTAATCCTCACATCACATCTAAATTCAAGCCTAATTTTCAGCGGTCCCAATGCAAAATTGGGATTAGAGTAAAAGCCAGCATCCACAGAAACCTATAGCTTTCATTTATAACAAGAATTCAGGGAATTTCAAAACTGAATTTTTCATGCTTTTGAAAAAATTTTCCAAAATAGCAGTAAGGTTCACAAAGAAGTAACCGTCTTAGTTCTCAAGATAATAGGCAAAGATGCAATTGTGAAAAGCCATTGAACTCTTGCTATGAATTTAGAAAGCTAATCCCAGTGCAAAAATTCTTTGAAATACAATCCATATCAGTTTCAAGTTGCAGGAAGCACTATTATATCATTTAGTTCTCATGATAACCAAGCAGAAACAGAGCAATCCAGAAAAATAAGCACTTGTATTCATGCCATTCAGAGATTAGCCAAGCCAGCAATGTAATTTACTAATCCTAAACCCAACCACATCAATTCAAGCCTATGTTAAACATTTCTCAACACTCAATCAGAACCACAGAGGCATCAATCGACTGCTCCATCAACTACACTCTAATCTAACCAAACACAACCGAAAAAAAAATGGATAAAGGTATAGGCTATACCGCAGAAGAGAAACAATCAGAACAGAAAACTCAGGTGAGCGAGAGATGTGCACACAGCAACCAGGGACGAAGAATCGAACTCAATGGTGAAGCACAGCAAACCAGGCTTTACTTGGAACGAAAGAGGCAGAGATCGACGGAGGTGTGGGGGATCTGGAATGGACGTGTGACCGTTGATGGAGGAACTGCAGAGAGAGAGACCGATGGGAGTGGTGGATTGCGAAACACAGTGGTGGTGGGGAAGAAGGGCTGGCAACGATGAACGTGGATCGTGAGAAAAGGGTGATTGCTACAGGGAAATGGAGGGAAACACAGTGAAGAGCGATGGAGGTGGCGACCGGAGGAAGAGGGTCGGTGAGAAAGGGAGGAGAAAGGGGAAGGTCTCGGAGGCGGAGGACGGAGGAGGGGGATGGCTCAAAGGCGGAGGATCTGCAGAGGTTCACAGGGGGGAGGGTCGACGGTGGAATGGCTGACGGTGGTGGTGAATCGGGGAGGCCGGCGACGAACGGAGGAGAAGGGGAACGGGAAGGCTGACGGTCATGGTGAACAAGGAAGGAGAAGGGGGAGGTCGAGGTGCTCTGGTTCACCGATGGGAAAAAATTGCGATTTGAACAAGCAGGTGAGAGTTGGGAGATTAGGGTTTCAAATTGGGACTTGATTAGGGAAATTACATTTGGAGATTAGGGTTTTGAAATTGGGGAATGAATGTGGCTCTAATAGGGACTAAATTCATTGGGTAAAATGGGAATAAATTAAACAATGAAGGGCAAAGTGGGAAGAATTCCCTTTTTTTTTAAAATAAAAATAAAATATTTTTTTTTTCTTTTTTTTTTTAAAATCGAAAATAAATTTTCTTTTTTTTTTTAACACTGGCCACAGCCTGTGGCCCACTTTCCGCGGAAAGTGAACACAGAGAACACTTTCCGTGGCCAGTGGCCCACTTTCCGCGGAAAGTGAACACAGAGAGCACTTTCCGTGGCCAGTGGCCCACTTTCCGTGGAAAGTGAACACAGAGAGCAACTTTGAACCACTTGCCACAGCAAGTTGCAAAACTTGTTGTGGCAAGTTTTTGCTGTCAAAAACCAAACAAAACAATAAAATTGCAAAACAAAAATTATCTTTTACCTTTTCTTTTGAGAACCTTAACCCCTAGCCCCATTACAAGCTGAAAAGTCCCTTTGATCTTTAAGTCAAGTGAAGTGAATTAAGAGAAAAGAGGAAGAACCAAGGTGAAATCCCCAAAAATCTCTTCTAGGTTGAGCACCCAAGCCTCCAAAGCTCCAAGATCTCTCTCCCAAGCTCTCTCCTTGTGTGCCCACTTGTTCCCTTGTGCAAAAAGTGTGCTTTTCGGCCCTTCCCTTTAGGTTAAATAGGGTTTTTCTATTTCTAAAGTGAAAAACGCGCAGCTGTACTTTCTGCACTTTTTTCAAAACTTGACTCCATCCTCCTACAAAAGAGAAAGGAATTATCAATTCTCACTTGAATTACAAACTCTACAAGATATAACAAGAATTTCTTTTATTTTCCTTGATACTTTGATATGCACATTTTCTTCTATACACTTCATTTTCTATGCATACTTAAAGCCCAAAATAGGTAAAAGAGACAGAAAATGTGCTGGAATGTTGTCAATTTCTAAGAGTTAACACACCCCCAAACTTAAATATTTGCTTGTCCTCAAGCAAAAACATATATCTTCACAAAATTTCTTCAGTATTTGCCATTGATGCATGAGTAAATTTGTCCTCATCTACTGCTCAAAGAGTTATATAAAACAGGAAACCAAGTAAACATGCACAAAAGAACACTTCATAGATTTAAAACATGCTTTTCAAGAATTTCTAAATGTGAGTGTGTGAATGGAGTTGACATGTACTCTTTTTGCACTTACTAAAGTTAAAAGCAACAATTCAAGTCATATAACTATATTCAAACCATCAATTCCATCATTCTCTCATTTCTTCCTCTTTTCTTCTAATTCACTTCACTTGACTTAAAGATCAAAGGGACTTTTCAGCTTGTAATGGGGCTAGGGGTTAAGGTTCTCAAAAGAAAAGGTAAAAGATAATCAACAAATACCTCAAGATAGATGATAACCACTCAAGGGGTTTCTTCCTTTTCTCATTAGACATACTCCCCCAAACTTAAGACAAATTGATCTTTTCCATATCAAGCCTTCTTGGACAACTACTTCTTTTTTCTTTTTTTTTCTTTTTTTTTTTAAAAAAAATCGAAAATAAATTTTCTTTTTTTTTTTAACACTGGCCACAGCCAGTGGCCCACTTTCCGCGGAAAGTGAACATAGAGAGCACTTTCCGTGGCCAGTGGCCCACTTTCCGCGGAAAGTGAACATAGAGAGCACTTTCCGTGGCCAGTGGCCCACTTTCCGCGGAAAGTGAACACAGAGAGCACTTTCTGTGGCCAGTGGCCCACTTTCCGTGGAAACTGAACACAAAGAGCAACTTTGAACCACTTGCCACAGCAAGTTGCAAAACTTGTTGTGGCAAGTTTTTGTCAAAAACCAAACAAAACAATAAAATTGCAAAACACAAGAAACATTCCCAAACACCACAACAATCACCCAATAAGCTTTATACCAATCATTAACAACCAAATTACTCAAGATCAAGCATTATAGACCATCCAAGACCATAAGGCACACATATTCACAAGGAATACAACAACACATCAAATTTGAGTACTCAAGTAATGGTCACAAGTGGATTTCACATAGAGTATCAACCAAATAATCACAATAGCCACAATATTACTCAAAATTGACTAGTCATCAAAATTTCACTCCAGAATCACATATGTATGAGCTTAAAGTCAAATGAACTTCCCTTTTTAGCATTCCCCTTGGCACTCATGAGTTCTTCCTCCTTCATTGACATTCCTCCCAACTACAACAGTCCATTTCTAAGTTGGGTGCCCTTTTCTTCCTACAAAACAAAAAGATCAAACATAAATCTACTAAAGAAAATAAAGACACACACACACACACAAATTGAAAAGATTTAGTTTAGAACTTGGGTTGCCTCCCAAGAAGCGCTTAGTTTATAGTCTTTAGCTCGACTCTTCATGTTGGTCACTCCTCATTAACTAAGTAGATAGTGGACACAAGCCTATCCACATCTCCACCCCAATAATGCTTCAATCTTTGACCATTAGCCTTGAATCTTTCACCTTTTCATTTTCCAGCTCCACATCACCAAATTTAGATGCTTGAACAACCGTGAATGGACCGACCATCGAGATTTTAGCTTTCTCGGGAAAAAACTCAACTTGGCATTATGAAGGAGCACCCTTTGACCAGGTTCAAAACTCTTGGGTAGAATTTTACTGTCATGATCCCGCTTGGTATTCTCCTTGTCTATCCTTGTATTCTCATAGGCATTAAGGCGAAATTCATCTAACTCATTAAGTTGAAGTCGCCTCTTCTTTCTCACAGCTTTAGGATCAAAATTTAGCTTTTTGATAGCCCAATAAGCTCCATGATCCAATTCAATCAGTAAGTGGCGTGCTTTCCCAAAATGAGCATATTTGAGATGAGAAGGTAATGGCTTTAACTCCATAACTGGAGAAACTTCAATAGAAGGCTTCAATGGAGTACTTGAGGCATCAGACAGCTCAAGTGGTTCAATGGTCCTCGGTCTAGAATGAGGAAATGAGTCAAAATGAAAGAGCTCTTAAACAACATCTTCATCAAACTTCTTAAAGCTCTTCTCATCAATCGAGAATGCCTCTAAAGGGTCTTTGATCATGGAAGCATATGATTGTTGAGGAATAACTGCATTTAATGTATCTACAAATGAACATTGAGCAGAATCATCATGCTTTGGTTGAGGAGTACTTGAACTAGGCACATCCGGTAGCACTTTTCCGCTTCTCAAGTTAATGGCATTGCATTCCTCTTTTCCAACTCGTTTTGGATTAGGAATTGTGTCACTAGGAAGATTGCTTCTTGATAAAACATTTACCTGTGATGCTAATTGCCCCATTTGCACTTCAAGATTTTTAATAGCAGTTTCATGGAGAGAAAAAGTAGCCTTAGTTTCAACCCTTGAAGATTCCACCTCAGACAATATGCGAGCTAGCATCTTATCCGTTTTAGACTCATCTTCCTTAATAGGAACTTGCCTTGATTGCATTTGAAAACCGGGTGGAATAGGCTTAGTGCCAGATGTAGACCCATGTGCTTGATTCAAACTGTTACCTTGACTCCAAGAAAAGTTTGGATGAGTTCTCCAAGCACTATTGTAGGTTTGTGAATAGGGATTGCCTTGAGGATGTTGAAACTTGCCCATGTAGTTGACAGATTCAGTGGTCATGTAAAGAGGACAATAGTCAGGCATATGGACATCATGGCATTGATCACATACAATTGGTGTGGCATGAACAGAATGCACACTTTGAGAGGTGCTCTTTTGCATTTGAGACTCTAGCACATCAAAACGCTTATTCATAGCGGATAAGAGAGTTGCAATCTGCGAAGATGAGTCTTCTTTTGCATTAGGCATAGCTTGGTTAGTCCTCCTATCATTGCCTTGAGTATTGTTTGCGGACAATTGATCCAACAACCGAATCACCTCATTCACAGGAACATTCTGGTATCCTCCATTGGTCATAGAATCAACCATTGCTTTAGATTGAGGATTAAGTCGAGTACAAAAAATTTGGACTACAACCCATTTGTCCACCCCATGATTAGGGCATTGCTTCATTAACATCTTGTATCTCTCCCAAGCGGCATAAAGATGCTCATCGGGATGTTGTTTAAAGCTTAGAAATTCATCCCTAGCTTCCACAGATTTGTCATCAGAAAAGAATCGAGCTCTAAACTTAGCCTCAAGATCGGCCCAAGAAGTGATAGACCCTTCCGGAAGATTGTTGAACCAATCTCTAGCCTTGCCTTGTAGAGAAAGAGGGAATAACCGTAGCTTTAAAACATATTAGGGAACTCCATTTTGCTTGAAAGAATCACACACTTCCAAGAAGTACATCAAGTGCTTGTTGGCATCTTCATTGTAAAGACCATGGAACATACCATGCATTTGAAGCATTGTTATCATAACCGGCTTGATCTCAAAGGTACGTGCTTGCATTTCCGGCATCCGAATGCAAGATTGAGGACCTTGCATATTCCGACTAGCAAAATCATTGACGGTAGCTCTATCATACTCATCGTCTGCCATGGTTTCAGATGCAGATTCAGTTTCTTCTTCAATGAGAGGCACTTCGTCAAGTACTTCTTCTTCAATGAGAGGCACCGCGTCAAGTACCACTACCAATCCGTCCGGATGCAAGTTTTGCATATACTGAAATGGTACCTACAAGAGAAACAAGCAAGAGCGAGTATCAAACTAAAACAAAAAATCAATAAAGGACAAAAAGAAAGAAAAATTGTAAACCTAACTAAAAGCTCAAGCAAAGTTTACTAACACAAGCCCAAGGTTGACCAAAGGATTTGTTTACACAAATCCCCGGCAACGGCGCCAAAAACTTGTTCGCCTCGCAAGTGTACGAGTTTCGCAAGTAATAAAGTGAAAAGTAAAGTATCGTTCCCACGAGGATTTGTTTAACAAATTGGTCAAGCAAGAGGCTTAGTGAATTTCATCAAGTCGAGCTAAAACAAAGTTTTGAGTTGGAATGAGAATTTTTAAAGACTATTTCTAAAACTTAAAATTGATAAAGACAAATGACTCTTTGACTTCAAGGAAAATTGAGCCTAGGATTCTTTTTCCCCTTTTGCATCTCATAAAACTTGGTTAATTTTCTCTCTAGTAGCATTTCAATACATATATGTGTTAGTCTAAGGTTCTAAAACACTTGACCCGCTCTCTCAAGTCAAAATCAAGTGTCTCTTCTCATTAAAATGCACAATCTCTTGCTACAATTAATGAGAATCAATATTTAAGCAACAACCCTAATGTGACAATGCAAGGTTAGTAAATATATCTCTATTTTACCAACAAACCATCCATTTATCAAGTAAACTTCAAGACAAGCATGATTTCAATCAAGTTCTACACCTAGATTAGCTCTCTCAAGTCAAAACCTAAGTGAATAAATCATCTAAATGGAGGCCAATCACTTAGAAGCATTAAGCCAAGGTTGAAATCAACACACATATATATTTATCTACCAAAAGAGAGGAATATTCAAGTATTAATCCATACAAAGGGTCAAAAGAACCCTAGAATGAAAGATTTAGCTACTCATGTTCAAATACTAAGAGAGTCTAAGGAAAACTTCTGAATACATGAGGAAGCTAAGAAGAAAAGAAGAGAAAAGAGGAAGAACCAAGGTGAAATCCCCAAAAATCTCTTCTAGGTTGAGCACCCAAGCCTCCAAAGCTCCAAGATCTCTCTCCCAAGCTCTCTCCTTGTGTGCCCACTTGTTCCCTTGTGCAAAAAGTGTGTTTTTCGGCCCTTCCCTTTAGGTTAAATAGGGTTTTTCTGTTTCTAAAGTGAAAAACGCGCAGCTGTACTTTCTGCACTTTTTCACTATACTTGCTGCGGCCAGTTGTACAGATTCCTTCTAACTTTGTATTACTTCACTTCCTTTATTTCTTCCCTTGTTTCTTGGTTCTTATAGAGCTTCAAAACTTGACTCCATCCTCCTACAAAAGAGAAAGGAATTATCAATTCTCACTTGAATTACAAACTCTACAAGATATAACAAGAATTTCTTTTATTTTCCTTGATACTTTGATATGCACATTTTCTTCTATACACTTCATTTTCTATGCATACTTAAAGCCCAAAATGGGTAAAAGAGACAGAAAATGTGCTGGAATGTTATCAATTTCTAAGAGTTAACAATAATACAGAAGAAGAAAGTTTAGAAGAAGAAAATAATATAGAAAAGGAATATAGTAATGAAGAAGATTATAAAATATGTATGATGAACGAATAGAAGAAGCAAAATCAAGTAACAAAGAATATTGTAATACCTGATTTTTTATTTACCAAAAATCTTGTATTTTAAGGAATATGTTACCATATTAAATCGGTTAATATATGTGACTTAAAGTCACATAAAATAATGGTTATTTTGAGTTCAAATTAGCCATGAAAAAGTGTTGAAGACATTTAAGCAAATTTTACTTTGGAATTAGTTAACCTATGGTTAATTAATTGACATCATTTAATGACAATAAAATGTGACATAATTAACACATAAAAGGATGGTTATATTATAACCAATAGAGGCAAGGAAGTGTTAAGAAAACACTTAAGTAAATTAAAGGAGATTACAAAGACTAATGGGAGATTAAACTTGCATTAATTAAGACCAATTGCATAATTCTTCAAATTAATTAGAGACAAATTAATAGCATCAGGGGGGTTCAAACCATTTTCAAAAGCTTCTCATGATAACCTTTTATGAAAATGGTTTGTAACTCAAGCCAGCAATATGTGACTTGAGTTTGACCCTGAACTTGAGCCAAGATTCTAAGACTTGAGTTAAAGTTTCTTAGAGATATCTTCGATATTATTCTAAGTTATTTTTCAAAAGAAGATGAACTCGAGTTTGGACTAGGTGACTCGAGTCTATACTTAAACTCGAGCTAAATTTCAGAGACTCTAGCCTATACCTTACAGAGACTTCATCTATCGATTCCAAACTTGTTTTAACAAAAGAAGATGATCTCTAGACTCGAGCCAGGAAAGCTTGACTCAAGTTTGGAAGTTGAGTTTGCTGAATATTGACTCGAGTCAATCTATGACGGGTGGAAAAAAGGCTTTTAAAATCCATCCAAGTCTCTCTGTTGACTCTAATTTTGATCTGCTTTTATATAAAGACAACATCTTTTATTGAACCATGTAGAGTAGTTCTATTAACTTGCCCGTATGACATGAATTTTCCAGTTAATATATCACAAGAAAAATGTGAAGTGAGTTAAACTTCAATGTGGTGGATGGTGCAACTCAATGCTTATATATATTATGAAGAGAGAGCAATACGTGTCATTCAAAGATTTACCTTTAAGGAAAACATTCCAAACAAAGAAGACCCTGCAAGGGCATGATTAGCAGACTTTGGGGGGGGGCCCTAAAATTCAGGAACAGAGGAGCCACGAAGTCGGTGATGGTAGACGATGGTGGTGAGTCGACAGAGGCTAGGTACGGTGGTGGTGAGTGGCGCAGGATGGAAGACGATGAAGATGATCCCAGGTCTCGTGCTCCTCTCGTCTCTCCTTCTTCTCTTCGCGGCACTGCGTCTCATATTTCAGTCTTGCTGCCTCCCCTTCTCTGTTCGCCAGAAATAATGGAGTTAAGAGCTGGAGTGAACGGTGATAGAGGTGAGTGTCGGTGAGAGTGGAAGGGTGGTCGAAGATGAAGAAGGAGGGGGGAAGCTTTCCATTTCGTTTTTAGGTTTTTTTCCCCCAATTTTATTAAACCTGAATCCTATTCAGCATTTTTTTTCTTCCCATTTGGCTTCTTCTCACTCCAATTCATCATCCACGTTAGTATTAACAGTCAACAATACCTACTTAACGGTCAACATCCAGTAGCTGAAGGCTTGGTGTGACTTTTGCTCCCAAAATGTAACCACATGTGTATTTTTGCCCCCAAAAAAAGCATATAGTAGTGGGCGCTCCTGGGAGTAAAGCACATGTGTATTTTTGCTCCTTTACCCTTAATTAAATACAATATTATCCTTATAGGATATCTGTGATTAGGTACCGACCGTCAGACGTACTGCATTTCGTCAACAAAAGTACGGACGCGTACTGTAACCTTAACTCTTATGCTTGTTGTATGTTTATATATGATAGTTGTATTCATAGACTAAGGCTCTGTCTTAGATGTTTTATTATACATCCAGCTATATACAGGTTATGTTTATGTAATGCCGTCAAAATTTTCCTAGCGCTGAGGACACGAGTGTACATCGTGGCACTGGAGTAGAGTGCAGACAGTGAATAACATGCATTAGTTGTGTGTGGTTATTGTGTTTACATATGTGATTATGTACTGCTGTGATGTCATGAATAACTGTCATTCATATACTGTTACATAAGCATGAGGTTAACCGCTACCTGAGGTCCGGTGGGCATTGGACCTCAGCTCTTACTCTAGCTTCAGGATCGAGGGGTTACAGGATCGAGGACAAGGGTAAGGAGCCAGCGTGAGGGCCGGACATAGACGCTTTTATTTTGTATTTACTTTTGTATTTAATACTCGGATGAATGTACAGCCATATGAACAGCCAGATGCACTTTTATCTATGTTATTCAGTTACTCTTTATTATGAAAAAAATTTTCTGACGCTCAAACTCTGATTAAAAGGCTGTGAAAAACGTTTACGAAAATGGGGTGTTACATTTTTGGCATCATAGTGTTTTACCTGGCATTAGAACATTTTTACCTGGCATGACTCTCACTATGTTATAAACAAACCATTGGTGCCGAAGGCAGGGCTAGTCTATGTGGGTAAGTCAATCAGTCATCGTGAACTCGGTAAGACTCCCATGATAGACACCGACCTGGCCAATAGGTTTGAGTAACGGAGTTAGGTTCATTGCCTTTTCTTTAAAAAGCACATTTTGAAAAATGAGTACTGATAACTCTGGTGTTACGTTCTAGAGATGGATAGGAACGATGTTCCCTATATTGACTATTACGGCCGGAGAAGACGTACCGCCCGTAAGACTGTGGTTCCCGAGATGATAGGAATGAGACTGAACCCAGATCCAGTGTATCCACCACCTATGCCGATACCCGTACCTGATAGCTCTGATAACTCACATCATTCATCGGTAGCCGACAACTTCGACTACCCAGAGATCATAAATCTTGATACTCACTCAGATACAGATTCTGATAATTCTGATAACTTTGATAATTCTGATAATCTCGAGTTTGTCCTGGACAACAATACCATTCTAACACAAGCCTTACATGTTGAGCTGATCCATGCTAGACTAATCTCGGAGATCGAAAAAGATATTTACATGCAGTATTTGACGCATGTAAAGAATTTCTATCAGAGGAACTCCCGGTACACTTTTCCATACCCTCCTGGAGACTGGATCAGATCCACTCTCCATCATTTTCCCTATACCCGTTTTTGGATAGAAAGAACCAACGACATTCGGAACGAGGGGGATATTGTGGACGCCTGTTCATATCTCTTCCGTCTAAAGCGCTTAGTGTACCTGAACATGTAGACAGAGGATGGAAACCGAGAGGCGGGTCAGGAAAGCTGTGGAAGTAGAAGTAACAGTGAAAGATAATGATATGTATGAGCGTTGTTACTTATGTACATTAGTTTTTCTAGGAAACTCTATGATGTAAAAACTTTTGTGATAAATTATCTATATAAGAGTTTTGTGTTATACTAATCATTTTTGTCCCTATATACATCTAACGTTTTCCATAATAAAGGAAAAAGAACAAGTTATGGCAAATTTAAGAGGAGCCGGAGCTCCCAGAGGCCGAGGCAGGGGCTGAGGCAGAGGGCGAGGTAGACAACCTCGGATGATACCAGTACCGGTAGTAGACCTTGAACAACCAGTTCAAGAAGCTAACCAACAGATTGCCTGGCAAGAGGTAATGGCTGTAGTACGTGAACAAAGAGAAATGATAGAAGAACTCTGTGCGGAAAGGCAAGCGGAGAGGCAAAGACACGAAGAGGAAGAACAACAATCTGAGAATGAAGAAGAGAGTGAAGAAAATGAGAGACAGACCGAGGAAGCTGAGGGGTCAGAAAGATCCCAGTCACTACCTATACTCGAGAGAGCAATGGTGAATTTACCTCGACCACCCAGAGAAGCTGACACTTCACTATATTGGGTAACTCAATTCTGTAAGCTGAAACCACCAGTGTTCCAAGGTAAACTGGAAACAGCTGAGGATTGGTTGATGAGGTTAGAGAATATCTTTGAAGCGATGGAGTGCCCTAAAAATCGCAAAGCTCAACTGGAAATTTACAAGTTAGAAGGAGATGCAGACCGATGGTGGAGAATCATGGCGGCAACACTACGAACATGCTACTGTCCCGTCACATGGGAAAAATTTCTGGAAAAGTTCAATGAGCAGTACTTTCCTCCCTCTGTTTAAGTGACCAAGGAATCGAAATTCCTCCATATCCGACAAGGTCTAGAGGAGACATTTGATGACTACTTTGCCCGTTTCACCAATCTATCAGGATACTCATCGCACCTGCAAAGGAACGATGATGAGAGCATATGGTAAACATACTGATTTACGGGCTGAAGTACGAGATAAGGGAAAGACTTACGTCTCAGCGATTCTAGGAATTGATTCATGTTATGGAAGCCTGTAGGCTGATTGAGCGGAATTTGAAGGAATTGCGAAAGTCCCGACCTTTCAATAACAGCAGCACCGGTCGTAGCGGATTTACCCAAGGAAGCTCTGTTCAGAAGAGGAAAGCACCCTGGGGTAAGTTTCGTGGAAACAAGAGGCCGTTTCAGTTTGGCCAGTCGAACTTTCCAAGAGCACAGGGACCTCGACTATGTCTAAAATGCGGGAGGTACCATCAAGGTACAGACTGCGATGGGAAGCAGGTATGCTACAAGTGCCAAAAGCCTGGACACATCAGCAGGAACTGTCCTCAGAAAGCTACAGAGATAAGGCCGCAAAACCCAGGCCGGGTTTTTGCTCTGACCAATGAAGAGGCCAAGAAATCTCCGGAGATGGTCCAAGGTACTATCTCTCTTAATGGAAATTTACTACAAGCATTATATGAGTTGGGTGCTAATCACTCGTTTATTTCCTATAACTGTGCAAAGCGTTTAGGAATGCATGCTTATAAATTACCTTATGATCTGATAGTAGCCACACCACTTGGCGTAAAATCTCTAGCTTTTGATGCATGCTTAAATTGTATTGCGAGTATGAATGGATGAGTTTCAAAAGTAGATCTTATCCGATTACCACTACATGGCATCGATGTAATACTCGGTCTTAATTGGCTGACGGCAAACAATGCAATGATCGACTGTGGTAGTAAGAATATATCATTTCCCCGTTCACCAAGCAGAGATGAGGTTGACGTGAGCCTGAATTTTCTCTCTTCTACGGAAGCTGATAGATGCAGAAGCAGGGATGCCAAGCGTACATGGTATTCTTCTCGATCAAGACAGAGGCTGAGCTTTCACTCAAGGATATTCCTGTGGTGAATGAATTTCCTAACGTATTTCCGGAGGATCTCACTGAGCTACCTCCTACAAGGGAAGTCGAGTTCACTATTGAATTGATGCCTGGCACAGGGTCAATATCAAAAGCGCCGTATCGTATCACACCAAATGAGATGCAGGAGTTGAAGAAAAAATTGGAAGAACTGCTAGAGAAGGGGTTCATTCGACCCAGTGTATCACCATGGGGAGCCCCAGTGTTGTTTGTGAAAAAGAAAGACGGAAGTTTTCGACTCTGGAAAACATAATCTTCTAAAGATAACCAAAAATTGATGTCCCTCCTGTCATATTTCCTATTTTTATTAATCTTACAATCAAAGTTTAGTTTGTTGTTCATATTTCTTAAAATTTTATGCTCACCCAATCATTTTATTTGCAAAAATGTAAAATGAGCATCCGATAAAACTAGATTCATCATTATATATTGTTTTATGCAGTATTGTAAGGTTTCTAAATGAAGAATGTTCCCCCCATAACTCACTTTTGTTGAAGTTGTACTTTAGTTGTGTAATTAATTCATTCACTTGATTGATTTTATCTTATACCTTTTTTTTCCATTTTACAGATTTTTGGTACTAAGGATGCCTACTCGAAGGAAGAAATCGATTTGGTTCGAAACCTGTTGGCTGGACATCTTCTTCACCACATACTAAATTGACGTTAGTCTTTATGTTGCATAATTAGTAGGAGGTAGCTAGACAACTTTTTGAAGCTTTGTGGTGATTGTTGTACATAGAAGTAGTAGTAGTTACTTGAATTAGTTGGAGCAAATTGGTTAAGATGAATTGAAGTTAGCCACTTCGACTTTGTTGTTACTACTTTGCTACATTTATATCCAATTCATCATTAACTATGTATCTTGGGATTTCGTTATATATACATGCATGTATTTTGTTTCTGTCTTATGAAATTATAAGGTTGGCTGAGCTAATCTTTTTAGGTGTGTTGCTTTTTATTTTAATCACATTGTTGTGGTGATTGCCTGCTGATATGTGTAAGAAGGTTTTTTTAAGGGTGGACAATCATATGAAGCAAATATTTAAAAAAAAAACACTTACGGCGTCTAATTCTTAGAATTAGAAGTCGTAAGGGCATACTTACGGCGTCTAATTCTAGGAATTAGAAGCCGTAAGGCCATACTTACGATGTCTAAAAAGAGAATTAGAAGCCGTAAGTATGGCCTTACAGCGTCTAATTCCTAAAATTAGACGCCGTAAGTATGGTCTAAATAACGACATCGTGATATGCTTAAGGCGTCTAATAATATTAATAGGACGCCGTAAGTCAGAACTTACGGCGTCTAATATTTAATTAGACGCCGTAAGTTCCGACTTACGGCGCCCCCCGAATAGACGTCCCTCGTAAAAAGGATGTTAAATGTCCAAAAAATAGGACGCCGTAGCCCTGTTTTGTAGTAGTGACAGACGACGCCAATGTTCAGTCATAGAACATAAATCTCTAGCCCTAGGTGGGCTAGGATGTCGATGTAGGATCAAATAGCTCTCTCCCAAGCATCTATGGATGAGATACCCGAGAGGATTGGAGATCACAAAGCACAGGGACTTGACCTAGGTGCGATACCTAGGGCCTACGTACCCTGACGAGGGATCAAAGTCCACATAGTTCGAGGTTTACTGTAGGCGTTTAGCCAAAGGGGGTGGTGTGTGTGCTCTGTGTGCAGTATATGCAATTGAGAGAGAGCTTAGAAGATGATGTGTACCTTTAGGGTTTAACTCCTATTTATAGAGTGTACACAGTAGGTAATCGTATCGGCCTCATTAATATGATTGATATGATTGGATCCTCCTTTATGACAGGCAAATCTCGATATGCAATATGCTCCTTGTTGGGCCATATATGGGCCTAATATTTACTCCATAACAGATCCATTCCTTCAAAAGGATATTGAAGATGAGCAAATGTTTGTTGGGCAACTCATTCCTTCAATATATAGTAGTAGTAGTAAGTATTTATTTTCTAGTGTGGGTCGGGTTGCTCATTAGAAAAACTTATTGAAATTGAATAATAATAATAGTAAGACTATTAAAGCAGTCAACACGGGCTAACTCAGCCCTTAAGGCCAACCCTCGACTAGCCAAGGCTTAAAAAGGCTTGGTTTGAAAAGCCTGCATGCTATAGAACAACCATATTATTGAAGACTAGCCCTCGGACATGCGGGTTCAGGGCCTTCCATCTATTTTTATTAAAATTTCAAAATTTCAACCTCTTTTGAAACATCTCAAAATAGAATAATAAATCTCTTAAAATTTCTAATTCAAATCTTATACTACCTCTAATTTTTAATATAAGATCTAGTTGATTTTTTTTTGAAGATATTAAAAAAGCTGAATAAATTACTATAAAATATTTATGTTTATTATTTGTATACCAAATTAATTTTTATATTCTAATAATATACAACATATGCTATGATTAAGTACTTATTTAATTTCCTAAATCTCTCTAAAAAATTTAAATAGGTCTTAGATTAAGGAACCAAAATAGTATATTAAAAAAAATACTGTGTCAATTTATTGTCTAATTTTTGGAAACTAATACAAATCAAACTTCAAACACTAATAAACTATTGTCCCAACAAAAAAAATGTCAAAACAAAATAATTTACCTCTTTTTTAGTCACATATAGGAAACTACTAATATTGAAAAAGACCTAGAAAATCTCATAGTTATTATATATTAAAAACTTATGTATGACTATTTAATTTTCTTTTTTGTGATATTATTACTATTATTATTATTATTATTTATTTTTGAGAAAGTCTTGAAAAGAGATTAAGAAAAGCTAGACTAATATTATACTATTGTTTTAAGTAAAATATTATATCCTCTTGCTTTTGGAAGTTTGATTATCCTATGTGCAGTGGGTGCATGAATCAAGTCAAAAACAAAAGTGTATGCACGCCCCTAATTCCTACGTCCATTTATGTTCTTAATCTCTTATCAGGCTAATTGGTGTGAAATTATCAGAGTGAAGGCATTAACAGATCAGAGTGAGTGATAACATATGCCCAAACATATATGCTGGTTAATTTAAATTCTCGGAGGAATATAAGCGTAATGCAACTTAAAACACTCACTAATAGTCGGGGTTAATCCTGTTGGAGGATATTAGTTATACATATATCCTGATTTTGATGTCAGTTGAATACTTAGAAAATATACAAATTCAAAATAATATATGATCCACTCAAATAAATCCCCTCCTTCGGGGTCTTCTTCATCTACTCCAGCTATATTGTCTTACTCCTTGATCCAGAACATCTTCCTGAATCTTTAGGCATAACTGAGATTCAATGATCTGTTGAATCTCAAGGTAACGGTTAATCTCACATTTAAAGTGTAAAAAAGGCCGGCACTTTTAATTTTGAGCCCTAACAACCTAGCCTGTTTAAACATGATTTTCTTATGCACCCTCTAAAATACACGCCTGACCCTCTACTTAGATGTGCTTAAATAGGCCAACCGACATGCTCGGCCAGTTTTGATAGCTCTGAAGGCTATTGAGTATTATAAGCAATTGAGGGAAGATACTTTGAAATGATAGATGAAACACGACTTAATTAATTCGTCTTCATTTTTTTTGGCCAAAGGATATATATATTAATATTGCAAACCGATACAACACATGAAAACAAACTGACAGAATACAAACAAAGGCAAATCAACTACAACAAAATAAGTCAAATACAAGAACAACCAATCACCACATATTAGAGAATTAAGAGTAAAAGTAGAATCATGGACAGAACCGACCTCCTCTGTAATATCCTAAAAATCTCGATTACGATAAGAATCATAAATTAGTAAAAAAAAAAAAATACCTATAGGAAATAGGTGAATATGTTGTCTCAACCCTTAAGATATAATTATCTTATTTGATGGAAATTTCTATTGAAATTAAAAGGCACAAAGGGCCGAAAATCCCTAAAATGCATTTATGGGTCATAAAATACCCTGAGAAAATTATGAAAAAAAATCCTTAGAGACAATTAAATATTTATTAAAAGTTAGAAAGTATGTTGTCTCTAATTTTAGGAATTTATGGGATTATTTTCCTTGGAAAATAATGAGGCGAAATTAAATATTATTTTGGGGATCATAAGTGACCCCGTGATTTTTAATATTTTACATAGAGCATAAATTATCAATGTCAGTAAAATAGTTGTGAGATAATAATTTTTTCTAATTAAGAAAATTGTCAACAATTAGTAGGTGATTAATTAAGTAATTAATGGCTAATTGTTTAAACATGAACAAGGGAATATCCAAGGTAAATTATGTAAAACCCTTTAATTAAATGTTTATGGCGAAAATTAGCATAAAATATACTTGCTAATTAATTAGAAAAGGTTAATAAAAATTGGTGAGATTAAGTACATGAAAACCCTAAATCCTAAAAGTTGCTAATCATGTGATTAGGGCACTAATTAAACTTATTAATCAATTTCTACAAATTAAACATTAATCAAGGGTTAGGATGTAATCTCCTAAGCAAGATCAAAGGCTACAAGAATTTCTAACAATTTTAAAGGCCTAAATCCATGTAATTAGCTATGGACCAATGGGTGAATTTTGTTAATTATATAAGATAATTTAAATATATTATTAATTAATTAAAAAAATAAAAAAATAAAAAATAATAAAAGGGGGCAGCCGAATTAGTGGACTTTTGAGGGAGAGAGAATTTTTCAAAATAATATCATGATATTTTGTATTATAATAATAATATAAAATGTAATATTTTGTAAAAAGCAAATAGGATAAATGAGAACCGATAGAAAATAAATCCTATCTAGAAAACCATGAACTAGGTTTCTAAGATTAGGACATATTATAAACAAGTGAATTTTTATCTTGGAGTAGGTTATCTCCGAAGTCATTTCCGTAACCGGCGGAATAATTAAGAGATAAGACGAAAGAGATATTTTGTGAAGAAGGGCAGATAATATAAATGAGAACCAATGGAAAATAAATCATAACTCAAAATCATTGGATTAGGTGGTAAACATCTGAACATATTATGAATCAGTGAATTTTTGTCCTGAAGATGATGTTACCCGAAGGCGGTTAACTGAAAATCTTCAGCAGGTAAGGAAATACCCTTAGTGGGATCAAAAATTTAGTTAAACCAAATATTTCTAAAGAGGATGAATAGACCTTTGAGGCTATGTTGTCGGATTTTTGAGATTTTCTAAGATTGCGCGATTAGAACACCGAACAGGGAGCTTTATCGGTACAAGATCATAAAGCAACCATGTGACATCATCTTTGATGATGCAATTTCTGCATAAGGGGGAGGGGGGAGGTCGGCCAAGTGCCATCAAGGGCCAAGAATGTGCCATTTCACAAAAGCAAGATCCAACGATTGAGATTCGGTATGAAAAAGCATGAATAATGCACCGAAATCTTCTATAAATAGGCCACCATTTGAAATTTTCACACCAAATCACAAGAGTGATTTCGAAAATAGAGAGAAGGAAGAGAGAAGGAGGAGTTCGGAGAAAGTTGTAGCGAAGCCCTGAGTAAGTTCTTCGGTCCTTAGTCTTAAGCTTTAGTATTTCTTTCGGTAGTTATAGTAGGAATGTTAGTTAGATCTTTAATCTTTCAAGTATGATTTAGATATCATGTTTTAGGGTTAAATATGATATTTATTTCAAAAATATGTTGGAAAAGGAGATATGTCAAAATTTTGGAAAATTATAGTCAAAGTAGCGAAGCTCTGGCGAAATTTCGCCGATTAGCGAAGTCAGGGGTAAAATAGTAATTTATGGCTAGAACCTCTGTTAGAATACTGTTCATGAGTTAATGGATACGATGTTACCCTGTTAGGATATCCGGGAGGTCCGGAGTCGGGTTCAAAAGGCCGGACGATTGGCCAAACACACGGTAGAAGGTACGTTCGCGTACTGTAACACTAATTCTAATGCTTATGTTATGCTTGTATATGTTGTGGATACCATGAACCGGACTCTATCCTGGACATGCACTGTGACTAAGGAACCATATCTAGATCACTAAATACAGTTTTACACAGGTTATAGTCATGATAATGCCGTTATGTTTTCCTAGCGCTGAGGACACGACCGTACATCGTGGCACTGGGTATGTGCAGACCAGGGATAACTTTACATGATATTGTAGTTGTTATCAAATGATCATACGACGTACTGGCTTGATCATTGCTGTAATATTAAAGATATTTGTTATGCATATGTTGTTAATTTAAGCATGAGGTTAACCATTACCTGAGGTCCAATGTGCATTGGACCTCAGTCTTGAATTATAGTACAGGTAAGGATCAGGAACAGAGAAGGCACCAGTAGACGGAGTCTTAAAGAGGAACCAAGGGGAAAGGTCGTAGTAATGCACCGGTCGAGGCAAGATCCGGAAGAAGATCATCAGAGCCTATTGTCAGGCATGGGTCTAATGAAGTTATTTCGAATAGTTTGGTGCAGAAGGCAAGGCTAGTCTATGTGGGTCAGCCAATCAGTCGCCGTGAACTCGGTGAGGCCCCCATGATAGACACTTACCTGGCCATTCTGTTCGATTAACAGAGTTAGGTTCATTGCCCCAAGTCTAGTCAAGGCTTGGTCTAGATTGTATAGTTACTTTTTGTGAAATGTAATTGTACAAAGCTCTGTATATTGTATCACATGATTATTCCTTCGGGAAATTTTTAATATACCAGCATACGCTCGGCATCATCATATGTCGGGGTATTTTTATATCAGTTACTGATATATTGTCCAATTTTTAATGCATTGCTCTCCATTTCCGCAGTACTCTGATGTAGCACCTCAAATTCTGTTGAATTTTTCTAAAACCAAGTGTCATCCGACACAATTTGTAGTATGGAATTTGGGGTGTTACATCCTCGATATCCAAGGTTAGAAAAGACACGAAAGTAAGTGTTGGCCGTAAAACTTACTCTAAAGGGCATACCCTCTTATAAGGATTAGCTACAATTAGAACAGCTGCACAAATACCCCGTCTTGGGGTAAAGATCAAAGAAAACCCAACCTCAAAAGAAAGAATACCCACGATATCGTGAATAACACTTCTACTCCTCCATTCAAGCAAATATGGTGACCTCGACCACACACCGAACAACACCTCTTGAAATCTTCCCACAAGAACGTAGATCCGAGCCACCAGATGATAATCAGATCTAATAACGTTCAACCAACCATCCAATCAAGAGGATTTATACTCAAATCTCACAGATCTGTTTATTACTTGAGACAACAATAACACCACTACAAAACCCAACATCACAAAAATAGAAACAAAAGACAGAAAGCTCTCACCACAGCAGAACAGATCTGGAGAAGGAGAGGAAAAGACTTGCCATAAAGATGAGAGAATGTCACAACCGATAGAACTCATAGAGAGAAGGCCACAGATGAAAGATCTGGGCTCCATCTATCACTCTGACCCATTTATGGCATTAATTCGTCTTCATCATCAAAGCCTTTTACTATTGTGAACAATATAATTAATATTGTCTTAAACATATAAGTAATAATCAATATTGACTTAGGTTGATCAATTATTTATTGGGTTAAGGTGCATCCAGTATTTTGAAGTATTTTTCAGATGTAATCCAGTGCTCTAACCTATTTTGTGGTACATCCAACATCCTGAAATATTTTTGTAGGTGCATACATCACCCTAACGTATTTTTTTGTGCAATTTTGTACCTAACCTAACAATTTAGGTAATTTATAGTGTTGGATGTACCTAATAAAATACTATAGGGTTATGGATGCACAAAAAAAAAAAAAAAAGGATAATGAATACACCTAACAAAATACTTTAGGGCAATGAATACTCTACAAAATACTTTAAGGCATTGGATTCTTCTAAAAAAATACTTCAGATGCTTAGATTGACCTTAACCCTTATTTATTTGATAATACCACATGTCAGATACCATAACAGAGAAACTAGAAGAAGAATTATAATAGAATGCATCCACTAAATTACTCAATAAATTAATATTTAAAGTATATTTAATTAAAACGCCTCATTAATTATACAGCTTGTAAGCACTGAGCACACGTTCAAGCTGGCAAGTCATAATACCTTTAATTAGAAAGCTACATGCAATCACACAGCTTATTCAATATCCAAATACATTGATACGATTACTCAAACGACATGACTTAAAATAGAGTCTCCCTTTAAAGGTTGCCATGTAGGATGCCACTTGGCATGCTCTTTCCGAGTCTCTTTTTCTTGTCACGTAAGTGACAACACTGCCTCAGCTCCAAACTACATATAAGAGAGTCTCCCCTAAATATTAAGAACCATATGATAATATAACAATATAAATACTTGCAGAAGTGGCGAGCTAGTAACAAAGAGTCTTTGTTTCACATACACACACATTATTTCTCAGTTTAAACAGGAACTGATAGAGAGAACTTGATTAAGAAGGAGTGTGCAATGTTTGGAAACCATGACGAATAGTGGCATCCCAAATTTGATGGAGACTAAAAGTGGTAGAGCCACATTCATGTACGTTCCATCCCTCCAAGCCATGTACTATTCCTGCTATACGCCCAGCACTCATTGCTCTTCTTGGAAGCCAATTCTTCAGTTATTGGAACATGATTTTACATAAGAAAAATGAAAATCGAACATTAGGCCCTAAGCATTGTTGAATTGCAACTCCGGTAGGAACAAGATAACTAATTTACAAATATTAAAAAAATTAGTTATGTTAGTTGTTTATAAAAAAAGTGTGTGTTAGTTTGCCATATTTAATCATTTAATTTGCATTGAACCCATCCTTTTAAAGAGTTGGGAAGTTATGGATAAGGAAAAATTTGGTGAATAAAATAGATTGAAGTTTTATATTTACGATCAAATTTAGACCCCCAACTAACTTCTCTATATTAAGGACTAGAGAGAGTATATATTTGAAACTATGCAAAGTACTAACCTCACAAGAATGCATGTTCTTGATTGAAGGAGGAGCCCTCATTGAAGGCGTATAGTGGTAGAAGCAATCTTTTCGCATTTTCTTTGGAGGGAATTGAGAAAATGGAATGAATAATGAGCCTTTTAGTGCTTGCATCTGCTCATCTTCATTCCATCCATCTCCCACCAACCATATCTGCAAAATGTTAATTACTTGGAGTAATAAGCTGAAAATCATTCCAAAAGGAGAAAAAAGTCGAGTTTTCTTGCATCGATTATCTATTATTGAAAGGTATAACAAAAATGTTAAAAAAAATAAATGTTAAAAAGTATGCTTAAATCTTATCCTTGATAAAATAACCAAATTGAATATATTATAATTAATTTAACTAATTTTCTGAAGTTGAATTATTTGACCAAATGGATTCATTCACCTTAGAACTGGCAATGGTTGAAAGAGCAAAACTTTCTCTGGCCTTTATGTTGAGTTTGAGTTGAAGCTTTGTAAACTCATCCTGGTGTAACATAGCAACCTGCAAATAGAATTTGGCGATCTTAATGAATTAAATCAATTAATCTAGTATTTTTCATACTTTTTCCTTCTTTTTTTTGGGTGGGGAGGGGGGGGAAAATGACGTTTGGGATTAATAACATGATATAATATATCCCAACATTATGTAGCTCACCTGAACATTAGCTTCACATAAAGCTTTGGCTATAGCAAAGAAAACCTTATCGAAGTTGCCACGAAGAAGCACCTCACTTGTACCTTTGGGAATGCTATTCACAACAATAGCAGCAGCTAAGCTACTTCCATCTACAATCTTCACCTTTAGTTTTGGAAACTTTTGAATATATAATTCCCCATATGCATTCAGCTCTTCTCTCTGCATATAATCATACAACAGGCTTCAATATTTCAAAAAAATTATATTAAAAATATAAAAAATAATAGAGGGAAATTAGTTTTGTGAGCTAATTAACCTGATTAAGAAGCCCCAGACTCAGCACCTTAACACCAGATGAGTCAGCCTCAAGAATGGCTTCTCCAATTATCTTGTTCAGTCTTGTGCTTGGCCATTTTAAGAAATACTGCATTATACAAATTAAAAGGAAGAAAATTAGCGTAGAAAATTATGTCGTTAATCAGTTTATTAATAGAATTCCATCTAACTATTCAGTGATGAAATTCTAAAATTCTGTTGCCAAATTCCGTTGTGAATTCACTGTTTATATATATGTTCATGTTGAATTAAGGCCAAATTCTTACTTGATTTGTAAATCTTGGTACCACCCAGGATTGCAAATTGAGCTTTTCAAAAGTGTTCCTTTCTGAGATAAAGGCACGACCATAGATCCAAGCCAATATTATCTTAATAACAAATGTGAAAGGCCACATCAAACAAAGATACCAATTTGAGGTTTGAGGGTTGGAGGCTAAAGAAGAAATCCCATATGGAAGATGATAGATAGAGTCCAACGTTGTAAGGTGGGTCAAGTGCACCACATCGGGCAAGTCCTTTGGCCTCTTCAAAGATATTTCATAAGTATCATCTGAGGATTCATCCATTGTATTATAAATGTAGTCATAAATGGGCATGAAAAGAGAGTAATTTGTCCTGAATTTGGTGTGATGCAATGAGTGAAACCTGTATGTGGCCACCAATCTTCAGCTTGTTATGATAAGTTTCAACAAGATGACAAAATTAAAGAACAAATAAAATATATAGGGAAATCACTCTGAGTTCTAGTGTAAGAAATGGTAATAAGTCCATGCTCTCTTAGCTTGTTATTAGAACTTTTTAGTGATTATATTTCTTCTTTAAAATCTTATACTACATCCGGTCCTAATTATAAGACTTAGTTGACTTTTTTTGGAGGGATTAATGAAATTAAATAAGTTACTTAATCATTTCATATGTTGTGTATCTTTAGATTATATATTAGTTTATTAGTCAAACTAATTAGTTTATAGGAAAAAAATAAAAATAAAAATACTCTAAAGTAATTTAATTAGCTTCCTTAATCTCTCCAAAAAAGTCAACTAGGTCTTATAATTAGAACCGGAGGGAGTAGTAATTTTTTTCAAATATCTATTTCATCGCATAAATCTTTGATAGAGGAAATGTTTGGAACCTATTTAAGACTAGTTTTACATATTGTGCAAATTATACCGCTCTAGTTTCTATTAAAGTTTACAAAAATATATGAGTTTAGAAAGGGTGACTGATTGTGTGGGTTTTTATACACAAATATATATAATGTTCTTATCATAATTCATCCAATTCATTTATATAATTATAAACTCATGATCTAATCTGTATATTTTTTGGTCCACACACCTTATAGTCCTCTAATTTACAAATCACTGCATGGTTGAATTAAATTATTGGAAATTTCTCGAATTATGAACTAGTAAAGTGAAAAAAGTGTGTTAATCATTATTTTTTCTTGAATTTTTTAAAAATATATATTTACATAAAATTTTAAAAAACAAACAAAGACTTACGAGGGCGTGTAGCAGAGATACTTAAACAAGGGAAACAGAGAGAAGAGATTCTTGGGAAAGAACTCAAAGTTGCAATGACCCAAGTTGTTCATGAAATCGATGTAAAGTATGTAACCAAATAAGGAGGCCATGGAGGTAGTTCTTGTGAATATTGTTGCAGATACTGGGATATAAAATATCACGAAATACGCTACAACTTCAGCGAACGGATGAATCACAGCTGTAAAAAGAATATTAAAAAAAAACGCAGAAAAGAAAATTTTCAGATGTAATTTATATTATATAATGTAAAACTTGCCGAAAGGCATGCTATTTATAAGTCTTCAATTATGTGATGTTAAAGGAACCAATCTATTTGTCATATATGGCCCAACCCTTACAGGACACATAAACTAATATTCTTCAACAATTTAGAATATTTACAAGTAATTCATTTCAATAATAATGGATTTTCTCTATGCATATAAACTTCTGTAAATTATCATCTGATTTAGAATTTGAAAGAGGAAGAAAATTAATTATTTAGACCCTATAGTTTTCTCTTAATTGTAATTCATTCCTTAAACTTCAATTCAATGCAACCTGGTTCTTATAGCTTTGATGATTTAGCTGAAACTTAGTCCCCAAACTTTGATTTAGTGCAATTAACCATCTAAAATGTTGGTCCTTGAGTTTTAAAAAATGACTTTAGTCCTTATAATTTTATTTTCTAAAATTAGGAACCAACAATTTAAATAGTTTAAACTATAAGGGACTAAGTTTTACTGAGTCAAAATTCTATGACTGAGTTTTAATTTGGTCAAAACTATAGGAACTAAATTGTATTGAGTTAAATTCTGGGGACTAAGTTGCAACTGAGTTAAAACAATAAGAATCGAATGTTTAATTTCCTCCTAAACTAAGACATCTCCCACTTTCTTTGTTTATTTATATATATATATATATATATATATATAGAAAAAGATAAACATATAAAAATATGCAAATGATCTGTTTAGCATTGCAGAGAAGTTAACGGTTAAATAAATGATGGAACATTGTTATGTATGAATGGATATAGCTTGAGTGATAAAAAAATATCATACATGTTATGGGCTGTGTGACAATGGAAGAATGATGATGTGAATGATAGCGAGAATAGAGGAAATGATGATGAAGCGCTCTGTGAAGCCAATAATAAAGAAACTCCACTGGACCAACATGCATGAGAGCTGTGAGAATTACACCATCTGTTCTCCAAAAGGGTAAGTGCTGAAAAACCTCAGGAAAAGTAATGTATTGTAAGTACATCAACAGTCCAGTTAGCGAAATCTGGTCATCCCTGCAATTAATTATAAAGCTTCAAAGTCATCATTATTTATTGAGACTATAAAATATGATTAACAAATATTATACAGACTAAAATAATCCCACCCTTAAAATTGATAAATATTTAAAAATATGCAAGAAACAGGAATATAAAATTTATATTATATAATATAACTATAAGCTGTTTAAACTTATATACTGTAAGAATATGATGTTCCTAAACAACAAAAAATAATCGATTCCCTTCCATGTACTCCCTCCAGTTCTACATATATAGGACTTCTTCTAAAAGAAATTTATTCACTTGATAAGTTACTAATGTTCATAATATAAGTCACTTGATAAGTTACTAATAAATGTTTTCTAAATATTATACCCATATTGCAATTTAGTAGAAGAATAATTGAAATTTAATGTTTCTATATGCTCTTAAAATATAGGTAAATTTGAAAAATATTTCATAGTCAAACAAATTTAATGAGCCCACCACCAGTCTTTAATTAGGATGACATGCATGAATAAAAAATGACTTCTAAATTATTCTTGCTCTTGGTAGTTTTTTTTTTTAAAAAAAATAAAAAATGACTTATAAAAAATGACTGGTGGTGGTGCTAGCATTTGAAGGACCTTGAACAATGAGGTGCAACATTTAGAACCACGCTAGACATCAAATCAAATAAAATATAGCTCATTAATGCCACCTTCTTTAGAGAGTAGCATTATTTGACTGTTTTCACCGGTTTTATATTTTTGGGGCATTTAGGTTTGGGTAAAAGAAAATATGATAAAATGGTCCATTAAAATATCAAAATTATATTTAAGTCCTATGAAACTCTTTTACAATAAATTTCAATTCCTTTGATAAGTCCATGAATGCCCACTGCCAAATCCAAGGGCGTCTACTGACAACTTCATGAGTGTTACACTAACAAGTCTATGGACTAGTCCATGAGGATTTGACAATTACAATTTATTGCAAAAATGTGCAATGGTACTTAAATTCAATTTTGAGATTTCAATGGATCATTTTGTCTTATTTTCTCTCATCCTGCCTAAATGCAATTTTCCCCATATTCTTTTCTCCGGCTCAACTACATAATCCTTCGGACTGGGACCTACTACTATTTTTACCTGATGGATCCATGGTAGAACCATTCCAGGTTCACAAGTTCTCGGATGTGAGAACAATAGATTTTATCAAAAAATAACACAAAGGAAAAAAGTGAACACAAACCAGTTACTTTCTCGGTCTACTTGATCGAATTCAAGGCCTTTGTGAACGATTCGGTTTGAACCTTTAGCAGTTAGATAACGAGACACGGAGATCCAAATCAGATTGTGAAGCAGTCTCAGCAAAAGAAATGGGAATATCAAATAGTAATATGGATGTCTCTCACTCCAAGTAACAGAATAGATGCTATGGCCAATCCACGGCACCAATATCGCATACTTGGGAGGGGAAAAAAACAACAAAGGTAAGTATCGGCTTCAGTGTATATCAGCCCCAAATACATTATATTAATTCTCTGTGAAATAAAGTAAATGAAGTAATAAGATATACTATTATCATTCTAGAATATATACATATATATAATAGATAATGAAGAAGTACAGTGCGTTGAAATTAAGGAATGAGATAAAAGAAAAAGGTAAACCTTGAAGCTCCCAAGAGGTTTCCAAGGCCAATCTGTGAGAATGCCTGGTTTTGAAGCCATATCATCAGGAGCTATGATTATTGTAACGCAAGCTAAGGATTCAAAGCCTTTATATAGTGCTTTCCTCACTCCAAGAACCAAAATATTGCTACACACACAAATGTACAACTCGCTTTAAATATTGCAATACACACACACAAATGTAAAACTAGCTTTAAATATTGCAATATAGAGTAAGTTTCTATAAATTAAATTTGCATGTATCTCACTCTCTCACACACACACGCACGATATAGGAGATGGGGCAAGGTGGGTGGGGGATAGTACGTATGTTCTGTCCCACATTTGATGGGGAGGGGAACGAAAGATTCTTTATAAGGGGCGGGATACCTCTCCCTCTCGACGTGTTTTAAAACCGTGAGGAGGTGATCAGGGGTGAGCAAATCAAAACCGAAACCGAAAACCGAACCAACTAATTCGGTGTTTGGTTTTTTCGGTTCGGGTTTTTGGGTTTTTTTTTCCATTTTTTTAATTTGGCTTAATTCGGTGTTCGGTTCGGTTGTTGTAAATTTATTTCGGTTAAAACCGAATAACCGAAATGTTTTGTATATGTATATTTTTTTTAATCAGCCCACCTCATAAGTCATGACCCTCGGCCCAACTCAACTGAAGACCCAACCCAATTCTTCACTTTCACAATTCCTCACCATTGAAAACCCTAACCTAGTCTGGCATTTTCAATGTCACCACATTACACACCTCTAGCCGCCATTACCATTTCTCTCCCTCTCTCTTTCTGCAATTTTTCTTCTATCTCCTCATCCTCTCTACCTCTCGTCCTCTCCCTCTCTCTTACTTCCAAATCTAACCTAATTCCTCCATCCTTCCTCCTTACACATTACACCAGTCCTCCTAGTCCTCTCCTCTCGACAACGCCACCAGCAGAGGGAGCAGAGATTCCCCATCGTTCATGGTAGTCCTCTCCTCTCGACAACTCCCACATGCCTCCAACCACCCACACGCACACCCAGATCTTGAATAAAGCTTCTCTGTGAGGACGTCGATCTGCTGATTTGGTGGAGAAGACAGATCTGGAAAAGAGATTCCGATGAAGCAGAGGACGTCGATCTACAGAGTGAGGAAGATGAACATAGACAAAGGAGGCGATGAAGCCTAGGATCTTGATAAATCCACTTCGTTCTTGTGGCTTCTTGTGTTGCGTTTGCTCTTCACCTCTAGAGGTCGACTCTCACAGGTCACATAGCGCCTTGCCATCTCTCACAGATCTAGAGGTTGACTCCACAGATTTGATCGCCATACACATCCGATCTGGCTCTTCTCCAGTTCTCCGATTTGTAGTATTTTATTTTTACTTGATATATTCTTGTTTTAATTGTAGGTTGCACTCAATATCTATCTTCTTTTGGATCATCTTATACTGGCCCTGTGAATCTGTGACTGATGAGTTGCTGGAGTTGTTTTTGAGTTTGTGATGTAGCTATAGTTTTTTGAGTTGTTGCAGTTTATTACTACACATACCAGCAAACTTTCTTCTTTTTCTTATCATATCATGTATTGTAGATTTGTAGCTGCAATTTAATTGCAGCTTATTGTTCTGCCATTGAATTTTTGGGACAAAGTCAAAGGCAAGAATTTTGTAATTGCATTTTGGCTGATATGCAAGATCTGCGCTGCCTTGATATATACAGTTGCTCCATGTAATGTATAACATATACCAGGTTGCACTCAATATATTGTAGATTGATTTGAGCAAAAAGTAAAATAAAAATCGTAGGTTGGCCATTTAAAAGAATTCACCCAAACAATTTGAGTAAAAAACAAAAGAAAAGAATTAACCCAAACAAGAAAGCCCATAATAAGGCCCAATTTAAGCCCAAAAACCGAAATATTTCAGTTAAGTCGGTTCGGTTTTTAAGATACTTCGGTTTCAGTTAGGTGTTGAAAATACATGTATTTCGGTTTTTCGGTTTTAACCAAACACCGCACCGAAAAACCGAATGCTCACCCCTAGAGCTGATGGTGCACAAAGCAGACAATATCAAGAGCAAGGCACTGGAATGTTACAATTGGTATTAGAGCCAGGTTCGGGTCGATGTGGGTTAACAAGCTAGCGAGGACGCTGGACCCAAAGGTGGGTAGAGTGTTATGTTCCACATCGGCTGAGGAGGGGAACGAAAGATCCTTTCACGGGTGGAAAAAAGGCTTTTAAGACCGGACAAAACAGGTATATTAGGACCGGACCCGCGACAGGTCTTGTTCCAGGCGGTATTAAAAGTCTCCCTATTAAGACCGGACTTGTAACCGGTCTTAAAGAGTTTCTTTTAGATCGGACATTTTAAACCTTCGGTCTTAAAAGTCGTACTAAATAAATCTGAAATATTTTTTGTTCTGTCCTAAAACTCAAACTTTAAGACCGGACAAAAACTCGACCGCTCTTAAAAGATCCGAATATTAAGATCGGACAAATATAAATCCGGTCCAAAAAATAGTAGATTCTAAGACCAGACGACTAATTACCGGTCTTAAAAGACTGACTTTCAAGACCGGATGTTATAAATGGACCGGTCTTAAAAGACCAACTTTTAAGACCGGCTTAATACCTTTAAGAGCGGTCATAGAAATACATCCGGTCTTAACATTTGAACATTTAAGACCGTCTTATTTATTTGCGGTCTAAATTTTCCTGAATTTTTTCCCTGTTATGTTCTTCCTGATCATATATATATACACAAAAATCCACCATCCAAAACAGCACATAAAAGTCGATATACTTTAAGCTACAAGCTATGAACATGAATAAATTGAATTGGGAAAAAGAATACAAATATTATCCACCATGAGTTATGTGGCCTCTTAAGTCTACAACAGCTAAAGTAATTTATACAATAAGCTAAGATAACTAATTATAATCACAATGAGTTACAAATATAGCACGTAAATCAACATACATGTAGTCCAATATATTATTCACCATGCCTTCATCTGATTCCCACCCAACAACGTAACATGCATCCTCTTTTATAACATGCCCCTTTGAATCGGATCCTGCCACACAAACAAAACAAGAAAAAAATCATAGTCAATGATGACATTGTTTAATTAAGAACATAGAAGGAATATAATATAGTTAAAACCTTAAAGTTTTCTAAGAATTCTACATATGAATATTACCTTATGAATTGACTCTTTTATAAAGTGATATCCTCCCATATCCCTTCATGATGATCATTTCTTATGTCGGGTTCATTATCCTCTTCATCTCTTCGTTCATGTCTGGTAGACCCCTTGAAAAAGGAGTACTCTCAGGAAGACCATAATTTGAATGATTTTCCTCATCAATATCAATGACCCTCTTTCCTTGGAGAGCTATAGACCACATTTTATTTTCTTGATCGGTGATATAGAACACTTGTTTCGCATGGTCTGCCATAATAAAAGGTTCATCTCCAAAACTTCTACTATTGACATCGACTAAAGTAAATCCTAGCCGAACGATATGAACACCATTATTGACATTAACCCACTTGCATTTGAAGATGGTAAATCTAATTTTGACATAGTCCACCTCCCAAATCTCTTCAATAACCCCATAATATGGCATGACTTCCAATTTAGGCCTCTTGTCTTTCGAACTGGAGAAGTGCATAGATTCAACCTCTAACATAACACCATTGTTCTGGACTGTGCTCCTATCATCTAGGGACTTCGTGTAAAATGTATAACCATTGATCACATACGAATTCCAACTTATGACATCAACCTCAGGACCATGTGCTAACCATTTCATTGTATCAGAAACACATTCAGATCCCCGAGACAAGCCTCTTAAAATTTGAAGAATACCCAGAGGGAAATTTTGTGCCATTTAAACACTCACAAAATCTTCGTTTCTCATCCTTAGACAAAGTATGAGAAGCCGGGGGACAATAAGTTCTCTTCCCATATGGCCTTGGATGTAAGTCTTTGCGTATTCCCATTGCTTGAAAATCCAATCTTGCCTTCACACCATCCTTCGAACTACCTTGTATGTTGAGAAGCGTGCCAACAATACTATCACATACGTTCTTCTCCACATGCATGACATCAATAGAGTGTCTCATATCAAGATTGCGCCAATATGGAAGATCGAAGAATACATATCTCTTCTTCCATATATTTGTTTCTTTTCTACTCTTTCCAGTCTTACCGAAAATGACACTGATATTTTTAACCTTTTCATACACTTGCTCCCCAGTCAATGCCACCGGAGCTTCTTCTTACTCTTGGCCACCAAAAAAGGCCTTCTTTAATCGACGATATGGGTGGCCCCATCTAAGAAATCTCCTATGCTGGGAAGTCGTTTATAGTACAAAATATAATGGATCTCATTTTAAAGACCTCCTTCTTGAAAGAGTCAAAAACATCGACACCTTCTTCCCACAACTCCTTCAAGTCTTCGATCAAGGGCTCAAGGTAAACATTTATGTCATTTCCGGATTGTTTTGGTCCCGAAATCAACATAGACAGCATGATGTACTTTCGTTTCATGCATAACATAGGAGATAAGTTGTAAACAATCAGGAGTACGGGCCATGAGCTATGTATGCTGCTAAGGCTTCCATAGGGATTCATGCCATCCGTGCTAAGGGCAAGCCTGAGGTTCCTAGGTTCTTCGCCGAAGTTCGGAAATAATTGATCGATTTTCTTCCATTGAGAAGAATCAGCCGGATGTCGAAGCTGTCCATCTGAAATCCTCTCATCTACATGCCACCTCAGATTTTTTGCATCATTTTCATTCGCAAACAACCGCTTGAACCTTGGTATGATTGGAAGATACCACAACACTTTTGTAGGCCCCTTATCTGACTTGTACTGTGGGGTTTCACATATCGGACAACTCTGCTTCTCTTCAAACTCTTTTCTATACAATACGTAATCATTCGGGCATGCATGGATCTTTTTGTACTCCATCCCCAGTGGACAAAGTAGTTTTTTAGCATCATAGTAGCGATGCGGCAACACATTACTATCCGGAAGCATGTCCTTCAAAGCCTCAAGCAATTCTAAAAAACTCTTGTCGTTCCATCCTTGACGTGCCTTCAAGCTTACCAATTTCAATACGGCGTTCAACAATTGGTATTTTTTACACCCAGGGTATAGCGGCGTCTCTGCATCACTGCACATATTACCATATGTGCGTGATCGCTCAAAAGCCTCTTCTCCTACATCACAGATAATGTCCTCTATGCGATCATCAATATCCGTGTCATTATCATCAAAGGCCACTTCCCCATGTTGAGACCCGCTTGGCACTTTTTCACCATGCCATACCCATACTGTATAGGTCTTACAAAATCCATGACAAATTAAATGTGTGTGTATAACTTCAGGACTTAGTCAACTTTCATTCAAACATTCTACACAAGGGCAATAAAACTTCCCCCTATCATCATGGGCATTTTGTTTAGAAAATTCTATAAATTCCCTCACCCCATTCTGATATTCAACACTCGTTCGTAAAGCATTTATCCAACTATGATCCATAGTAGAATTCCTATATATAGACGAAAATCATTGATCATACATAATCCAAAAAAATGAAACTTGCATATAAAATAAGCCAACATCCAAATGCAAATATATGCTCAAAGAATAACTTTTAAGACCGAACTTGCCCATTAAATGCATAACAAAGAATCACTTTTGGTCATAAATTCATCACAGTGAATCCAAGAACCAAAATAAATGCAAGACGAGGAAATTAAATGCATGGGATGAAGGTCTTATGGACTCACCTGTAGCATATAAATTCAAATGCATTTGTTGAGTCTTACTTTTCCGGCCAAGAACGTTGATGTTGCAGACAAGACAACAAGAGTAACCTAAAAACACTTGTTGGTCAGTTCAGTAGGTCTAAGTGCAAATATAATCTTCAAAAAAAAAATATTCATTAACAACAGATAATACCCACAAGAACATTTCATCAATTTCGTTAAACCCATGAAAAACCCAGAACGATAAGTGGAAAATAATAAAGTTATATAACCGAAACACCTTTTACGGCTTCGTCTATAGACGTTTAGCTAAGGAACCAGAGAGTGATTGTCGAGAGAGGTACGCGAAGCAGCGACGAAGCAACACACAAACACCAGAGTCGGAACCTGAGTAATCACTTTCGGCACGATAAGAGATATTCAGAGTGGGAAATTTAATTTTTCGCGCGACATCGACACCTTATTTAGCTTTTTGGATTTTATTAATACTGGTTAATTATCAAATGTCCGGTCCTAAAGATATAACTAACTTTTTAAGACCGAAGTTCTAAGAGTATCCGGTCCTAAAGTTTTATTAGACATTTAAGTTTAAGACCGGAGTTTTATAAAACATCTGGTCCTAAAATTCAAATACTTTTTAGACCCGTTACTTATAAAATGTCCGGTCTTAACAGCCTTGGTGAATGAATAAAATAAAGGAAACTTTTTTTGGACAAAAAATAAAGGAAAATTATCATCCAAGAGATACAGCCAAAAAGAAAAATACTGGAGAACAGCAAAAAAAAAATACAAAAGCATATGTTCTTAATGTGGTCTTACATTACTGGAAAATGCACGTACACAAGAAAAAAAGAAAAGAAAAAAAAGCCTAAAATTATCATCCACAAGAATCTGACTGAACATGCTTGGCGATATCGGCGTGAAGAGCATTAATTTCCCGCCGGATATCAGCAAGTTCCTGTCTTAGTTGCTCCAGCTTCAATATGAATCTCACATTAGAGGAAAGCGGAGAGGGGTCAGAGGTAGGCGCGCTGGGGCCAACAGGTTGGAGTGGGGGAGCACGAACCTCTGCATGGTCTGAAGGCTGGAGGGGACTGGCAATCTCAGGACAGGGTCGGCAGAAGGATCGAGGGGGGGTGCGAAATCTCGTCATCATCGGAAATAACAATGGGTCCAATGACCCGAGACCCTTCAGCCACAATAGGACCCACTCTCGCTGGAGGAGGCGCACCGTATAACGATCTAACCATGTCACGAGCTTGAGGTGTAAGAGTACCCCTACGAGCAGTTCTCTTGTATCTAACCATGGTTTCAGACTTTGAGCAGTTGGGGCAGAGAGCTACGTAGTGAGGAGTTAATAAGGACAGAGAGTTCGTGTGAGGAGTTAATAAGGACAGAGAGCAGGAGAGATACGCATCTGGTCATGATAAAGTTAATTGGTACAAATGAATTTAATGTTTCTACTTTAAGAGCGTATTTATATAAATATCCGGTCCTAAAAGTCATTTATTTTTTCAAATTAATTCAATTACTTTTAAGACCGACCTTTTATATTGTATCCGGTCCTAAAACTCATTTTTTTTTTAAATTCAATTACTTTTTAGAACGAGTTTTTATCTTTTATCCGGTCCTAAAACTCATTTCTTTTTCAATTCAATTTTTCATTCAAGTAAGAATTTTTGGTTAAAAAATATTACTTTTTAAGAACGGATCTTTTACAGTATCCGGTATTAAAAGTTGCCTCTTTTCAATGAATGATTCAGAGAGTCTCTTTGGCTTCCACACAAACTTCCCAACTAGGCGTCTCCTCGTATTCTGAGGAACTATGCGTCTCCTCATTAATGTTTCCTACGTATCACATTGTTCAGTATGTGTTCTCTATTTAAACCCGTTGTTACTTTACTTTCTTCACATTCATCTCCATCTCCTCCTACAACCTCCACTGTAATGGCTCCTCCACCACCACGAGGTCCTCCTTCTCGACGAAATCCTCAGCCACCTCCGTACGCTCCTCCGTTGCCTCACCACCCATCATTCTACCAGATGATGGAGCACATGATAGCCCGCGTCGATCATATAGACCGACGCTTGGGCCAACTGTTTTAGGTCTATCACGCCGTCAACAAGAAGCTGAACGCGGTACTCGACGCCTATGACGTTGAGTACCATACCTCTGATGACGACGTCTCTAACCCTTCCCTCCCCTCCGACAACGATGGGGAGGATTAGAAATATTTATGTTTTTTTTTGTACTACTGCTGCCTCAGAAGGCAGCAAAAAAAATAGAAATAAAATAAAATTTTTAGATCCCAATCGTTTTCCTTGTACTTGTCTTTATCTTGATGTTCTTTTCTTTTTTTTCCGACAAAAGGAAACAAACAAAACATTGTCCTCTTCGTGGTGATCAACATTAAAAATTTGCGAATACAGTTAACAGTTAGGACCATACAAAAAAAAACATTGTTTACCTTATTCGAATAAAAACAAACAGAGTGACGATTCTTCTCAAGTTTGGACCATCATTGTCGTCGATTTGACTTACCCTAGTATGAACATTTTCAGTGTCCTTTTCGTTATCTTCTTTCTTTTTTCGACAAAAAGAAAAAGGACAAAGAAAAGGGACACCGATGATGATCTTCACATCCAGGTTAAGTAAAAACGAGGACAACGAAGCACAAAGCTTGAGAAGAACGCCGTAAACTCGGTTGTCTTGAACCCTAATGATTTGTCTGAAAACCGAGTCACCAACTCTATTTAAAGGAAGACTATTAGGACCGAACATATAACAAATCCACTGTCCTAAAAGTTAAGCCATATTTTAAAAATAAACGAAAATTTGAAGATAGGAGCGGACAATTAATAAATATACGGTCCTAAAAGTTTCGGTAATATTAAAATAAACGAAGACTTTTAAGACCTGACTCCTAACAAATACACGGTCCTAAAAGTCTAGCCATATTCTTTGGAATTTTACGAAGTCTTTTAGGACCTGATATTAATTAAATATACGGTCCTAAAATTCTAGCCATATATTTTAGAGACTTTTAGGACCAGATATGTGACATATATACGGTCCTAAAAGTCTACCCATATTTTTTAGAAGTCGAAGACTTTTAGGACCGAATATTTTAAAAATATATGGTCTTAAAATTGACGAAGACCTTTAGGACTGGACTTTTAACAAATATACGGTCCTAAAAGTCGCGAATACTTTTCAGAGTCTCTTATGGCTCATTTACAACATCCGTCTGTACCTCAAAATTCAAGCACTAAATAGCTTTATCCACCATCCCATTCATTCAGAAACCCAAAATGGACACACACAAAATGTTTGAAAAAATAAACAAATATATTATTGAATTACATTGCGTTATATTTACAATGAATGGAATTAGTGGAAAAAATAAACAAATGTATGTACAGAACGCTATTGTTGCTACAACATATATTATTTACAAATGAATTAATTTAGGACATTAATTATTGTCCTGACTTAGCTTTTCTAAGACCTGTTTATACAGATATTCACAAAACACATCGCGTATGTGCTCTACTTCATCATCAGAAAATGGCTTTGCATAGGCAAACCTCTGTAACATCAAAGACAAAAACAGAAATAACATATTACGTGCATATTTCATATGTAACATTAAGCCATCTCAGTGATTGAATTCAGCCATAACATTTTACCTTTGAAGGGAATTTAGTCCTTCCGTCCGTCACAATATCATATATGTGTTTCATGACGTACGGGCCACATAAGTTCGATTCTGGCGGTTGCCGACGGGTCTAAAAATAACAATAAATATATATAAGAGCATATATAGCTTGCTGACCAAGCTCACAAGGCAGTTATGCCAGTGTCCAAATATGTACTAACCTTTGGTTGGAACCATTTAGGCTCTTTGAGCTCAAACCCATGCCTTTTTTTAACCCGAACTTGGAAGGTCATCATGCCACTATCATCAAAATCACAAATTTATCAATAATTCACTGAAAATTCACAGCAGAGATTTCAGACAAGACAATCAAAATGACATGCTTACTTGTTGATGATCTGCTTCAACGTAGGCCCTGGATCGCTGTGAATGGAGCATAAGAAGATAACATAATGCACCTCCATGTTCATGATGACCAACTGCCAGTGGTGGCGAAAATTCACAGCAGTATAGTACGCAGTGATATATATATATATATATATATATATATATATATATATATATATCAGAATTAAGTGAATATATTGCAGACAAGAATTGTGATAGTACCCGAGCCAGTATGGAAACAAGTAGATCTTTCTTGGCACTTCACACATCCTTGTTGATATGTACTGCTGTCTCAAATCCTTGGGTGTTGTACTTGCATAGACTGGGCACAAGAATCCAAAATCATCGATTCTGCCCTGTTGAACCAATTTCTCATGCATGCACCTACAAGAATGACATCGATCAGGGAATTAGTATATATGTGTGTGTCTAAACGATGCATTTAAATTATGTAATCAAGGAAGAAGATACTTACTTCATAAACATTTGAACAATTGCACTAGTAACCTGCTGTCCAGGAAGCATCATGGAATCTACATCGACATTATTAATGTAAAGTGGTTGAGGATCAGCGAGGCCTACTACTTCATTGACAGGCCACGATTTATCTTTAAACCATTTGTTGGTTACCAAATCGGATATTTTTTCCTTGGACGTCAAGTTAGCAGTAGGGGAAGGAACTTGAGAAGGGGGTGAAGCTTGATGAGGGGGTGGAGCTTGAGCAGGGGGTGGAGCTTGACGAGGGGATGGAGCTTGACGAGGAGTAGAGACATCTACAAGCTTCACTGGCCAAGAGATGAAGGTTCCCTTGACATCACTCACAATCTTCAGCTTATCAGTTGGGACAGGGACAGGTACATCAAAGATCACCTCTTCAACTGACACTCTGACTTCATCATCATCCATTTGTTGGTGGTCTACAGTTGATCCCAAGTTGAGGATAGTCCCTTTAGCAAACAATTTTCTATGACTATCACGATCCTCCACATACAGATGACAAAGTTGCTTTTGTTAGTTCTCTATGTGTTTTGATGATTAATAACAATTGTAAACAAGTATGAATGTTTTAATAAGACAAAAGAGTCAAAAACATTCTGTCATCGCAAAACTCGAGCCTAACTAGGAAAGCTCGAGTTTGCTGCAAACAGAGAGCATATCAGGCTATTTCAGCATGACGAACTCGAGCCTGAATAAATAAACTCCAGCCTAAACTCTCCATGGTATAATGTTAAAGAGTTTACAAATGACTAAACTCGAGCCTGTATAGACAAGCTCGAGTTTGCCTCTGGCGGAAAACACTTTCCAATTGAAAACCAACTCTTTAAACTTCAGAGTTTATATTTTTGTGTAGAGTTAACTTATTCCTATGACAGTAAATTGATGAACACTCGAACCTAAGTATATGGACTCGAGCCTAATACTTTTGTGTAGAGTTTACTCTATGGTTTGACAAACGAAGAAGAGTTTACAAAACAGGTAAACTCGAGCCTGTTATTGCAAGCTCGAGTTTTCCCTGCAGAGCTCCCAAGGTTTCCTTCATTCACAAACTCCGAGTTTAAGTTCAAACCTCCAGTTCACTCCGATAAGCCCCGAAATAAATAAAGTCGAACTCGAGCTGTCAATATGAACTCGAGCCCTTCATTGAAAAAGAGTAAAGCAAATACACAAACTCCAGAGTTCATATTTGTGCTCCAGCCCACTCTTTCGAATGATCAAATTTCTTAGGCATGAATAGTGTTAAACTCGAGCCTAATCACTAATGGACTCGAGCCTGCCTGGTTAGTGAAATATTATTTCAGGTGCTCGCCCAGAAAAAATGCTCAGCGATGATTCGAACTCGAGCCTACCTTGCTGAACTCGAGTTTACATGATGAGACAATTTACAAACTCCAGAGTTTACATCAAACTCCAGAGTTTGCTCCTCACAGAAGATGAACCTGATACTCAAAGTACCTTACGAACTCGAGCTTGACTTGACGAACTCGAGTTTAAGACGACAAAGAAATATGATCGTTCTTGTTTTCATCCCGATTAGTTTAAACAACAAAATTACCATTTCTATGCGAATTGATTACATTCATTTAGAGGATTCATATCTGTATTTAACCACTCTAAATTAAGAATGTTTCGGTATTAGTTGGATCAATCAAGACATTGAATTCACGCGACAAATCGAATGAAGAAGGATTTCACGCGTCGGAGTTAAATCACTGAAAATCGAACCCAACGGCTATAATCCTCATCAACCTGAATTTCATATGAAGAACATGCAGAATTGAGAAGTAACGTCACATGGAAATTGACCACTATATATAGAACAAGATTACAAACTCCAAAAGTAGCGAATTCAAGCGAAACGAAAAGAAAGCTCAAGAGTTACATATACATTCAATTTTCCTTTATGTATTGTATTTGATATAAAGAGCCTCAGTGTTTATCAATATTTACTCTGTGAGAGAGCTGTTATACAAATCATTCATTCATTGTAATAATCTCAAGTCAAGGGGACTTGGAGATTGGGATTTCAGATTACAACTTGTAAGGGGGTAGAGAGGATAATCCTTGAGTACGAGTGTGTATTTGAATTGAGTGATAGTAGAAAATCCAGAGAGTCTGGGACTGGACGTAGGTCAAGATTTTGGACCGAACCAGGATAAACTTTCTGTGTCAAGCTCTTCTTCCCTATTTTTACGTTTAGCTTCAGCTTGGGTGCAAGGTTATTTTAAAAGTGTTTAAAATCCCCAATTCACCCCCTCTTGGTGATTTCCTTTCGTTTTCATTTGGTATCAGAGCCTAGTTGTCTATTTGAAGGATTAACATCCTAGACAAAAGATCCAATGGAAGGAATTCTACCCGATGGAGCCTCAATCAACGAGACCCCGTGTTTCAATGGAGAACACTACTCATTCTCGAAGGCTAAGTTCAGGGTCTATGTAATGGCCTCTGAGTTTGGTTTATGGAAGGTCTTTGAGAAAGGAAATTATGTTCCTTCCTCAGTTGTAGCTGATGTCAGAACTCCCAAGAAAGAAGAAGAGTACGATGACAATGATAAAAAGCTAGTCACTCTCAACATGAAGGCAATCCACATGCTGCAAAGTGCTCTTGGGCAAAAGGAGTATTTCAGAATTTGCACTTTGCCATCTCTAAGCAAATGTGGGATGCTCTTGAGATAGCCCATGAAGGAATGGCTGCAATCAAAGAAAATCGTATCAATACTCTCATGATCGAATATGATCTATTACGATGAAGCCCGAGAGTCTATTGGCGAATTTCAACTCAGGTTCACTCATCTGATCAATCAACTCATTGCCTTGGGAAAAGAATATGAACAACCTGCCCAAGTGAGGAAAATACTAAATATTCTCACCAAGGAATGGGAAGCCAAGGTCACGGCAATTGAAGAATCTCGAGGCGAATCAATGGCCTCCGTAGCAGCATTATTTGGCAGCCTCTCTGAGTATGAGGGGAAGATCAAATTCAAGAAAGGACTAAATGACATCAATGTAAAAAAAAAGGGAATAGCTCTTAAAACCATCAAAGAGGCAAAGTCAGATGATGATGAAGAAGATGAAGATGAAGATGGTGAGCTAGGAATGATGGTCCGAAGATTCAAGAAATTCTATAAAAAGGACCAATCTCACAAAAAGTTTCACAAAGGAAACTCTAGCACTGAAACTAAGAAACCAATTATATGCTATGAGTGTGAGAAACCAGGCCACATCAAATCAGAATGTCCTCAGTTGAAAAACAAAGAAAAGAAATTCAATAAGTTCAAGAAAAGAGCTTATGTGTCAGCTATATGGGGCAACAGCTCATCCGATGAAGATGAGGCAGAAGAGGAACAAAGTTCCAATCTTTGTCTTGTGGCTCAAGAGGAATCAAATAACGAAGAGGTAAGTAATTATGATTTACCTTATGATGAATTATCATCTACATATGATTCTCTTTACACTGAATTTAAGAAAACTACAAAAGAGCTCTTATTTTCAAAAAGAAAAATCAAACTATTGGAAGAACAGGTTCAAACTATTCCTACACCTGTTTCTGTTTGTGAAAAGGAAAATTCTACTTGTTCTAATCATGATACAAAACCAACTTATAATGAACTGTCTACTGAATACAAACTTGTTCAAAATGAGTTTGATGAACTTGCTGAAAAATATTTTGCTTTAAAAAGGAGGAATACAACACTTGAACAGCAAGTAGAAAATCTTTCGGTTCCTGAAAATATCATATGTGATGAATGCCTTATTCTGAAAAAGAAAAATGAATATCTTACGAAGACTCTTGAAAAATTCACTAGAGGAAGTGAAATGCTTGAAATAATTTTGAAACAGCTGTGTCTTAGAGCATCAAATCCCAATAAGTGGTACATTGACAGCGGATGCTCAAGACACATGACTGGAGACCAATCCAAGTTTGCTTCAATCAAACATAAGGAAGGTGGCAAAGTAACATTTGGTGGAAATGAGTCCGGAAGAATTCTTTGGCATTGGCAAAATTGGAAATAGCAATGGACCACAAATCAAAGATGTTTATCTTGTGGATGGATTATGTCACAACCTCCTCGGTGTGAGTCAAAGCACGAACAAAGGAAATCTAGTCATCTTTGATTCAGAAGAATGTTTGATTGTAAGTAAGGATGTTCTCTCCTTAGATAGTATTAAATCCAAAGCATTATTCAGAGCTACAAGAGAAGGTAATTGCTACACTCTTAATCTGTCTAAAAACAATTCTGAGTCTGAAAAATGTTTTGTTGGTAACTTAGATGAAAGTTGGCTATGGCATAAACGTTTAGGACATGTTAATATGATTCAACTTGATAAACTACAGAAAAAGGAATTGGTTACTGGAAGCTATAAGGGTTCTTTTAGCCTTTTCCTGTGTTAAAGGAATCAAACTTTTTCAAATGGATGTGAAATCCGCCTTTTTAAATGGTTTTATACAGGAGGAAGTTTATGTTGAACAACCTCCAGGATTTCAAAATGAACATCATCAGATCATGTTTATCACCTCAAGAAAGCCTTATATGGTCTTAAGCAAGCTCCTAGAGCTTGGTATGAGCGATTAAGCAATTTCCTTCTTGATCAAGGATTTGTTAGAGGTAGAGCAGATACAACTCTCTTTATAAAGAAAAATAAACTTGGTGATGTCTTAATAGTTCAAATTTATGTTGATGACATTATTTTTGATGCCACTAATGATACTATGTGTGAAGAATTTTCTAAGACAATGCAGGGAGAGTTTGAGATGTCCATGATGGGAGAACTCAATTACTTCCTTGGACTTCAAATCAAGCAACGTCATGATGGAATTTTCATTTCCCAGACCAAGTATTTGAAAGATCTATTGAAAAATATGGTCTAGTTGGATCGTAATGGAGCAGATACTCCAATTAGTTCAACTGCAACTCTGGATGTTGATGAAAAGGGGACTGACTTCAACATCACTAAATATAGAGGAATGATTGGATCATTACTCTATCTTACAGCAAGTCGTCCAGACATTCAATTCAGTGTTGGAATGTGTGCTAGATTTCAATCTGCCCCCAAGGAGTCTCATGCTGAACATGTGAAGAGGATATTCAGATATCTTGCTGATAGAAAGACTCTTGGATTGTGGTTTCCCAAAGATCAACATGAACATCTGGTAGCCTATACAGACTCAGATCATGCAGACTACAAAACTGATAGAAAAAGCACTAGTGGACAATGTGAATTCTTTGGAGGATCACTAGTATCTTCGTTCAGCAATTGTGTGATTTGGGAGTTCATCTCAAAGAAATCCCAATTCTTTGTGACAACACAAGCACAATAAGCTTGGCAAAGAATCTGTTCAACATACTAGAACCAAGCATATTGATGTTAGACATCACTTCATAAGAGACCATGTTCAAAAGAAAGATGTCAAAGTCATGTTCATCCCAACCCACTTACAACTTGCTGATATCTTCACCAAACCATTAGCCAAAGAACAATTTGTGTTCATAAGAAGAGAATTGGGAATGGTAAATCCCAATGAGTTGTGAGTAAATCTCTACCAAATTTAATGTTAGTTATGTTTTTAATGATTATTATTTACTAACTTAAGCATCGGAGTATGTAGATATGTTTTGTGCAGGATGTGTATTGAAATCAATATTCCAAACCATCGACTGCGAGTTAGCTGACACAAACTCGAGCCTACCAAGTTAGACTCGAGCTCGAGAGAAATGCAATTATCTCAGGTCTCCAAACTCGAGCCTGTTAGTTGAAGAACTCGAGTTCGCGGAAGACAGAGAGCAACTCAACTCAGAAAACCTGACAGACTCGAGCCTATTAGTTAAAGGACTCGAGTTCGCGAGAGACAGAGAGCAACTCAGCTCAGAGCACCTGCCAAACTCGAGCCTATTAGTTGACAGACTCGAGTTCGCGAGAGACAGAGAACAACTAAGTTCAGAGAACACACAGACTCGAGCCTTCAAGTTTCTAGACTCGAGCCTAGCAAGAAATTTCAAGGGTTCACACATACACTCTTGAATTCCAGGTTAGTACTGTTACACAAAACTCGTGCTTACACTTGTGAACTCGAGTTTGTATCACTAATTTTTTTTAAAAAAACCTGACTGCTCGTCTTCACTTTATCTCACCCTCGAGCCTAAACCTAAGTTCCTCTCAAATTTCTCTCAATCTCCTCGACGAAAAACAGAGAGTATGGCTTCCAAATGATCTGCAACTCAAGATTCCCAAAGCTCTGATCATCAAGAACCCCAATCAAATCCATCGATCGTTCCTCAGCGTCCTCCCGGAGCGAAATCGTTTCCCAACGATTCAAGCACGGAATTGACAAGCAAATTCCTGGTATTCCTTCGACCCAGGCTACTCCTATAACCACAGTCAGGATGGACAATCCTAAGAAACCCCCAAATGCTGAATCACCATCCAGAAGGGGCAAAGAGAAGGTCTATAGAACTAGAAAGATCAAAACGAGTCCTCTTGCAACCGGTCAGGCTAGCTCTCAAGCTCAATCATCCTCCCATCATCAAGAACACTCTGTTCCTCAGGTATCTAGAGACACCCCGGCATTATTAGAAATATACAATCACTCTTCAATTCCTAGGGGCTTTTCTAGTGAGTCTGTAACTTTAATGGGTGAGGATGCCATTCGATTCCAGGAGGACTATGAGTCTAAGAGTTTTTGTCCCTCAGTTTATGTCAATTTAGATACATTAAAAGAGGAATGTAGTCTTGATCTTACTCATTGGTTTAGACAATTTGAACCTCTCATATCCATTCGAGCCTCATATAGTCCATCCTTTGTTAAAGCTTTCTATTATTGCATGAAAAGTGACAATATATTGGATAATGATAGAACTTTAATTGAGGAAAGGATTACCACTACCATTAGAGGAAAACAGATTACCATCACTGCTGAATACCTTAATTCCCTCCTTCAAATACAAAATCCTCCACCTGCTGCATCCCCAAACTATACCGATAGGCAGATATACTCACTCCTCAAACCCGATGAGCCTGTCCCCGATGGTTTAGAGATTCTAAATTTCACTCCAGTATCAATGCCCCCTAAGCAAAGAGCTGCCTGGTACATATATACTAGAAACCTTGTCCAAAAAGGAGGTAACTTCACCCATTTTGCAAAGAATGACTTCCCTATCTTTGCTTCTATCATAGATCAAGTTCCTCACAACATAGGAGATTGGATCTTTAAAGAGATGTTCAAATTTCGTTTTCATGGAAGGAAAACATCTCAAATACCCTTTGCTAGTCTTATCTCAGTAATCATGTTCCATGAGAGAGTATGGTATCTACCTGCCAATGAGAAACCTGAAAAACCAGCAAAGTTTGGTCAACATATCCTGAATCTTATGAGGATAAGCTTCGTTCAAGGTAGTGATCACTCCAAAGCTCCATCAAGACCTGATCGATCCAGAGCCAATCAGTCTAGAGTTCAAGAGGCTCAGAGTGCACCACCTCCACCACAATCATTGCCTTCTGATTTGGATGAAAGAATCACGGCTTACATTGCCCAAGTTGCTTCTGATTTTTCTTCCAAGATGGAATCAGAATTCAAGAAAGTGAAGAAAGGATATGAGGAGTTGACCGATGCCCAAGAAGATCTAATTCTTGAGCATGAGATTATCAAAGACAAAGTGCAAGGTCTCAGTGAACAAATTGGAGATCAGTCAGTGAGCATCTCCACCCTTTTGGTGTCTATGGCTAGCCTCCATGACAAAATGGACAAAGTCTTACAACATCGTCCATCACTTCTGCCGGCCCTAGCTCCTCGGACCCTCCACCTACTTCGCACCTTCTCACAATCCCAATCCAACCAACCACCTCCATAGCCCCGAACCATCTACACATGATCCTGCTCTTCACCCAACCTCTACCCCATCCGATCCTCCCTTGTTTGCCGATGACAAAGGGGAGAAGAGTTGAAGTGAAGAAGCAGTCAATTTAAATGTCTTTGATCATTTCATCTTGTAATCTATTGAATACTCCAGTTTATGCAATATGACAATATGTATTATGCTTATTTGATTCATGTTTATCACTGCTGCTAACTCTGATCATCAGAATCGATTCTAATATTAATTTCCAATTCTGATGCATTTACACTGAACATTTATGCTTCATTGATTTCAAATGATCAAACAATGTTTTTAAAAGGAGTTAATTGTTTACAAGTGTTGTCATCATCAAAAAGGGGGAGAATGTTAGTTCTCTATGTGTTTTGATGATTAATAACAATTGTAAACAAGTATGAATGTTTTAATAAGACAAAAGAGTCAAAAACATTCGTCATCGCAAAACTTGAGCCTAACTAGGCAAGCTCGAGTTTGCTGCAAACAGAGAGCATATCAGGCTATTTCAACATGACGAACTCGAGCCTGAATAAATAAACTCCAGCCTAAACTCTCCATGGTATAATGTTAAAGAGTTTACAAATGACTAAACTCGAGCCTGTATAGACAAGCTCGAGTTTGCCTCTGGCGGAAAACACTTTCCAATTGAAAACCAACTCTTTAAACTTCAGAGTTTATATTTTTGTGTAGAGTTAACTTATTCCTATGACAGTAAATTGATGAACACTCGAACCTAAGTATATGGACTCGAGCCTAATACTTTTGTGTAGAGTTTACTCTATGGTTTGACAAACGAAGAAGAGTTTACAAAACAGGTAAACTCGAGCCTGTTATTGCAAGCTCGAGTTTTCCCCTGGCAGAGCTCCCAAGGTTTCCTTCATTCACAAACTCCGAGTTTAAGTTCAAACCTCCAGTTCACTCCGATAAGCCCCGAAATAAATAAAGTCGAACTCGAGCTCGTCAATATGAACTCGAGCCCTTCATTGAAAAGAGTAAAGCAAATACACAAACTCCGAGTTCATATTTGTGCTCCAGCCCACTCTTTCGAATGATCAAATTTCTCAGGCATGAATAGTGTTAAACTCGAGCCTAATCACTAATGGACTCGAGCCTGCCTGGTTAGTGAAATATTATTTCAGGTGCTCGCCCGACAAAATGCTCAGCGATGATTCGAACTCGAGCCTACCTTGCTAAACTCGAGTTTACATGATGAGACAATTTACAAACTCCAGAGTTTACATCAAACTCCAGAGTTTGCTCCTCACAGAAGATGAACCTGATACTCAAAGTACCTTACGAACTCGAGCTTGACTTGACGAACTCGAGTTTAAGACGACAAACAAATATGATCGTTCTTGTTTTCATCCTGATTAGTTTAAACAACAAAATTACCATTTATATGCGAATTGATTACATTAATTTAGAGGATTCATATCTGTATTTAACCACTCTAAATTAAGAATGTTTCAGGTATTAGTTGGATCAATCAAGACAATTGAATTCACGCGATAAATCAGAATGAAGAAGGATTTCACGCGTCAGGAGTTAAATCAGCTGAAAATCAGAACCCAACGGCTATAATCCTCATCAACCTGAATTTCAAATGAAGAACATGCAGAATTGAGGAGTAACTGTCACATGGCAATTGACCACTATATATAGAACAAGATTACAAACTCCAAAAGTAGCGAATTCAAGCAGAAACGAAAAAGCAAGCTCAAGAGTTACATATACATTCAATTTTCCTTTATGTATTGTATTTGATATAAAGAGCCTCAGTGTTTATCAATATTTACTCTGTGAGAGAGCTGTTATACAAATCATTCATTCATTGTAATAATCTCAAGTCAAGGGGACTTGGAGATTGGGATTTCAGATTACAACTTGTAAGGGGGAGTGTATCCTATAGAGAGGATAATCCTTGAGTACAGAGTGTGTATCTGAATTGAGTGATAGTAGAAAAACCCGGAGAGTCTGGGGACTGGACGTAGGTCAAGATTTTGGACCGAACCAGGATAAACTTTATGTGTCCTGCTCTTCTTCCCTATCTCTTTACGTTTAGCTTCAGCTTGGGTGCAAGGTTATTTTAAAAGTTTTTAAAATCCCCAATTCATCCCCCTCTTGGTGATTTCCTTTCATTTTCAGCTTTGACTGTCCAACAATGCAGCTCCCTCTAGTGCTCTGTTGCTGCATAGGTGCAGCTGAAGGAGTCAAGGGATCCACATTGCTCTCTAGCCGAGAGCTCAGGAGAAACTTCATTTTCTCCATCTCCTCCTTCATCTTGCTCATCTCCGATTGAAACATTGCCCTCAATGTAGCTTCTTTGGCCGCTGATTCCTCATTTAATTTGGCAACCGTCTGATCCATCTCCTCCCTGGTAACAACACTTTGTCTGTGGCGTTTGGATTTACCAAAGTATTGCTTTAGGCCTACCCATCCTCCAATCCCCCTTACATGCCCCGAGTGATCTGCTTTTCCGGTCGCAATGGTCAGAACATCATTCCTCCCGTCCGACGCAAAAGATCCCTCTGCCTCTTTCTTTTTAAGATCTTCCTGTAAGATACAGATAACGAGAAGCTTAGTAATGAAACATGTTTAGTAAGTAAAAATTAACAATATCGATACTTACAATTCGTTCAGCAACTATACGAGTTTGTTCACTCGTGTAGGCGCCGCTTGTATTTTGCCGAATATACAACCACAACTCCTCGCGACGTATTTGAGATGGCGGCTGGTCAACTACCGCAGAAGGATTGGATTCAGCTTCATCTTCCAATCTCTTCCGCTTGGCTTCCATCAAATCTTTTTCGACCTTTTCATATCTGTCGTGAGAAGCCCTGTGTGGGCAATCATTCTTTCTCCCGATCTCTTGGTATTTTCCCTTCTTTTCTGTGAATTAGGATTGAAAACAACTATCAATTATGAATTCCAGCCATGTCACTAACAGAAATTAGAGAACTTCTGCTTGATATGAACGTCAAACATTAGTCAAATTCACTTCCTCAAGTTTCAACATTTTACTTAAGGAAGATGTAGCATTGTAGAAGAAATTGGGAGAACCAAAGGAAAGGGAGTTGCAGAATTGCTGCCAACTCAGTCAATTCATTCATTCATCATAATTGGTTCCTACATACATATTAGAATAACTAACTAACTACTTGCACCGAAACCATTACACGGTTAACATACTAACTAACTAACAGCAACGTCTAACCATATTACACAGTTTACATATCAGACTTGCATGGAATTAGGACATGCTCCTCTGATGCAGGACAAAGGCAGGAAATGTATACTTCTATTCAGGGGTTCATTCTTTAGTGAGAGTGACAAAAGCTTCCGCGCGAAGAAACATTTATTTGGCGCCTCATTTTTAAGACCGGACAAATGAGTATATACGGTCTTAAAAGTTAACCTTTAAGACCGGTCTTTCTATAACTTCGGTCTTAAAATTAATTATTTTTTTATTTAAACTTTAGTACCAGCCTGATTTTATCACCGGTCTTAAAAGTCTAACTTTTAACACCGGTCTATCTCTATCTCCGGTCTTAAAATTAATTAATTTTTTATTTAAACTTTAGTACCAGCCATATTTTAAGTCCGGTCTTAAAAGTCTAACTTTTAAGACAGTGTATTATATATGTTCGGTCTTAAAACTTTAATACATTTATATTTAAATTTTTCCGTATTATTTTGGAGTGTAGAAAATAGAGTAAATACCCTTTTTGGTCCCTGAAATAACACGCGCTACCCATTTTGGTCACTGAGTAAAAAAAATGTCATTTTTTGTCCTTAAACAGTAAAAAAAAGGTCCATTTTAGTCCTCTTAGTCATTTTTTGTGGGCATTTTAATCCCTCACAAATTCCCAAAAAATCCTTTTTAGTCCCTAAAAAGGACCAAAAATGACATTTTTTTTACTCAGGGACCAAAATGGGTAGCGCGTGTTATTCCAGGGACCCAAAAGGGTATTTACTCTAGAAAATATAAGTCTGGCTGTGTGAGATTTCTTCATAAAGTAATTGATATTTCAATTTTTTAATAACATTTTTAAGACCGGTTGTTAGTTTAACAGGTCTGGATAAGGCCTATGAAAAAATGATCCAGTATAAGAAGTTCTTTATATTTACAAATCTGCCACCGGTCATAGCTTTAGGACTGGTCCTTCGATAGTCTGGTCTAAATGTGGCGGTCATAAAGCCCTTTATTGTATAAGAAGTTCTTTTTATTTACAAAACTGCCACCGGTCACACCTTTAAGACCGGGGCGTCGATGATCCGATCTAAATGAGGGGTCTTAAAGCCCTTTTTTGCACTAGTGTTTATAAGGGTCTAGATATCTCTCCCTCTCGATGCGTTTTAAAGGCGTGAGGGGGTGATAGGCCCCAAAGCGAACAATATCGAGAACGAGGTGCTGCGATGTTACAACGTACACACTGGCTTCCTCATAAATTTACTTTAATACTCTTCTCCTACTATTTATAAGTTCCAGTGATAAGTGATAACATTAAATTTTTTACATCAATATACAATTCGTCTTCATTTAATTCATTATTGTGTAAAATGTTACCACTCTAGGCCTTATTATAAATTCATTGTGTAAGATTATTGGTTGCATGCTGGATATGACGAGTATTTTGGCTTGATTTTATTATTTTGGATATGACAAGCGTTTTTAGAACTAATGCACTCCTCCTATATATTTATAAAACAGAGAGAGTATTTTTCATACTTAATATAAGTCACCTCATTAAATTTATTATAGTTTTGTGGACTATTATTTTCTCAAAAAAAATGTATATATTATTCGTCTGATTCTATTTATAAGGCATATATAATGTATTTTTTGGTACTGTTATAAGGCACATCATTATAAATTTTTTTTTACATAAATATACAAGTTTACAATTTAATATTTGTTATTGTGTAGATATTTTCTCCACTCGGTCATTTTTATAAGAGCTCAAAATTTGAATTGTCTCAATCCTTTTTTATAAGAGCCCTACAAGTATTTTTATTAAACCCATGAGTTAACTATTCAAGTTTATTGTTTTTACGTCTCTACCTTGAAAAATCGAGTCAAGTCACTTTTTAACTCGTAATAGTTGTAAATTCATTCAAACTCGTGAATTTACATACCGAGTTCACCATTTTTATATTTCTAGCTTACCAATTTGTGTTAGCTCATTCTTAAACTCATGCAAATTTTTTCGATTTGATTATATTCGGTGGATTTATATATAAATTTTATAAGAATTTTTCTGTTAAATTTGATAAATTATGAATAAATATGGATTTAATTTCAATTATTTGTATTTAAAATATATTTCAATCAACTTGTTTTCATTTTTATATTTTAATTATACATTATTAATATCTATTTATTAATAAAAGTAAACTATTATGAGTTTACGATATGATTTTATATCACTGTCATGAGTTTGCTTAAACTCGTGAATTATATTTGAATTTGACAACCTTGCCTACAAGAGTTATTTGAACATTGAATGAGCATTTTTCTTGTTTGCCCCTCATTAATTATCTATATTGCCTTAGCCAAAAGGTTGGGGGTACCTATATTTACTCTACTTCTCTTTCTTACTTGCCCCTCATAAATAAGGGCATATTTGAAAAAAAAAATTATTTTAGATACACTTATTTCGTTTTACTAATTTTAACTACTTTCTTAAACCGCGTAATTTGATTATCGGGCTCTTATAAATTGAACTGGATGGAGTATTTTCTATTAATGTGTAGTTAATGATTTGACAACAATCTTATCCACCTCGGGGTTCAATTACAAATTTTACCATGAATTAATTAAAATGCAATATAGTACAAACAATTCGGGATCATTCTCTTATCAATGAGCCTTCTATTTTAAATTCCTGAAGTTAAACTAAGTGCTAAAATGTAACATCTCGTTTTTCAAAAGCAGTATAAAATTTTTTCATCAGAGTAGAGCATCGGAGCAATTGAGTAACTGATATATGTATTCAAAATGCCCACTGTCTAATTACAGAAGCGGTACAGTAACCAAGAGTTTTCAAAAGTAAGAACAACAAAAGTGTCTTCCTGGCGATCCCTACGCCGTGGCAACAAAAGATAGCTTTCATCCGGACTTCTAATCGTGCTGCTTTCCTTTCTCCTCGGTCCTCGGTCCTCCCGACCCTGACGCTATGTTAAGAGCTGAGATCCGCACCGGATCTCAGGTAACGGTTAACCTCATGTTTACATACACACATATGGGTTACAGAACAACATTAACACAACATATGAATCACACCCAACCAATGCAAATGTATCGCTCCCAAAGCATGCGGATATATCACTCCCAAATTTCACGATGTACATTACAGACATATCGCTCCCAGCATTATAGATATATCGCTCCCAGCATGCATACAGTTATCTTCTAACATCAATATGCATTCCAACAACACACCACATATATACATACCATACACACATCACACACATGCATAATATAACCATCACAGTTAGTGTTACAGTACGCGAACGTACCTTCGTTGACGTTATACGGTATTTCTGGCGGAATACGGTACGACAGTTGGTCAGAACGTATTCAGGGATATCCTATCAAGATAACAACGTATTTGTTAAGGATCTATCATTACGACGAACATTTTAGTCATAAAATGACCATTTTACCCCTGAGCCCCTAATCGGCGGAATTTCGCCAGCACTTCGTTACTTTGACTCTAATCTTTCAAAATTTCAACATAACTCCTACTCCAACATCATTTTCAAAATTAATACCTTAATTACCCCTAAAACATGATATCTAATCATACTTGGAAGATTAAAGATCAAACTAGCATTTCTACTCTAACTACCGAAAGAACTACTGAAGCTTAAGACTAAGGACCGAAAAACTTACTCAGAGCTTCGCTGCAAATTTCCCCGGACTCCTTCCTCCAACTTGCTGCTTCAATTTCTAATTGAGTGTGAGAATTCAAATGGGAAGGAATGCCTATTTATAGGCAAAAATCTGGTTACTATTCATGCTTTGTCAGACGAATTCTTGACCGTCGGATCGCACTTCATTGAGTTGGCACAATCTTGGCCCTCCAATCCACCTCCTTACATCATCATTCAAGACCATGATGTCATGCCAATGATGTCACCCATGTACTTTGATGATGTCACTTACTTCCTCAAGAAGTTTTATACCAATAAAGTCCCTGTTCGGTGCGTAATCTTGTAAAATCTCAAAATTCCGGGAACATAGCCTTGAAGATCTCCTCTTCCCATTTCAAAATACTTGGGTTAACTAAATTTTTGATCGCATTCAGGGCCTCTCCTATTTCGCCGAAGATTTTCGGATATCGCCTTCGGTTACGAAAACCGCTTCGGGTAATGTCAACTTCTGGACAAAAATTCCCTGATTCATAAAACGTCCAGTTGTTTATCAACTCATCCCCAGATATTGAGTTAGGATTTATTTTCTATAGGTTTTCATTTCTACTATCTGCCTTATTTCTTTTTCGTCTTATTACAAAAGCATTCCGCCGGTCTTGGAAATGACTTCTGAGACAGCTCAATCCGAGATAAAAATTCACTTGTCTATAAAATACTCTGACCTTAGAAACCTTATTCATGGCTTTCTAGATAGGATTAAATTTCTATCCGTGGTCATTTATCCTATTTGCTTTTTCACAAAATATCACAATTTTATTAATATTATAATCAATAAATATCATGATATTTTTTTGATCCATTATTATCCATTTTGCCTCCAAATTTTCGGTCAAACCTGGTCCTTTTTTTTATTAAATTAATATTATATTATATTTTTTTAATTATTTAATAATTTTTTTACATAATTTCCTATTGGTCCATACTTGGATTTAGGCTTAAAATTACTTAATCTCACATATTTTTCTTCATATTTTCCGATTAATTACAAAATATATTTTATGCTAATTTTAGCCATAAACCACTAATTATAGGGTTTTACATAATTATCCTTGGATTTTCCCTTAATCCAAGCTTAACAATTAACCAAAAATTACTTAATTAATCCCTTAATAATTGTTGACAATTTTATTAATTAGGATTAATTATTTTCTCACAACTATTGGACTTACATTGTTATTTTATGCCTCACATAAAATATTAAAAATCATGGGGTCAATTAAGGCCCCACAATACTTTTTAATTTTTCTCCTTTAATTTTTCCAAGGTAATAATTTAATAAATTACCTAAATTAGGGACAATATTCTTCCCTAGTTCAAATAAATATTTATTTGCCTCTTTATAATATTTTCAGGGTATTTTATAACCCATAAATATTTTAGGGACCTATTTGCAAACTTTGAAACGTTTTAGGGACCTAACTGCATATTATCTAATTTCAAGAGAAATTACCCTAATAACAAGATAAATTCAATACAAGGTGTTTGAGACCTCATATTCACTTATTTTTACTAGGCATTATTTACTGAGATTTTTAGGGTTTTACATAAAACATGATTAGAAAGAGGGGTTTTATATAATGGTTTTCTCTAAACTAAAATGCATATAAATAAAAAACTCTTTCTATTTTTTTTTTTTTTGTATTTTTGGAAAATAATGAAGAATGCTCTGGATTAAAAGGAGTTATTATGAATGCTCTTGGTAATGAAGAAAGTGACTATCATTGCTCAAAAAAGGTCGTGGGAGTTAAAACTTTATTGACTCTCAAGAAAAACCTCAAGATAATACTTGAGTCCAATATTCTCAATTAATAATAGTTCCTATAGAAAAATTCGGACAAGCAGGTGGTCAAAATTGAAACTAAAGTCAGATGCATTTTTTTGGAAAGGGATAGTGAGAGATAATAGAAATTAATAGGATATTGGAGTTTATAATGATTAACAAGGTTAATATTTGAAAATCATTTAAATTTTATGACAAACTTAATACTTTTAATTGTTTTTATCAGTACAAATAAATTAGTTAAAAATAGCTTATATTTAGAACTAGAGGGATTATTAATTAAAACTTTCAAGTATCAACTCTATCTAAAGTCATTAACTCTGAGAGAGAATATAACACAAAGTTGAAAAAGTTATATTTAAATATTCATAAAATCATAAATTTATACTTCTCCAATCCCTAATATAAGACATATTTATTTAATATGATTAGATTAAGAAAGTTAATTAAGTTAGTTAATATGACATATATTTTCTAAAACACCCTAGTCATCTTCCCTAATTCTCTCATTCACTATCTTTCTTAATTATTGTTGATAGACTATCAATAAGAGTAAATTACGAAAAAATGACAATTATGAAAACTATATTTTATAATTAGGACTATCATCAACTCTCCAAATGTATTTTATATTAAGATTAAGTAGGAGTATCATTTTGGAACAAAGGTAGTAATGAATTAACAATCTCTCATTAATTCTAGTGAAGTGACGTGGGCACACTAGTGCAAAAAAGAGCTTTAAGACCGCCTCATTTAGACCGGATTATAGAGAATCAGGTCTTAAAAGTATGACCGGTGGCAGTTTCGTAAATATAAATAAATTTTTGGACCGGATTATAAAGGATCCGGTATTAAAAATATGACTGGTGTCACTTTCGTAAATATATAGAATACTTTTAAGACCGGACTATAAAAGATCCGGTCTTAAAAATATGAACGGTGGCAATTTCGTAAATATATAGAATACTTTTAAGACCGGGCTATAAAATATCCGGTCTTAAAAGTATGACCGGTGGCAATTTCATAAATATTGTGAGAAGACACTGATCAGAGATGAGTCCGAGAATGCGATGATTTATTCTTTCGCTTAATTGAAATTATATACAAATGCTAATAAGTAAATAATCTTCTGACCTAGGCAATTCCTATAATCTAAGGATTACAATCAGGAATATAATTACGAAATTCAAAAAACAATGATCTACTAAATTAATTCCTAAAATCTCTCTAAGAACTTAATTAAGATTATTACAATTAAGAATTTAATTACGAAATTCATAAAACCATGATCTGCTAACTTAATTCCTAAAATCTCTCTAACATCTTAATTAAGATGATTACAATCAGGAATTTAATTACGAAATTCAAAAAACCATGATCTGCTAACTTAATTCCCAAAATCTCCCTAATAACCTAATTAAGATAATTGCACAATATAATCGTATACGCTAACTAATTAAATCTTAACTTCCAACAAATATATATAACACTTTCAAGACCGGATTATAAAAGATTCGGTCTTAAAAGTATGACCGGTGGCAATTTTGTAAATATATAGAAGACTTTTAAGACCGGATTATAAAAGATCCGGTATTAAAAGTATGACCGGTGACAATTTTGTAAATAAATAGAACAATTTTAAGACCGGTTGTTTGAAACAACCGGTCTTAAAAGTGTAAAAAAAAAAATGACCGATGGCAATTTCGTAAATATATAGAACACCTTTAAGACCGGCTTTTTAAAACAACCGGTCTTAAAAGTGTTATATATATTTACGAAATTGCCACCAGTCAATTTTTTATTTTTTATTTACACTTTTAAGATTGGTTGTTTAAAACAACCAGTCTTAAAAGTGTAAAAAAAAAAAAACTAAATTCGCTAAACCTGTTAAGTCCGTAAGGCTGCTTTCTCTTTTTGTGGATATAACATTTGCTTAGTTATAGATTCAATGAGTGTCCCAAGAGCCTCACGAGTCAAATCCTCAGCAAGAATGTCATCCTCTTCCTCTAACCTACTCGCAATCTTTGTAAGTCATCCCAAGAGCCACACATTCAAATCCTTAGCAATGTTGGCGGTGAGATGTTTCGAGGGTTTTGCGATGGCGTCGACTCCAATCCTCAACAACAGCGAAAGCGTACTACTTTGAGGATTCTGGACGACGGCAGCTCCTTCCTTTTCGATCTATGGGTCCTTCCACGCCGCCTTTGCATAGATACGGTTTGAAATCAAACCCAGATCTCTTCTTGCTTAAGTCTGTTTATTTCCTACATTGACCGCTCCTGCTCAGATCTGGACTTCGATTTTGGTTGCTTGAAGCTTTGCTAGCACCAACAAGAGGATTCTGCTCAGATTTGGTTGCTTTAAGCTTGTGATTTTTTTGTAGATCTGGACTTCAAATTCGATTTTCATGGTGAATGATTTATGTTTCTTGTTATTTTTGTTTATTTCTGGACTTTGTAATCATCTTTTTTGTTTTTCTTGTTGTTGTTGCTTCCAATCTTCTCTTGGTTCTCCGTCGTTGATGACGAAGGGACATTCAAAATGTTGCCAGATCTGGTGATTTGGGACCGGTTGTTTCATTTGAGTTTTTTTTTTATTATTTTGAAACACTTTTAAGACCGGATGTTTAAAATGTCCGGTCTAAAATAATTTCTTTAAGACCGATTACAAGTCCGGTCTTAATAAGGAGACTTTTAATACCGCCTGGAACAAGACCTGTCGCGGGTCCGGTCCTAATATACCTGTTTTGTCCGGTCTTAAAAGCCTTTTTTCCACCCGTGGCAGAGCAGAAATGTTTTAAAATAGAGATTAGAGAGAAAGTGAATATATAATTAATAATGTAATTAATCTTTTGACATTATGATTGTTTTGCATAAATCATTTGTTACTCCCTCAGTCCCTTCTTTCCTCCTTATGAAGACCTTTTAACTGAATAAAAGGGATATATACATTAATTAAAATTATTTTTTATTTTTTTTATTTTATTAAAAATTACTATAGCATTTAAAAGTATTCTATATAAAATTTAACCATCCTCAATTTCTCTTGATGAGAGAGATTTTTTGAAAATTACAAATTAATGCTTGGCTAAATTTTGTGAAAGAGTTGCTCTAGGAAGGCTCTTGTTAAAAAGACATTTGGGGGTATTTACTACTCCTTGCTGATATGAATTTAAGCTAAATTAGGTCATACTTTTGTAATAAAAAGTCTTGCATAAATAAAAAAAGAAACAACATAATAAACTCCCATTTTATAAAATAAGGGTATCAGAGTTCAAAAAAATCTGAAATACGTAAACGAAAAAAAAGAAGTCAATACAATAAGATCTTCAAGAATTAAATCCCTTAATTAGGAGGAGACTGTTCTAACCAATTTTCTTTTTCCTATATGAAAGATGAAACTTTTAATCTTAGTTAAAAAAATACTGAGTAGTATATTACTCAATCTAATAAATATTAATAATTAATACTGTATCTGCTAATGTGATTTGTAATACCCGGATTTTATTATCTGGAATATTATGAATGAAATAGATATTTCTGATAAGTGAAATTAATGTCTCCTGACTTGTGTGAATTTAGTCTATTATTCTAAGTTGAAACTCTGTAGGAAAATGGAGAATTTAAGGGCCAAAGTGTCAAAATGACGAAAATGCCCCTAAGGGACATAAATAACCTTAAATATTATGAAAAATCCTAAAATAATGCAAGAGTCATGAAGATTCTAATGTAAAGGCAAAATTTTGAAGATAAGGGAGTATCTCAATTAAGAAAATTATCAACAAGTGATAAAAGGGTAATTAAGTAATATTGGGCTAATTACTTAAGTATAAGCAAAGGAAATTCACAAGTAATTATGTAAGACCCTGAAATTAGTGGTTTTTGTTTTAAAATTAGTAAAAATATGTTTACTAATTAATTGGGAATTTTGGTGAAAAATAGTTGAGTTTAGGTATTTTTAGGCCTAAATACAAGAATGGACCAATTAGATAATTTTGTGAAATTTTTGGGAAAAATTAAATAAGTAAATGATTAAATAATTAATTAAATAAATAATAAATACTTATTAAATTAAAAGAAGGGCCAGCCGAAATATTGGACCCAAGAAAAAGAAAAAAATGAAAATAAGAACAAAAATAAATATGTGCAAGTTGACATTATTATATTAATATAATTAATTAAAGTAAAAAAATGTGAATAGTAATTTAGAAATTAGGAAACGGATCCTATCTAGAGATCTAGGAATGGGATTTCCAAAGTCAAGGTAAAATATTGATCAGTGAGTTTTTACCTTCAAGTGACCTTTTCCTGAAATCAATTCTGAGTCTGTTTGTGCATTTTCCTAATAAAACAAAATAGGGAAAAATGCATATAGGCATAATTTTGGATATAAAGAAAATAAATTCTAACTCAATATCTAGATGTGAGTTTGAATTTATCTGAACATGTTTGGAATCAGTGATTTTTTCTGAAGAAGTTGATGATTTCAGAAATGCGTTCTGAAACCGGACGCATACGGACACATTTTTCGAGAAAACTTCAACTGGACTGTTGGAGCCCTATATGGGATCAAAATTTAGGTTAACTTGGACATTTATAGTAAGTGAGAACATGTCTTCAAAGTTGTAAATCCAGAATTTTGAAATTTCTCCGAAATCACGCGAATCGGGTACCGATCGGGGAAATTCTATTAGACCGGGCTAAAAGCAACCCAAGTCACCATTTTTGGACCAATCTTGGGCTGCCACATCACTCAAGGATGTCAACCAAGATGCTCCCATGGACATGAATTTTACACCATTTTCATGTTGATTTTCCAAGGTTGTAAACAAAGTGAAAAATTCCTTATGTATCCCTTAGGTTTTCTATAAATAGGCATGTCTTCTCTTCATTTTTCTTCACACCATTCCTCTTCCTTTGGCCGAAATTCTAGAGGGAGAAAGAAGAGAGAGAAGCTCTGAAAAATTTGAAGAAGTCTTCAACGGGTAAGTCTTTCGGTCTTTAGCTTTTAAGTTCTAGTTTTTAGTTCGGTAGTTGGTAGAATTGTTAGTTAGATTTAGGAAGTAGGGGATGAAATTCCTATTCTGGTTTTTAGGCCTCATTGCATTGAAAAATATGCCTGAAGAGGTAAAAACATGGTAGGGATCGAGTCTCCGAAAAGTTGAAGCTTTTGTAGTTCTTTCAAAAGTAGGGGTTGTAATGCTAGAATAGCCTTTAAATTTTCAAGTATGATTGGATATCATATGGGAGGGCTATTTTGTCTGTATTTTTGAAAATCAAAATGGCGTCGAAGTTCTGGCAAAATTTTGGGAAGAAAATTAGTCAGAGTAACGAAGTGCTAGCGCTGAGGACACGAGTGAGTATCGTGGCACTGGTGAATAGTACAGGCTGTTGTTGTTATTATTTACCTTATGGGGCTTTACATATTGCTTTGTGCTTATGTTTTGTCGGCATAATGATCATGCATCTGTTGTATGCTTAAGATATACTGTTGTATTAGCTCTAGAATATCTGTTGGCAATATACTGTGTTATTTGGGCTTGAGGTTAACCATTACCTGAGATTCAATGTGGTAAATTGAATCTCAGCTATAGCTTCAGGGTCCAGAGGACCTCGAATCGAGGACTGGGGCAAGCAGCGGGAGTAGACTTGCGGACGAAGTCACCTTTATCTTTACCGCTTTACGTATTACCTTACCGTTCTCTATTTTCTTTCCGTTGTTTACTTTCCGAATCTTAGGATTACTGTAATCAATACAATGTTAACACAATGGTTAATGTTTTGGCTACGAACCAATTAATCTTTCGCTCTATTGCTCTACTCTGATTGAAAAAAAAAATCCGCGTTTCAAATTGGGATGTTACATTTTTGGTATCAGAGCAAAACTTTCTGGCAAGTATTTAACTATGTTACCACGAACAATTTGGTGCCGAAGGCAAGGCTAGTCTACGTGGGTGTGCCAATCAGTCGCCGTATAAGTCGGTGAGTTCCCCATGGTAGACACTTACCTGGCTATTCTGTTCGGATAATGGAGTTAGGTTCTTAAGCCTTTTAATTTTGAGCATTGTTTTTGAAAAAGAGTACTGATAGGACCATTGGTGTAATGTGTAGAGATGGACAGGACCGAAGTCCCATATACGCGTTATTACGGCCGATGGTATCGTGCTGCTCGTAGATCTGTAGTTCCACCGCTTGTACCAGAACCTGAACCTCCGACAAGTCCACAGGACCCTGTACTTGAGTACTATCATAATCTCCTAGTTGATCCAAATTTCTCTCGTGGAGCAGCTGGACGAACCAGAGCCGGAAGATCACTCTGAGCAGTTTCCTTGGGATCCAAACCATGAATACACAGACCCCACAATCCCCAGTCACTATTACAATACATCTGAACCCTCCTATCATCCTGCCTCAGGAAATTCTGACTCCGAATCTCTTGGTCCTGACCAGAACGACCTAGAAGTTGAAGACCAAGTTGTACCGGGAAGCCCTGTTGGGTCAACCCACTCCTCGCCTGACGACAACTTTGACTACCCCGACATCCAACTTTTGATGATGAGGAAGCCGACTCGAAGACTACCATTACGTCCTAGACGATAATACACCATTAATTATTCGTTTAGAGCACTATCTTGTTGAAGCTGAGAACTACACCGAAACCGTTCAAGGCAAATATCCGTGTTCCTAAGCCCGATCAAGAGTTATCAAGCCGTCTCGTAACCAACATTCACCCGCAGATTGGATTCGGTCCACTCGTATTTCTTTCCTTGTACCCGCTTGGGCAAGGTTTATCAACGAGTCGCTAGACGACTTGACCCATTCTAGGTGTCAGTATTCACCTTCGTTACCTGAAGAGTATGGTTCGTCTGTACATGTAAAGGGAAAGCGTCAGTGCAAGGAAGCTGTGGATTGTAGAAACTAGGAAGTTTAGTTAGTATCTCCAATTATTTTAGGAGATTGTAAATACGTTTGAATAAGGAGATTGTACAGTATGACTTGTATTAGGATTAGACTGACTGATATGTACAAATTTTATGGAATGAATATATATGTTTGGTGTGCACATTGTGGTGCCATTTCTAATGTTTACATATCTGTTATAATTTTTTTAAAGGAAAAAGAATAAAACATGGCCATTATAAGAGGTGCTGGTGCACCAAGGGGAAGAGGCCGAGGCCGAGGTCGAGGCCGAGGTAGAAGAGGAGGCAGACAGCCTCAGGATGAACGAAACCAAGTACCGAATCAACCCGGACATGAGGAAATTGAAGAAATGCGTAGAACTCTACAAGAACAAAGAGTTCTGATTGATGCTCTCTTGGCAAGACAGAACCAACAAGACCAGGAGGCGCAAAGACAATTGGACGCACATCAACATGAGGAGGAACGAAGAAATGAAGAAGATAACAACAATGACGAAGAAGAAGAGTATGATGACAATGAAAATGACAAACGTAATGAAGAGCCTGAGGGGTTTGAGAGATCCCAATCACCACCCAGGCATGAACAAAGAGAGAGAACCACCGAGAGCTGGGTTAATCAGTTCTGCAAGCTGAAGCCACCCGGTTTCCGGGGAAAGAATGAATTGGCTGAGGATTGGCTGCTCAGTCTGGAAAAGATTTTCAAAGTTATTGAGTGCCCGGAAAATCGGAAGGCACTGCTGGCCATCTACAAGCTAGAGGGCGATGCCCACAGATGGTGGAAGAGCGTTTCCACAACACTGCCAAGTCCTGTTACTTGGGAAATGTTCTTGGAGCAATTCAACGAACAATACTTTCCTCCCTCGACACAGGTGATCAAGGAAGAGGAATTTCTGCAGATCCAGCAAGGAAATGAAGAGTCATTCGACGACTACTTCGCTCGTTTCACCAACTTGTCTCGCTATTCATCATATTTGAAACATAATGTGGATGAAAGCTGGAAGGCAAACCGACTTGTGACCGGGCTGAGATACGACATAAGAGCGAGGCTGGTATCTCACTAATTCTCTAGGATGGCCCAAGCCGTAGGATCCTGCAGACTGACAGAGCGCAACTTGAAGGAACTGCGCAAATCCCGAGGCCAGGAAGGCAACAACACTGGTCACGGTGGATCAAACCGCGGAGGTTTTGCGCAAAAGAGGAAAGCGCCATGGAGCGACAACCGAGGCGGGAACAAGAAACCCTACCAACAGTACAATCTGCGACAGCAGGGATCCCAGACGTGTCCGAAATGCAAGAAGTACCATCCAAGAGCCAACTGTGATGGGAAACAAGTCTGTTTCAGATGTCATTTGCATTGACAAACTCAGAGGCCAAAAAGTTTCCAGAGATGGTCCAAGGTATCATCTATCTCAATGGAAATCGTTTGCAAGCATTGTATGACTCGGGTGCTAGTCACTCATTTATTTCCTATGATTGTGCGAGTCGCTTAGGGTTGCATGCCTCTAGATTACCATTTGATCTTATAGTATCTACACCGTTGGGTGTAAAATCTTTAGCATCGGATGCATGTATAAATTGCACTGCTAACGTGGATGGACGAGTTTCTAATGTGGATCTTATCCGTCTACCTCTTCACGGCATCGACGTCATATTCGGTCTGAACTGGCTAACGGCCAACGGCGCGATGATCGACTGTGGCAAGAAGGAGATATCATTTGCTGGAGAAAAGGTTGAAGTGAGCCTGAACTTTCTCTCCGCAACAGAAGCTGATCGGTGCGTGAAGCAGGGATGCCATGCCTACATGGTATTCTTTTCCGTCAAAGCGAGTTGACCTTTCACTCAGGATATCCCCGTGGTGAACGATTTTCCTGATGTATTTCCGGAGGATCTCACTGAGTTACCTCCTATCCGAGAAGTGGAGTTCAACATTGATCTGATGCCTGGTACCGGATCAATATCAAAGGCGCCGTATCGAATGGCTCCAAATGAGATGCAGGAGTTGAAGAAGCAGCTGGAAGAGCTTTTAAAGAAGGGGTTCATTCGACCCAGTGTATCACCATGGGGAGCCCCAGTACTTTTTGTAAAGAAGAAAGATGGAAGCTTCCGACTCTGCATCGATTACCGTGAACTCAACAAAGTGACCGTCAAAAACAAGTACCCACTTCCCGGATTGATGATCTTTGGATCAATTATCCGGTTCCACTGTCTTTTAAAAATTGACTTGCGTTCGGGATACCATCAGCCATGCGAGTTAAAGATGGTGATGTTCCCAAGACGGCTTTCAGGACTAGGTATGGGCATTATGAATTCCTTGTGATGCCTTTCGGATTGACAAATGCACCTGCGGTATTCATGGATTACATGAACCGTATTTTCCGACAACACCTAGACCAATTTGTGGTGGTGTTCATTGACGACATTTTGATATACTCTAAGAGCAAAGAAGAGCACGAAGAACATCTGAGAAAGGTGTTAAGCATACTCAGGGAGAAGCGACTCTACGCTAAGCTGAGTAAATGCGAATTTTGGCTGCCAGAAGTTAAATTTCTGGGACATGTTATATCTAGCAGCGGAGTTGCAGTTGATCCAGGCAAGGTGGAAGCAGTTCAGGACTGGAAACGGCCAGAGACTGTGACGGAGATCCGAAGTTTTCTTGGTCTGGCGGGATACTACCGCAGATTCATACAGGATTTCTCGCGTCTTGCCCTACCATTGACAAAGCTTACGAGGAAGAATCAACCCTTTGTATGGGGAGACGACTGTGGGGAGAGCTTTCAGAGTCTGAGGGAGAGGTTGACTACAGCACCGGTGTTGATTATCCCCGATCCAGATGAGACCTATGTTGTCTATAGTGATGCCAGTGGGCAGGGATTGGGATGTGTCCTAATGTAGCAGGACAGAGTGGTGGCTTATGCCTCTCGTCAGCTGAAGCCTCACGAGTTAAACTATCGTACACACGATTTAGAGCTGGCGGCTATCGTGTTTGCTTTGAAGATATGGAGGCACTATCTGTACGGTGTAACCGTAGAATTGTACTGCGACCACAAAAGCTTGAAGTACCTGTTCGATCAACGAGAACTCAACATGAAATAAATGACTGGATGGAATTGATTAAAGATTACAACCTGGAGATCAAGTATCATCCGGGTAAAGCGAATGTTGTTGCTAAGGCTCTTAGTAGAAAGACGGTGCAGGTGGCATACATGATGATACAAGAGCAGAAAATGCTGGATGATTTCAGAGATCTGAATCTATCCAACCAAATCTGCATGGGTCTGCACGCACCAGCTGATGCCTATCTTGCTACTCTTCTTGTGAGTCAAGGGGAGTATGATCTGAGATACGAAGTTGAGAAAGCTCAGAAACAAGATGATTGGGCAAAAGAGATACGTGAGAAGATCACTCGTAGTGAGACCCAAGACCATGACCTATCACTTAGTGGTTTGGTCAGGTATAAACAGCGAGTCTACATACCGCCAGTTGATGAATTGAGGCGAACAATAATGGATGAGGCTCATAAGAGTAAGTATACTCTACATCCAGGCATGGTCAAGATGTACCGTAGTATGAAGTCCGAACTTTGGTGGCCCTAATGAAGAAAGATGTAGCCGAGTACGTGGCCAAATGCTTGACTCTGTCGTAAAGTAAAGATTGAACACCGTCGACCCCTGGACTTTTGCAAGGATTGTGAGTCTGCCGGAATGGAAATGGGAGAACATAACCATGGATTTTGTGGTAGGTCTGCCCAAAATCGAAATCATGATACTATTTGGGTAGTTGTTGACAGATTAACCAAGTCAAAGACACTTCATTCCCATCAGTATCCACTACTCTCCGGAACGATTGGCGGAGATTTATATCAAAGAGATAGTAAGATTACATGGTGTCCCTAAGAGTATTGTCTCTGATCTCAATCTGAAAGAACTATACAGACGCTAGATGATATGCTGCGAGCATGTGCCCTGGATTTCAAAGGAAGTTGGGATCAACATTTTTCGCTAGCCGAGTTTGCATATAACAACAGTTACCATGCTAGTATACAAATGGCCCCGTTCAAGGCATTGTATGGACGGAAGTGTCAATCACCATTATGCCGATGATGATTCGTCCGAGAAGCAGTTACTTGGGCCGGAAATGCTTGAGCAGACCTCTGAGCAGATCGCGTTGATCAAGAAGAGACTCCTAGCCGCACATAGTAGACAGAAGAGCTATGCGAACAAAAGGAGGAGACCCTTGACGTTCTATGTCGGCGACCATGTATTTCTTAAGTTATCTCCTCAGAATCGGTGCTCAAGAACGCTTAAGAGGAAGAAACCGAGTCCACTATGACGTGGGACCCTTTGAAATTTTGGCTAAGCGCGAGAAGTAGCTTATCGATAGCCCTACCCCGAACTCGAGTAATCTCCACGACGCTTTTTCACGTGTCGCAATTAAAGAAGTACCAACCTGACCGTGATCATGTCATCAAGTACGAGGACGTTGAAGTACGGCATGATAATACCTTCATAGTCGAGCCGGAGCAGATCATCGATCACAAGGAGAAACGGCATCGAAATAAGACCATACTGACAGTGAAGGTAGTCTGGAAGGGATTGTCACCCGAAGAAGCGACTTGGGAAACCGAGAAAGACATGAAAGAGAAGTACCCGGAGTTCATGGCCCGAAGTTTAGTTAGGATAGATTAAATTTCGAGGGCGAAATTTTGTTTAAGGGGGGAAGAAATGTAATACCCGGATTTTATTATTTGGAATATTATGAATGAAATAGATATTTCTGATAAGTGAAATTAATGTCTCTTGACTTGTGTGAATTTAGTCTATTATTCTAAGTTGAAACTCTGTAGGAAAATGGAGAATTTAAGGGCCAAAGTGTCAAAATGACGAAAATGCCCCTAAGGGACATAAATAACCTTAAATATTATGAAAATCCTAAAATAATGCAAGAGTCATGAAGATTCTAATGTAAAGGCAAAATTTTTGAAGATAAGGGAGTATCTCAATTAAGAAAATTATCAACAAGTGATAAAAGGGTAATTAAGTAATATTGGGCTAATTACTTAAGTATAAGCAAAGGAAATTCACAAGTAATTATGTAAGACCCTGAAATTAGTGTTAGTTTTGATTAGTTTTGATGATGTCTTATATAGATGTCATTCTTAATAACAAAAAGGTTGCATACTACATTTATCTTCTACTTTGACTAATTCTTATATTTAATGTAGATGCAAAGCTTAAATAATGGAGAATGTTGATTGAAGAAAGAAGCTCTTGCACAATATAATGGGAATATCATAATATTAAGGAAGCAAGAGGTTATCAAATGATTTTTGGGGATAATCTAGAAGGAGAGAAGAAATTGAAGAAGGAAGAACTTGCAATGCAATGGAATATCTTTATTCAAGTTCTTATATTGATGCTAGAAGTATCCAAGATCATATGGAAGCTGGAACGGATCAATTCGAGTTTAAACCATCAAAAATCAGTTCTAGGATGAGCAAACTCGAGTTCATAACTTGCAAACTCGAGCCTGTAATGTCTTCAGCAACTCTGGCGCCTCTGGACAAGTCAAACTCGAGCTTAGAACTCAAACCTCAGGTTTGAAACTCCAAACTCGAGCCCATCATTAGCAAACTCGAGCCTGTAGTGTCTTCAGCATTTCTGGTGTCTCTGGATAAGGCAAACTCGAGCCTATTAGTTGGCAAACTCGAGCTTACAGCGGTGTTCAACATTTCAGCTACTCTATTCCACGTTTCACTCGGGCGACATGTGGTAATTCAATGATACCTCCTAAACTAGAGATTGGATTGAGGTGAAAGCAGTGGCATATGAAACTAGACTCCCAATGCGTCATTTAGATATATAATTCAAGCCAAAAGGAGTTCAGATGAAGGAGTAATGAATTTATGAAGTTGACAGTGAAATCCACGTCACACAATTGACCAACCTTCAATGTTTTGCGTTTATCTCACAAACGGAGAATCCAATTGAGCTGAAATCGGTGGCATTGGAAAGTATACTCAAAGGGATTTCGATCGATAGGTTAAACAACTAAAACGGAGTTCATACCAGGGAGATATAGCCCTCAAAAGTGGACCGTATTTCCAGGATGTTGGAGGTTTGCTAGCAGGAGAAGCAAACTCGAGCCTATTAGTTGGCAGGCTCGAGTTCGCGGGTTACAGAGAGCTACCAGGTCGCGAAAATCATCCAAACTCGAGCCTATAAGTGACAAACTCGAGCCTAGACAAGACGAAAGCAAAAGATGATTTTGAAGAGACCCAAACTCGAGCCTATAATTATAGACTCGAGCCTAGATGCTGAAAAATGTTACAAACTCTAGAGTTTGCTCGAACCTCCGGTTTGCACCTTTCGAAGCTGAACTCGACCCTTGCAAACTCGAGCCTACTTATCCAAGCTCGAGTTCATGACCCTGATTCAAAAAAACAACATTCGAAAGTCTCGTTTCTCATCAAAAACATCCACATGATTACCCAAATGACTTATACTTCTTCTTAACATTATTTATATCATTTGTGTACATGTTTCAGATTATTAAAGCATGAGAGAACATCAATCTTGACAGAAATCAAGATCTAGAAGATGAACTTGTTGCATAATCTCAGAAATGGGAAAGATGACTGAATCCAATGAGAAACTTGAAGAAACGAAGTTGTCTACTCAATTGTAATGCTTCTCCAAAGGATTAAATCATTCGATGATGAAATACTCCAACGGACATAAGCCAAACAGATTCAGCATTCGAATTAATGTTCATGACAGAATCAACCACTTTGTTGACGAAACGGAAAATCGAGCATTTACTTTCACGCGTCAAACATAGGAAAATTCAAGAAGAAGAAATCCTTCACTTGGAAACAATTGATATAGCCATTACTCAGAATGATTCCCTGAACAAATAAAGGAAAGTCATTAAATGACATAACGGTCATAATCTTCAATGCAGAGCAAAAGTTGGAAATCATAAAAGGCCGTGAGTCCCAACGGCTAGAATTTCGAATGGAGATAATTCAGAATTGAGAAGCCACGGTCATATGAAGATTTGCCGCTATATATAGAGCTGCATACAAACCTTCAAAAACAACAACAACACGCAGAGAACAAGCTTACATCTTCAACATGCTAATACTCTGATCTTTATATCATTTACTCTCTTTTTCAATGTCTATATATCATAGAGAGTGAAATGTTTTGTATTGTACTTCGGTGTTCATCCATACACTTCGAGAGAGAAGATTCATTGTAAACATCCTATCTTTATATTCGTGAGTTACTCAAGATTGTGTGATCTTGAGTGGGAAACACATTGTGTTGATTACAATTGTAAGGGAGTGAATCCTAGTGAGAGGATTACTTGAGTGCGAGTGTGTAATCAAACAGTGTATTGATTACGGTTTGTAAGGGGAGTCAATCCTAGTGAGGGGTTTACTTCAAGTACGAACGTGTAATCAAGTTGAAAGAAGATAGTGGATTGAAATTCTCAAGTAGAGCTTGGGACCGGACGTAGGTCAAGGATTGGGCCGAACCAAGATAAATCACCGTTGCATATTCTCTTCCCTTATCTCTTACATTCCAAAGATATATGTTTGAATGATTGCTTATCACTTTATAAATTATTATTGACATTCAAACTATTTCCAGCAAGTCAAGAAAAGTTTTTAAAGTTCTAAGTTTTTAATCAAACACCCAATTCACCCCCCCTCTTGGGTGATAGCCAAGTCTTTCATTTGGTATCAGAGCCAGGTTCTTGTTTAAAGGACTTAACAGTCTCAAGAGTTATCAAATGGCTAATTTTGGGTGCTGCTCGTTTTTTTTGACTTTACCATTCCACCACTTTTCAAAGATATTGATTTTTGGTTTTGGAAAGCTAGAATGACTAGTTTTATCAAAGCAACTGATTTTGATATGTGGAAAGTCTTTACAAACATTTTTGACTTTACTCCAAGAAAGGATTGGACAGAAAAAGAAAAGAAAATGTTTTCATTGAATATTAGAGCAATGAAATTTCTTTACAAGGCATTGACAAAAATGATTTTGAGAAAATCACGTTGTGGTCTTGTGCTAAAGAAATTTGGGATACTCTTGATTCTATTTATACTTCTAACATTTGTGTTGAAGTTGAAAGTGTTGTCATCCATCTAAGACTATATGTTTGTACATCTATGACTGATGAACAACTGGAGAATGAAGAACAAGAGAATGAGGATTCCCAAGAAGAGCTCATTGTGCACAATTGTGATCAATCATTATCTGGAGCTCAAGATGCACAAGTGGTAAACAATTACAATTCTTCTTGTGTAGTTAAAAATGATTCTCGAACATCTCGCATAAAATTGTTCTCGCATCCATTTACCGATTCTATTTTGAAAAACAAACATGTTTTCGAAAATCATGCCGGAAAATCATGTGGGAAGAAAGAATATACAAATATGGGTCATTTGACATTGCATCCACTTGACCAATACAATTCTTGCAAAACTGCTCATAATACGCATCATTCTATTGTTTGCAATTATTGTGGTAACTGACATATTTCTCATACATGCTATATTAGGAGAAATTATAATGTGAGAAATAAATCTGTTTGGGTTCCTAAAGGACAAGTAAGGTCCAATACTAACAGTCAAGGACCCAAGTATAAATGGGTACCAAAACGTCCATCTAGTGCTTTATGTGTGCAGATTGATTTGAAAACCAATGGACATAAGTGGTACCGAGAAGATGAAGAAGAATCCAATAGTTTCTCAAGAACCTACAAGGAAACTCATATCGCTTAGGAGAACTTGTGGAAAAGCCATTGCTTGGAACTACAAGGTCAAATAATAAGAAGCAATGGATACAAGCAAGAAGAGTATCTTCCACCTCAAGAACAAACTACCATAGAGTACCATTCAACTATCTTGAGGAGAACAAGAAAAGGAGAACCTCTCAAGTATCAAATAGAAGACTCTTGAAGTCTACATTTTACGAGAGAACTTTGCGATACCCATGGAAAGTCATATGAAGAACAAATGGGTAAGCAAAGCCAACACTCCAAGTACCTAAGGTAAAGGTATACAATTGTAAGACCTCCTTTCCTATCATTTGAAATATTCATTGAGGTTTTACATTCTGTAACCTTAGGAATTAACATTGCAAACTATCTTTCAAATTGGGCTTTAACATCCTGATTTATTCTTCAAAGGGATTGCAATGTTAATAACTTAATTCTGTATGCATACATGATGATTTGAAAAGAAAGTATCTCTTTATGCATAAAGTCATGATTAATTCATTGTGCTCAACTATGCTGAATTGATTATATTCATAAGAGCATGTGAATTTTTGATTTCTACAAGCTAACAAAGATTGGATCCAAGAAAGGTTGGATACCAAGAAAGAAAAGGATTTATACAACTTTGTAGGATCAAAGAAAGCTTCTCAAAGATGCAACATAGAGAAATGATCCAAGTCTTGAGAAAGCTAAACAAGCTATCTTGGATGTTGATGGTGAACATTGGAAAAGGAGTTATCTACATCAATCCATCCCAACCAAGCAAGCTTCTATGAGGACAAGAGGAATTACGGTGATATCTAATTCTTGCCTCTTACTATGATTATATTTAAATTCATTTTTGGTTTGTCTTTGGTTAAGTTAAAAGGATTTGGAATTTATTCAATTTCAATCAGAATTTTTTTGTCAAAGCCAAACTTCAGTTTAGAAATGCAAAATCCAATTTGAATTCTCCAAGAAAATGAGTTTAAAGAGTTTACAAGTATGTAAACTCGAGCCTGTAGATGCAAGCTCGAGTTTGCCTCTGGCGGGAAAGTTTCCCAATTGAAAACCATTTCTTTAAACTCCAGAGTTTTGTGTAGAATTTGTTTAAACTCCAGAGTTTTGTGTAGAGTTTGCCCTTGGCAGAGAGCTTCCAAGTTTTTATATTTTCGAAAACTCTAGAGTTTCATTTTAAACCTCCGGTTTGTCACTGTTCAAAACTAAAACTCGACCCTAAATTTCGAACTCGAGCCTGGTCTTTGAAAATGAGAAAATTATTTTACAAACTCCAGAGTTTGTGTTTATGCTCCAGTTCACGTTTTAAACAACTAATTTATTTTGGCATGAATAGTGTCAAACTCGAGCCTGCTCACTAATGGACTCGAGTTTGCCAATTTCGTGAAGTTTGATTTCATATGGCTTTCGCGATAAATGCTCTACAGTGATACGAACTCGAGCCTGTTTTGCATGAACTCGAGTTCGCCCCTTTGAAAAATTTTTTTTTAACAAACTCCAGAGTTTACATTTAAACTCTAGAGTTTGCTCTTGCCGAAGCTTAACCTGACGTTTAAAAATAACAAACTCTAGAGTGTACAATTTTACTCCAGAGTTTGCTCTTCGCAGAAGCTGCCATAATTAACAAACTCCAGAGTTTACATTAAACTCCAGAGTTTGCACCAAACTCCAGAGTTTACTCTAGAGTTTATATTTAAACCTCAAGTTCTCGCTAAAATGTTTAATTTTGTTTTGACATGAATAGTGTCAAACTCGAGCCTAAATTTCTAAACTCTAGCCTAAATTTTTGTGTAGAGTTTACTCGTGGTTTGAGAAATAAAAAGAATTTACAAAACATGTAAACTCGAGCCTCGAATCTCTAAACTCGAGCCCGACCTTTGAAAATGAGTAAAATTGATTTTCAAACTCCACTTATCTTTACAAACTCCGGTTTGAATTTCTAAACTCCAGTTTGCCTTTCCAAACTCTAGTTTGAGTCAACCACGTTTTTGAAATTATCTTGCTCGAACTTGTGAAATCTTATTGTTTGATCTTTATATTCCATATCATTCAATGAGTTTGGCCTAGTAGTCATGTTACTCAATTACATAAACTTTGTCTTTCATCCTTATTTTGAGTAACCTGGATTCATAGTCTTGCCTTGAGCATTCATACTCTTCTAATCCTAAGATGCAAGATTATCTTTCGTCATAGCAAAGTCATTATTTCTCTATTGTGCTAAGCATATTTCAATAATGCTTTACCTTCATGACTTTTGCTCTTGAGAAAATTCTTCTACATGTAAACTTCAATGTTTCACATGTTCTCTTAATCTTGAAGCATTCTGATTTATTCATTAAACATGTTGACTTCCACCATGTTTTAAAGTGAGCATTGTTTTCAAGCATGTTTCAAATATGACTCTTTCATTCATCAAAATTTTGATCATGATTTGAAAGAACATTCAAGATTTGAAACAATTTGCATAGTTCATTATCATTCTTGAAAAATCTGATTTCATTCATGAACTATGATTTGATAAATGCTTATCATTATAGATAAGATTTTTTTATGCTCATTGATCATTTGTTCTATAACTTTTTGTTACCTCTCTTATATTTGCTTTTGAAACTCTACTGCAATTCTGTAATATTTTGAATACTCTAAGTTATGCAGTATGGCAGTGTGATTTATGCTTCATATCTAAGTTATGCAGTATGCTTATTACTTCATTCTATTTCGCTGCAAACTCGATTCAAACTCGATTCGATGCAATTTCTGTTTCGATTCAAATTCTGATTCTGCATACTCTTTGCTCAAGTTTCATATGATTTAATTGCATAAGAGCATAAGCGTTGTTACCCTTAGTCATGCATTCATTAAGGGGGAGCTTCACATTCTCATGTGTTTTATATCTTTAAAAGCTCATCTCCTTTATTGGAAGAAAACCTTTTAGGCATTCTCATCAACATCTACTATGCTGTATTAGTTTTGATGATGAATTAATATCATATTTTCCTTTCATTATCCTAATTTGAAAATATCATATAGAAAGGGATATCTTGATATCATGCTGCACTAACAAATCTCTTTAGCAAAGAAAGTGTTCAATTTGTAGCAGGAGATTCTCGTTATGTACTAGGACATTCCTCAACATACTAAAAGGAGAAACCATTACATTGAGGAAAGATATTTTGATGTTGAAGCTGTGATATGAAGTACAAGAAAACTTCTTGAAGCCGGCTAAGACATGTTCTCGAAGAGTTGTATGAAGGAAAAGAGAAGGATGTAAATGATCACATACAAGAAGAAAGCAAGCAAATGGACTTCATTGATCATTCATCAATTTGCAAAATCAACATGAGCATTTCTAATCTCTATCTTTTATATTCATTAGAAACCTTGCACATGTTTAGTATTTATATGCTTTAATTGTGAAAGATGTTTTAAAAAACCTCTCCAAACTCTTTCAAACTTGTTTTCATAAAAACATTATTGCATCATATTAAGAATGAAAAAAATTTCAAATTGGGGACTTGTCTCGCTACAAGCATCTCTTCTTTAAACTCAACTTTTGCTAATGACAAATAAGGGGGAGAGAATGGCAAGAAAAATATGTTGGGTTTAATACTTTTTCATATTCATACATATTTTCCTTAAAGTATTTGCCATCATCAAAAAGGGGGAGAATGTTAGTTTTGATGATGTCTTATATAGATGTCATTCTTAATAGCAAAAAGGTTGCATACTACATTTATCTTCTACTTTGACTAATTCTTATATTTAATGTAGATGCAAAGCTTAAATAATGGAGAATGTTGATTGAAGAAAGAAGCTCTTGCACAATATAATGGGAATATCATAATATTAAGGAAGCAAGAGGTTATCAAATGATTTTGGGGGATAATCTAGAAGGAGAGAAGAAATTGAAGAAGGAAGAACTTGCAATGCAATGGAATATCTTTATTCAAGTTCTTATATTGATGCTAGAAGTATCCAAGATCATATGGAAGCTGGAACGGATCAATTCAGAGTTTAAACCATCAAAAATCAGTTCTAGGATGAGCAAACTCGAGTTCATAACTTGCAAACTCGAGCCTGTAATGTCCTCAGCAACTCTAGCGCCTCTGGACAAGTCAAACTCGAGCTTAGAACTCAAACCTGAGGTTTGAAACTCCAAACTCGAGCCCATCATTAGCAAACTCGAGCCTGTAGTGTCTTCAGCATTTCTGGTGTCTCTGGACAAGGCAAACTCGAGCCTATTAGTTGGCAAACTCGAGCTTACAGCGGTGTTCAACATTTCAGCTACTCTATTCCACGTTTCACTCGGGCGACATGTGGTAATTCAATGATATCTCCTAAACTAGAGATCAGATTGAGGTGAAACCAGTGGCATATGAAACTAGACTCCCAATGCGTCATTTAGATATATAATTCAAGCCAAAAGGAGTTCAGATTAAGGAGTAATGAATTTATTAAGTTGACAGTGAAATCCACGTCACACAAATGACCAACCTTCAATGTTTTGCGTTTATCTCACAAACGGAGAATCCAATTGAGCTGAAATCGGTGGCATTGGAAAGTATACTCAAAGGGCTTTCCATAGGTAGGTTAAACAACTAAAACGGAGTTCATACCAGGGAGATATAGCCCTCGAAAGTGGACCGTATTTCCAGGATGTTGGAGGTTTGCTAGCAGGAGAAGCAAACTCGAGCCTATTAGTTGGCAGGCTCGAGTTCGCGGGTTACAGAGAGCTACCAGGTCGCGAAAATCATCCAAAATCGAGCCTATAAGTGACAAACTCGAGCCTAGACAAGACAGAAAGCAAAAGATGATTTTGAAGAGACCCAAACTCGAGCCTATAATTATAGACTCGAGCCTAGATGCTGAAAAATGTTACAAACTCTAGAGTTTGCTCTGAACCTCCGGTTTGCACCTTTCAGAAGCTGAACCTGACCCTTGCAAACTCGAGCCTACTTATCCAAGCTCGAGTTCATGACCCTGATTCAGAAAAACAACAGTTCGAAAGTCTCGTTTCTCATCAAAAAAACATCCACATGATTACCCAAATGACTTATACTTCTTCTTAACATTATTTATATCATTTGTGTACATGTTTCAGATTATTAAAGCATGAGAGAACATCAATCTTGACAGAAATCAAGATCTAGAAGATGAACTTGTTGCATAATCTCAGAAATGGGAAAGATGACTGAATCCAATGAGAAACTTGAAGAAACGAAGTTGTCTACTCAATTGTAATGCTTCTCCAAAGGATTAAATCATTCAGATGATGAAATACTCCAACAGACATAAGCCAAACAGATTCAGTATTCGAATTAATGTTCATGACAGAATCAACCACTTTGTTGACGAAACGGAAAATCGAGCATTTACTTTCACGCGTCAAACAGAGGAAAATTCAAGAAGAAGAAATCCTTCACTTGGAAACAATTGATATAGCCATTACTCAGAATGATTCCCTGAACAAATAAAGGAAAGTCATTAAATGACATAACGGTCATAATCTTCAATGCAGAGCAAAAGTTGGAAATCATAAAAGGCCGTGAGTCCCAACGGCTAGAATTTCGAATGGAGAGAATTCAGAATTGAGAAACAACGGTCATATGAAGATTTGCCGCTATATATAGAGCTGCATACAAACCTTCAAAAACAACAACAACACGCAGAGAACAAGCTTACATCTTCAACATGCTAATACTCTGATCTTTATATCATTTACTCTGTTTTTCAATGTCTATATATCATAGAGAGTGAAATGTTTTGTATTGTACTTCAGTGTTCATCCATACACTTCTGAGAGAGAAGATTCATTGTAAACATCCTATCTTTATATCTGTGAGTTACTCAAGATTGTGTGATCTTGAGTGGGAAACACATTGTGTTGATTACAGCTTGTAAGGGGAGTGAATCCTAGTTAGAGGATTACTTCGAGTGCAGAGTGTGTAATCAAACAGGTGTATTGATTACATCAAGTTGAAAGAAGATAGTGGATTGAAATTCTCAAGTAGAGCTTGGGACTGGACGTAGGTCAAGGATTGGGCCGAACCAAGATAAATCACCGTTGCATATTCTCCATATATGTTTGAATGATTGCTTATCACTTTATAAATTATTATTGACATTCAAACTATTTCCAGCAAGTCAAGAAAAGTTTTTAAAGTTCTAAGTTTTTAATCAAACACCCAATTCACCCCCCCTCTTGGGTGATAGCCAAGTCTTTCAATTAGTGGTTTTTGTTTTAAAATTAGTAAAAATATGTTTACTAATTAATTGGGAATTTTGGTGAAAAATAGTTGAGTTTAGGTATTTTTAGGCCTAAATACAAGAATGGACCAATTAGATAATTTTGTGAAATTTTTGGGAAAAATTAAATAAGTAAATGATTAAATAATTAATTAAATAAAAAATAAAAAATTATTAAATTAAAAGAAGGGCCAGCCGAAATATTGGACCCAAGAAAAATAGTAATTTAGAAATTAGGAAACGGATCCTATCTAGAGATCTAGGAATGGGATTTTCAAAGTCAAGGTAAAATATTGATCAGTGAGTTTTTACCTTCAAGTGACCTTTTCCGGAAATCAATTCTGAGTCCGTTTGTGCATTTTCCTAATAAAACAAAATAGGGAAAAATGCATATAGGCATATTTTTGGATATAAAGAAAATAAATTCTAACTCAATATCTAGATGTGAGTTTGAATTTATCTGAACATGTTTGGAATCAGTGAATTTTTCTGAAGAAGTTGATGATTTCAGAAATGCGTTCTGAAACCGGACGCATTCGGACACGTTTTTCGAGAAAACTTCAACTGGACTGTTGGAGCCCTTTATGGGATCAAAATTTAGGTTAACTTGGACATTTCTAGTAAGTGAGAACATGTCTTCAAAGTTGTAAATCCAGAATTTTGAAATTTCTCCGAAATCACGCGAATCGGGTACCGATCGGGTAAATTCTATTAGACCGGGCTAAAAGCAACCCAAGTCACCATTTTTGGACCAATCTTGGGCTGCCACATCACTCAAGGATGTCGACCAAGAGGCTCCCATGGACATGAATTTTACACCATTTTCATGTTGATTTTCCAAGGTTGTAAACAAAGTGAAAAATTCCTTATGTATCCCTTAGGTTTTCTATAAATAGGCATGTATTTTCTTCATTTTTCTTCACACCATTCCTCTTCCTTTGGCCGAAATTCTAGAGGGAGAAAGAAGAGAGAGAAGCTCTGGAAAAAATTTGAAGAAGTCTTCAACGGGTAAGTCTTTCGGTCTTTAGCTTTTAAGTTCTAGTTTTTAGTTCGGTAGTTGGTAGAATTGTTAGTTAGATTTAGGAAGTAGGGGATGAAATTCCTATTCTTGTTTTTAGGCCTCATTGCATTGAAAAATATGCCTAAAGAGGTAGAAACATGGTAGGGATCGAGTCTCCGAAAAGTTGAAGCTTTTGTAGTTCTTTCAAAAGTAGGGGTTGTAATGCTAGAATAGCCTTTAAATTTTCAAGTATGATTGGATATCATATGGGAGGGCTATTTTAGTCTGTATTTTCGAAAATCAAAATGGCGTCGAAGTTCTGGAAAAATTTTGGGAAGAAAATTAGTCAGAGTAACGAAGTGCTAGCGAAATTCCGCCAATTAGGGGTAGAAGGGCAAAATGGTAATTTTTACCTAAAATGCCAGTTATAATGTCAAATCACTAATAGAAGTGATATTATTCTTATAGGATATCAGAATCTCGATTTGCTTGCCGCTACGCTGCCCGACAAACCGCTGTTTGAAGTTCACATTTTTCCGTAAAAGTACGTTTTCCGCCAGTAGTACCTAACGTCGCAAACGAAGGTACAGACGCGTACTGTAACACTAATCTTGTGCTGCTTAAATGCTTATATGTCTAAGATATGTTCGTAGACCGTTATACAGACAGTTTTATACGGGTTATGTCTTGTAATGCCGTTATGTTTTCCTAGCGCTGAGGACACGAGTGAGTATCGTGGCACCGGTGAATAGTGCAGCCGTTGTTGTTATTATTTACCTTATGGGGCTTTACATATTGCTTTGTGCTTATGTTTTGTCGGCATAATGATCATGCATCTGTTGTATGCTTATGATATACTGTTGTATTAGCTCTAGAATATATGTTGGCAATATACTGTGTTATTTGGGCTTGAGGTTAACCGTTACCTGAGATTCAATGTGGTAAATTGAATCTCAGCTATAGCTTCAGGGTCCAGAGGACCGCGAATCGAGGACCGAGGCAAGCAGCGGGAGTAGACTTGCGGACGAAGTCACCTTTATCTTTACCGCTTTACGTATTACCTTACCGTTCTCTATTTTCTTTCCGTTGTTTACTTTCTGAATCTTAGGATTACTGTAATCAATACAATGTTACACAATGGTTAATGTTTTGGCTACGAACCAATTACTTTTTCGCTCTATTGCTCTACTCTGATTGAAAAAAAAAAAAAATTTACGCGTTTCAAATTGGGATGTTACATGATTGCGCATAATTTTAATTTGTATATACAAAAGCAGAGCAGGTGCTTTATATATATTGGTGCTATAATTAATTATTATATATGCTGATTATTAAAATCTTCCCTATATAATTCTAGAAGGTCCATTGTGTAGGATTTCAAATCAATCATCCAATAATTAATGGGGTTGGGTCTAAGAAAAAGGGTTAGTCCCTTACAATATTATGAATTAAGGTTCAAATATTTAGTGGTGGAAGAAGTGGCTCCAAATAATGAGGAAAGGATATATGTACCTAAAATAAAAATCGATCACCTAATGAACCTATAAGAAAAAATCGATCACCCAATGTTGAGACATTGAAAACAAACCTGTAAGTGAAGGCTGCAAAGTGGGAATTATAAGAAAAATTGAAGAACCAAAGGTTACGTATTACGCACGATAAAATAAAATTTGTTTGTGGCCTCTTGATAAGGACTTATGAAGTTCTGAGAAGCAAGTCATATGCAGATGATGAGATGGTTTTTTGCAAGTGAAAGAGATAGCTCGATTCAAGTCACGAAAAAATATCTAATATTTTTCTTGGTGCTGAAATTTCATAATTTAGAAATAATTTTTTTTATAGGAATTCATTTTAGCTGGATTCAGATACGTCTTCTTCATTGTTTCTGTTCTGAACTTCCCTCAAACAAGAGCAGGGCCTCGTCGTTCCGCTAGGAAGTAGGAATTACACTAAACCACACAATAACATAAATTATTTAAATAAATGATTAAATTATTTTTAATAGTTACTAAAATTAATAACTAATCAAAAATAAAATTATATGTAAATAAACATTTTATACAGATTTATAACAACCACTCCATTATTATAAGGACCACATAAGAAACTCTCGTAACAGATGGCATTATTATATGATGTTGCTAAGTCTTGTGTTTATTTTTAATAATGTAATTGCGACGTTCATGTCTAGCATTTTAATTAACTTTTATTTGTTATAACTCATATAGTATTATTACTTAGTTTGCATTTAAGGGTTGTCATCATCAAGTCTAAACAAGAAATAGTTCTTCTAATTGATTGATTTTTCCCCACAAGATTTGAACTTTACAGTCTATTTGAAGTTTTTTTTTTTCAATTATTTCTTCCATTTAACTCAATCACTATTTATGTTTCCTTTTTATTGCAACCATGAAAAAGATAGCTAGTAAATTTTTCTGTGCCAAAACTCAGAATGAGTCACCAATATACGATCGATCATGATGAGAAATAATTAATTGTTCCCAGGGACCAATTTGAAATCTACGTGTACCGAATAAAAAAAAAAAAAACATATGACAAAGACATGACTTGCATAAGAATTTGTATGAGAAAATAAAAGAAGAAAAGTTTAAAAAGGACTCTTTTGTTAAAAATAAAAAAGTTTATTAAATATATAGGGACACAAGAAGCTCGTGGACTTAATTAAGTCTCAAAAAGTACGATGTTAAAATGAACGTAAACGTATATAGTTGAATAACTTATATTCCTTTCTGTTTATATAGCTGAGAAAAGTAGGTGTTATCATTTTTTTGATCATTGTGTGGTCCTTTTTTATAAGCTCCAACCAACTTACGTTGCTTAAATTAAGAAATTACATAAAGTCGTTATTTTAAATTAAATTCCAAAATTACTCTCAAAACAAGTTATTTGTTAGATGAGTTAGTTTTAGTTTTAGGTAGTATTATATAGTTAGATAAAAATAATAGGTAGAAATACCAATGCTTTAAAATATGTTATATTATGGAACATGTCAATATATTTTTATAATAAATAAGGACGAGAGGAAAGGCACAGTCAAAACAAAATATGGGCAATTCTCTCAATAGAAATATAGCCTAGTTCATCATATTGTGAGGGAGTCAGGGAGGAATTATTCCACTACACTCAACCCAATTGGCCAATAATGTTCAATTATTTTAAGGTTAATATATACAAAACTCCCCTAAACTTTGACTCAGTTAATTATAGCTTTCATAACCTTTAATAGTTTAAATTAAGGACACTAATGTTTCATGCTTTGATTATCAACTAGTGGGCCTTTAAAATTACCAAGCTAACACTTTTCTAAGCTAACACTTGTCATTTGACATGAAATTTTGAGTATTTATAATACTTAAAATAAAATACCTCAAAAATATAAAGTACTTGAGAACATTTAAAATATTGTGTCTTTTTCAAATAAAAATATAAAATACCTAAAATATTTTATGAGTTGTCTAGTGTTTTTTTTAATGATACATTATATAATAAAAATATAAAAATTATGACATGGCCAAGTCCGTTAAAATTCACAATAATTTTAATGGGATGGGAGTTGATAACCAAAACATGAAAAATCAGGTTTCTTAATTTAAATTTTTGGTTAAGGTTCAATTTTGCCGTATAAGTAACCACTCAAGAGTGTCGGGTATTTTGGAAATTTTTCAAAGAGCAATTTTGCCTCAGAATAACAAAATGTAGCCATTTTACATTTTATCATGAAAAATGTTAATAGTCAACATTAATTAATTTTTTAACAATTATGGCGAATTTGCTCCTTTTCTTTAATATTTTCAGAGTAAAATTGCTCCTCAAAACTTATAATTAAATACCCAGCGCTCCTAACTAAATGGTTACTTTCAGGGTAAAATTGCATCTTAACCCTTCAACTTTTAAAGGTTAGGGGATGATGTGCAATTGAACCATAGTTTTGGGGGTTTTGTTTGTTTTAACCTTATTTTAATATGACTAACATGTAGTTTTTAACATTATTTAAGGAATAAAACTCTTAAATACCCCACTTTGGTCACATGTAAATACATAGCTGCCTGCCAACAACTCGTACTGACGTTCTTGTATGAGACCAATAAATGTGAAAGCCAAAACGTGGGGTCCTTGAATTTTAGAGATATCTAATTACCTTTTTACTTTTGTATTTTTCCTTTATATTACACACACACACACATATATTATATGGAATAAATTAAAATAGAATAAAAATGAAATTTAAAATGATTTATAGATGCAAGGTATTTCTTATATTTCTAAATAAAAGTAGAAAAATTTAAATAAATAATAATATATTAAAATATATATAATTTTTGTGTCAAAAGAAACTAAGCTAATTTACTGTGTTCATTGGAAGGAAATATAATGATACAACTATAAAGACTACTATAAAGCTCTCAATAAATTTTTATCATAAGACATATACATAGGAGTCCAACTCAACACTATACATTGTTTAAATTATATAGCACTTTATCTCAATTGAGTTGCGTGTTTGGTTATATATGCAATAAAGATATATTTTTATTTTCGGTATTCTGCACTAAAAGGGTTAACTTGATCTGAAATAATGGAAGAGGTGATTTATTACTGTTACATTTTGGTGATAAGCAATTTATTATATTTTCAAACAGTTCGTGTATGAGTTGGTCAATTGGCCTGGCTTGATCTGATGAGCGTTGGTAGTTGAGTATATTAAGTGTTAGTCTCCAAATTTCTCAAAGGAAAGCGAGATATTCCTAATTGTTGAAAAGTGTTTATTCACATAAATCAAAACAAACCTCTTCTCATATACTTATCTCGTATATCATAAATCATGATTGAAAAACTATTTTTGAAGGTTCGAATCTATTCCAAACAGTTTATAGTATGTGTCTTTGTATCTACATCTAGGTGTTTATCTTGCCCTTCTCATATACTTCAAAAAAAAAAAAAAAAAGAATAGTTCATAGACAGACGCTAAGTATGGCTTCAAGACCTGGAATCCTCACTGATTGGTCATGGAAGCCTCTTGGAAGCTTTAAGGTTTCAACTGCTTAACCCATTCCTCTTCTTCTTGTTCTTCTTCTCTCTACACACACACACAGATGTGTGTATCAGTGTTCTATAAAGTACAGAGTGAGAATCACTACAAAGTCTAAAAATAATGAGTGTAATTATCACAAAACAAAGTCTCACAACAAGTGAGAACTATGCAATAATAGGTTTTAACATACGAAATAAAAACAGGTCGATATTGTTCATTTATTATTGAGATTTTTTTTGTTAATTTTGTTCATTCTTTGAGACATCATGGTGAATTCCCTGAACATAAAAAACAGTAGTTTGTGGATATATATTCAACTTCACGAACAGATTTCAAAGGATCTTATTGCAATACTCTCTCTCTCTCTCTCTCTCTCTCACACAAATACATATGAGGGCCATGGCATTGAATATTTTTGTGTGTGAGGGATTGTGTCTTTGTGTTATTGGTTGAGCTAGCTAGCTAGCTAACAGAGTTGCGTGATATCGTGACTTAAAAATGTTGTTGGTTGCAGTATTTGATATTGGCTCCATGGGCGATTCACAGCACATATTCTATGTTTGTGAAGGACAAAAAGTAGTGAAAGGGACTTATCAACATTTCTCATTCACTAGTGGAAAAAAGGATATTAAGACAAGACGAAACAGGTATATTAGGAGCGGGCCCGCGACAGGTCTTGTTCCAGGCAGTATTAAAAGTCTCCCTATTAAGACCGGACACATAGAACCGGTCTTAAAGATTTTCTTTAAGACCGGACATTTTAAACCTTCGGTCTTAAAATTCGTACTAAATAGATCTGAAATATTTTTGTTCGGTCCTAAAACTCAAACTTTAAGACCGGACAAAAACTAGACCGCTCTTAAAAGATCCGAATATTAAGACCGGACAAAAATAAACCCGGTCCTAAAAATAGTAATATCCTAGACCGATCCCTGTCTTAAAAGATCGACTTTCAAGACCGGATGTTATATACATCCGGTCTTAAAAATTGAACTTTTAGACCGCACTTATAAATGGACCGGTCTTAAAAGACCAACTTTTAAGACCGGCTTAATACCTTTAAGAGCGGTCATAGATATACATCCGGTCTTAACAATTGAACATTTAAGACCGTCTTATTTATTTACGTTCTAAATTTTCCCGAATTTTTTTCTTGTTCTGTTCTTCCTGATCATATATAATACACAAAAATCCACCATCCAAAACAGTACATAAAAGTCGATATACTCAATTTAAGCTACAAGCTATGAACATGAATAAATTGAATTGGGAAAAAGAATACAAATAATTATCCACCATGAGTTATGTGGCCTTAAATCTACAATAGCTAAAGTAATTTATACAATAAGCTAAGATATATAACTAATTACAATCACAATGAGTTACAATACAGTAAAGTGATATCCTCCCATATCCCTTCTTGATGATCATTTCTTATGCCGGTTCATTATCCGCTTCATCTTCTTCGTTCATGTCCTAGACCCCTTGAAAAAGGAGTACTATCAGAAGACCATAATTTGAATGACTTTCCTCATCAATATCAATGACCCTCTTTCCTTGGAGAGCTACGCACCACATTTTATTTTCTTGATCGGTGATATAGAACACTTGTTTCGCATGGTCTCGCCATAATAAAAGGTTCATCTCCAAAACTTCTACTATTGACATCGACTAAAGTAAATCCTAGCCGATCGATATGAACACCATTATTGACATTAACCCACTTGCATTTGAAGATGGGAAATCTAATTTTGACATAGTCCACCTCCCAAATCTCTTCAATAACCCCATAATATGGCATGACCGCCAATTTAGGCCTCTTGTCTTTCGAACCGGAGAAGTGCATAGATTCACCTCTAACATAACACCACCGTTCTCGGATCGTGCTCCTATTCTCCCTAATCAACCTTTGTTCGGTCATTCGATGGTTTTCTTTCCTTACAGCCTCTTTATGTGCGTATATGCCGGCTTGAACTTCATCAACATTATTCAATATGTATAAGTGGACTTGTGACAATTCATCACGATCCACACTCTTACCGAAGCCCCACGTCTACCCCCTTCAAAGATGCCGACGTTTTGGAAGCCCAATATGTCTTACTTTGGCCAAATAATTTTGACAAAATTCCATGGCCTCTTCAAACATATTTCGAACAATTGATGCTTCCGCCGGTACGCGTTCTTCACATACCCTTTTAGGAATTTCATAGATCTTTCAATAGGGTACATCCACCGTAAATGGATAGGGCCGCACAACTTTATCTCCTCACTAGATGAACAATGAGATGAACCATGATGTCAAAAATGAAGGAACAAAAAGCTTTTCAAGGTGGCACAAGATAAGATATCCTTCATTCTCCAATTCATCCAACTTTTCAATCTTGAAAATTTTACTACAAAACGCATTGAAGAAGAAACAAAGTCTAGTCAAAACGACCAAGATCATATTCGGCGATCCTCGAATAGCTACCGGGAGTAGTCATTGCATCAAGACATGACAGTCATGAGACTTTTGGCCTACTAATTTCAAGTCCTTCATCGAGACAAGCCTCTTAAAATTTGAAGAATACCCCGAGGGAACTTTTGTGCCATGTAAACACTCACAAAGCTTCGTTTCTCATCCTTAGACAAAGTATGAGAAGCCGGGGACAATAAGTTCTCTTCCCATATTGCCTTGGATGCAAGTCTTCGCGTATTCCCATTGCTTGCAAATCCAATCTTGCCTTCACACCATCCTTCGAACTACCTTGTATGTTGAGAAGCGTGCCCACAATACTATCACATACGTTCTTCTCCACATGCATGACATCAATACAAAGGTCTCACATCAAGATTGCGCCAATAGGGAAGATCAAAGAATACAGATCTCTTCTTCCATATATTTGTTTCTTTTCTACTCTTTCCAGCTTACCGAAGATGACACTCGATATTTTTAACCTTTTCATACACTTGCTCCCCACCAATGCCACCGAGCTTCTTCATACTCTTGCCCACCAAAAAGGCCTTCTTTAATCGACGATATGGGTGGCCCCGTCTAAGAAATCTCCTATGTCCAAGATACACCGTCTTTCTTCCATGTTGAAGTTGATGGTAGCATGTGCCTTCTTCACAAACCGGACATGCTTTATGGCCTTTTACACTATACCCTGACAAGTTCCCATATGTTGGGAAGTCGTTTATAGTACAAAATATCATGGCTCTCATTTTAAAGACCTCCTTCTTGAAAGAGTCAAAAACATCGACACCTTCTTCCCACAATTCCTTCAAGTCTTCGATCAAGGGCTCCAGTAAACATCTATGTCATTTCCGGTTGTTTTGGTCCCGAAATCAACATAGACAAAGATGATGTACTTTCGTTTCATGCATAACATAGGAGATAAGTTGTAAACAATCGGAGTACAGCCATGAGCTATGTATGCCGCTAAGGCTTCCATAGGGATTCATGCCATCCGTGCTAAGGGCAAGCCCGAGGTTCCTAGGTTCTTCGCCGAAGTTCGGAAATAATTGATCGATCTTCTTCCATTGAGAAGAATCGGCCGGATGTCGAAGCCGTCCATCCGAAATCCTCTCATCTCGCATGCCACCTCAGATTTTTGCATCATTTTCATTCGCAAACAACCGCTTGAACCTTGGTATGATTGGAAGATACCACAACACTTTTGCAGCCCCTTATCCGACTTGTACCGTGGGGTTTCACATATCGGACAACTCGCTTCTCTTCAAACTCTTTTCTATACAATACGCAATCATTCGGCATGCATGGATCTTTTTGTACTCCATCCCCAATGGACAAAGTATCTTCTTAGCATCATAGTAGCGATGCGGCAACACGTTATCATTCGGAAGCATGTCCTTCAAAGCCTCAAGCAATTCTCAAAACTCTTGTCGCTCCATCCATGACGTGCCTTCAAGCTTACCAATTTCAATACAAATGTTCAACAATTGGTATTTTTACACCCACGGTATAGCGGTGTCTCTCGCATCACCGCACATATTACCATATGCATGTGATCGCTCAAAAGCCTCTTCTCCTACATCACGGATAATGTCCTCTATGCGATCATCCATATCCGTGTCATTATCAGCAAAGGCCACTTCCCATGTTTTTTCCCACTTGATGGCACTTGTTCACCATGCCATACCCATACCGTATAAGTCTTACAAAATCCGTGACAAATTAAATGTGTGCGTATAACTTCGTGACATAGTCGACACTCATTCAAACATTTTACACAAGGGCAATAATACTTCCCCATCATCATGGGCATTTTGTGTAGCAAATTCTATAAATTCCCTAACCCCATTCTCGATATTCAACACTCGCTCGTAAAGCATCTATCCAACCGTGATCCATAGTAGAATTCCTATATATTATAGACGAAAATCATTGATCATACATAATCCGAAAATTGAAAGTTGCATATAAAATAAGCCAACTCCAAAAGCAAATATTGTCTCAAAGAATCACTTTTACTGGGAACTTGCCCATTAAATGCATAACAAATTAAGAATCACTTTTGGTCATAAATGCATCACAAGAGGAACTTGCCCATTAAATGCATAACAAATTAAGAATCACTTTTGGTCATAAATGCATCACAAAGAATCCAAGAACCAAAGTAAATGCAAGACGAGGAAATTAAATGCAGGGATGAAGGTCTTGTGGACTAACCTATAGCATATAAATTCAAATGCGTTAGCTGAGTCGTCTTACTTCTCCGCTCACGAACGTTGAGCTTCGTCTATAGACGTTTAGCTAAGGAACCAGAGAGTGATTGTCGAGAGAGGTACGCGAAGCAGTGACGAAGCTGAGAGGGAAATTTCGAGTCGGAACCTGAGTATTCACTTTGGGCAAGACAAGAGAGCAGAGAGGGAAATTTAATTTTTCCCGCGACAAAGATACCTTATTTAGCTTTTTGGATTTTATTAATACCGGTTATTAATTAAATGTCCGGTCCTAAAGATACAACTAACATTTTAAGACCGGAGTTTTAAAAGTATCCGGTCCTAAAATTTTATTAGTCTTTTAAGTTTTAAGACCGAGGTTTACAAAACATCCGGTCCTAAAATTCAAATACTCTTTAGATCCGTTACTTATAAAATGTCCTATCTTAATGGCCTTGGTGATAGCAATATTAAATAAATAAAATAAAGGATATTTTTAGGACAAAAATTAAGGAAAATTGGAGAATATCTTAATGAATTACCGGAGAACAAACAAAAATTCATAGTGTTCTTAATGTTTCTTACATTACTTCGAATATATACACAACAACAACAAAAAACAAAGAAAAACAAGCTGAATAATATCATCCACAAGAATCGATCAACAACCTCGGCGATTTCGGCGTGAAGAGCATTAATTTCCCACGGAGATCAGCAAGTTGTTGTCTTATTCTCTCCACCCGCAATATGAATGGATCATTACAGAGAGCGGAGAGGGGTCGAGGTAGGCGCGCTGGGGCCAACAGTTGGAGAGGGGGATTACGAACATCCGCATGGCCGCCTTCAAGATGAGGGATGGACTCAAGAAGGACAGGATCGGCGTAAGGATCGAGGGGGTGCGGCATGAGCAATCTCTTCATCATCCGAAGAAATAACAATGGGTCCATTGACCCGAGAGTCTTCGAAACAATACGACGCACCGTCGCCGGAGGAGGCGCACCATATAATGATCTAGCCATGGCACGAGCTTGAGGCGTGTATGCACCCCTACGAGCGCTTGCTTGTATCTAACCATGGTTTGAGGATTTGAGAAGTTGGGGCGAGAGCTATGAAGTGAGGAGTTAACGTAACAAAGAGGTAGTGTGTGGAGTATATAAGGACAGATAGCAGAGAGATAAACATCGATGATGAATTTTTCAATATAATGAATTTAATGTTTCTACTTTAAGAGCGTATTTGTTCAAAATATCCGGTCCTAATAGTCATTTACTTTTAACAAACTTTTAAGACCGAACTTTTATCTTGTATCCGGTCCTAAAACTAATTTTTAATTCAATTACTTTTAAGACCGTCCTTTTATCATATATCCGGTCCTAAAATCATAAGACCGATATTTTACTTTGTATCCGGTTCTAAAACTCATTTATTATTATATATTTCAATTTATTTTTTCAAGTAAGAATTTTTGGTTAAAAATATTACTTTTAAGAACGGATCTTACACAAGATCCGGTATTAAAAGTTCATTCTTTTCAAAGAGTCCCTTCCCCATGTTGAAATGAATGATTCGTAGTCTCTTCGGCTTCCACATAAACTTCCCAACTAGGCGTCTCCTCGTATTCGAGCAAATATGCGTCTCCTCGTTAATGTTTCCGCGTTTCACATTCTTCAGATGGGTTCTCTATTTAAACCCGTTGTTACTTTCTTCACATTCATCTCCATCTCCTCCTAGAACCTCCACCGTAATGGCTTCTCCACCACGACGAGGTCCTCCTTCGGGCGAAATCCCGAGGCACCTCCATATCCTCCTCCGTTGCCTCCGAAACCGAACTTCGGCGATGCCGGAGCACTGATAGCCCGCGTCGATCATATAGACCGAAGCTTGGGCAAACTGCTTCAGTCTATCACGCCGTCAACAACAAGCCGAAAGCGGTACTCGACGCCAATGACGTTGAGTACCATACCTCTGATGACGACTTCTCCGACCCTTCGCTCCCCTCCGACAACGATGGGGAGGATTAGAATTTTTAAGTTTTTTTTTTTTTGTACTGCTGCCTCACAAGGCAGCAGAAAAAAAATATTATTAAATAAAATTTTTATTTCCCAATCGCCTTCCTTGTTTGTCTTTAACTTTATGTTCTTTTTTCTCCGACAACAAGAACAAACAAAACATTGTCCTCTTCGTGGTGAACAATCTTAAAAATTTGCAGGATAAAGTTAACAGCTATGACCATACAAAACAAAACAAAAACATTATTTACCTTTTTCGAATAAAAACAAACAGAGTGACGACTCTTCTCAAGTTTGGACCATCGTTGTCTTCCCCTCTACTTTTCCAGATGTGATGAAAATTTTCGTGTCCTTTTCGTTATCTTCTTTCTTTTTCCGACAAAAAGAAAAGGGACACCGATGACGTTCTTCACATCCGTAAAAGTAGAAACGAGGACAACGAAGCACAAAACTTGAGAAGAACGCCGTAAACATGGTTGCCTTGAACCCTAACCATATGTCTGAAAACCGAGTCACCAACTCTATTTAAATGAAGAATATTAGGACCGGACGTATAATAAATCCCCGGTCCTAAAAATTAAGCCTTATTTTAAAATTTAAAGTTAGGAGCGGACAACTACCAAATATACGGTCCTAAAGGTTTCGCAATCTATTAAATAAAACGAAGACTTTTAAGACCTGACAACTAACAAATATACGGTCCTAATATTTTAGCCATATATTTTCTAGACTTTTAGGACCGGATACTTGACATATATACGGTCCTAAAAGTCTCAACCCATATTTTTTAGAATTAGACGAAGACATTTAGGACCGGATATTTGTTAAATATACGGTCTTAAAATGGACGAAGACTTTTAGGATCGTATTTTTAACAAATATACGGTCCTAAAAGTCTCTACCCATATTTTTTAGAATTAGACGAAGACTTTTAGGACCGGATATTTGTTAAATATACGGTCTTACGAAGACCTTTAGGACCGTAATTTTAACAAATATACGATCCTAAAAGTCGCGAATACTTTTCGAGCCTCTTATGGCTCATTTTCAACATCCGCCCGTACCTCAAATTTCAAGCACTAAATAGCTTTATCCACCAATCCATTCATTCGAAACCCAAAATGGACACACACAAATTGTTCGAAAAATAAACAAATTTATTATTGAATTGCATTGCGTTATATTTACAAAAGAATGAATTAGCTAGTCGAAAAATAAACAAATGTATGTATCAAGGCTATTGTTGCTACAACATATATTATTTACAAATGAATTAATTTAGGACATTAATTATTGTCCCGACTTTGATTTTCTAAGACCAGCTTTATACAGATATTCACAAAACACATCGCGTATGTGCTCCACTTCATCATCATCAAATGGCTTTTTACAGAAAACCTCTCGTAACATCAAAGACAAAAATGTAAATAACATATTATTACGTGCATATTTCATATGTAACATTAAGCCATCGGATCGAATTCACCATAACATTTTACCTTTAAAGTGAATTTAGTCTTTCCTCCGTCACAATATCATATATGTGTTTCATGACGTACGGCCACATAAGTTCGATTCTTCCGGTTGCCGACGGTCTAAAAATAACAATAAATATATATAAGAGCATATATAGCTTATCGACCAACTTCGAAGGCAATTATGCCATGTCCAAATATGTACTAACCTCAATTATGTGCCATTTAGGATTTGTGATCTGAACCCCACGCTTTTTTTTACATCAACTTGGAAGGTCTTCATGCCACTATCATCAAAATCACAAATTTATCAAGAATGTTCACCGAAAATTCACAACAGAGATTTCGACAAGACAATCAAAATGACATTCTTACTCGTTGATGATCTCGCTTCAACACAAGCGATGGATCCAGTGAATGGAGCATAAGAAGATAACATAATGCGACTCCATGTTCATGACGACCAACCGCCAAAGTGGTTGCTGAAAATTCACAAAGAAAGAAAGTATCGTTGATGATATATATATATATATGTAGCATAATTAAGTGAATTGCATACAAGAATTGTGATATATATGTACCCGAGCCAATGGAAACAAGTACACCTTTCTTGGCACTTGACACAACCTCTTTGATATGTACTCCTGTCTCAATTCCAGAGGTAGTGTTGTACTTGCATACACTGGGCACAAGAATCCAAAATCCGAAATTCTGCCCTCTTGAACCAGTTTCTCGTGCATGCACCTACAAGAATGACATCGATAAGGGAATTAGTATATATGTATGTGTGTCTAAACGGTGCATTTAAATTATGTAATCAAGGAAGAAGATACTTACTTCATAAATATTTGAACACATGCACTAGTAACCAGCTTTCCAGAAGCAAGATGGTCTCTACATCTTCATTATCAAAGTAAACCGGTTCAGATTTGGGATGCCTACTACTTCATCGACAGCCACGATTTATCTTTAAACCATTTTTGGCTACCAAATCTTTTATTTTTTCCTTGGCCGTCAAGTTAGCAGTAGGGGATGGAACTTGAGGAGGGGGTGGAGCTTGAGGAGGGGATGGAGATTGAGGAGGGGGTGAAGCTTGATGAGGGGGTGGAGCTTGAGGAGGAGTAGAGACATCTACAAGCTTCACTGGCCAAGAGATGAAGGTTCCCTTGACATCACTCACAAGCTTCACCATCACTGGGAGAGGGACAGTGCATCAAAGATCACCTCTTCAACCGACACTCGACTTCATCATCGCCCATTTGTTCGTGGTGTACAGCTGATCCCAAGTTGTGGACAGTCCCTTTAGCAACCAATTGTCTATGACCATCACGATCCTCCACATACGATGACAAGGTTGCTCGATCGTCCAACAATGCAGCTCCTCTAGTGCTCGTTGCCGCATAGGTGCACCAAGGTGTCAAGGGATCCACACTGGTCTCTCGGCCGAGAGCTCGGGAGGGACTTCATTTTCTCCATCTCCTCCTTCATCTTGCTCATCTCGATTGAAACATCCTCAATGCAAGATCTTTCGCCGCCGATTCCTCACTTAATTTGGCAAGCGTCCGATCCATCTCCTCCCTGTAACCATACTTTGTCTCGTGGCGTTTGGATTTACCAAAGTATTGCTTTAGGCCTACCCGTCCTCCAATCGCCCTTACACGCCCGAGTGATCTGGTTTTCCTGGCCGCAGCGGCCGAACATCATTCCTCCCGTCCGACGCAAAAGATCCCTCTCGCTCTTTCTTTTTAAGATCTTCCCGTAAGATACGTATAACGAGAAGCTTAGTGATGAAACATGTTTAGTAAGTAAAAATAACAATATCGATACTTACAATTGCTTCAAAGAACTACACGAGTTTTTTCACTGTAGGCGCCGCTTGGCTTTTGCCGAATATACAACCACAGCTCCTCGCGACGTATTGGAGATGGTGGCGGGTCAACTACCGTAGAAGGATTGGATTCAGCTTCATCTTCCAATCTCTTCCGTTTGGCTGCCATCAAATCTTTTTCGGCCTTTTCATATCCGCCGCGAGAAGCCCTGTGTGGGCAATCATTCTTTCTCCCAATCTCCCGATATTTTTCCCTTATTTTCTCGTGAATCAGATTGAAAACAACTATATATCAATTATGAATTCCACCATGTCACTAACAGAAATTAGAGAACTTCTGCTTGATATGAACGTCAAACATTAGTCAAATTCACTTCATCAAGTTTCAACATTTTACTTAAGGAAGATGTAGCATTGTAGAAGAAATTGGGAAAACCAAAGGAAAGGGAGTTGCGTAAATGCCGCCAACTCACCAATTCATTCATTCATCATAAATGGTTCCTACACATATTAGAATAACTAACTAACTACTTGCACCGAAACCATTACACGCTTAACATACTTACTAACTAACAAAGAACGCCTAACCATGGCCATTACACGCTTTACATATCGACTTGCATGGAACTAGGAAATGCTCCTCTCATGCAGACAAAGGCAGCAAATGTATACTTCTATTCACACACCAAACCATTTAACTAACAGGATTAGATGTACACAATAACAATTCACATATCCGCACAAAGTTAATAAGCAAACAAAAGTGCAAACAAAACTAAATATAAACTCACCGAGCTTCAGAGTGGTCCGCTTCGAACAAATTGTTGCCAAGTTTGTTCATCAAGAAATTTGTACTTGTCCTGTGGTTGATGGTCGCTTCTCCTCGCAAAAATATAAGTGTTAGCCGAAAGGTCTTAAACTTCCCGAACCGCTCAAAGACAATAAGACAATGTTGAGGCTTTCAACTTCTCGACTCGTGGACGGTGAATGTAAGTCTGATAGTGTCCCACATAGGATCCTTTATTGTTTTTTGGTCCACATTTTTCCACTCATCACCAAAATGCTAACCTTACTGCGTACTAGAGCGCCGACAAAACTAGTATATGTGCTTTTATTAGGACCGAAAGGTTGCAAATTTTCATCAAAAAGAATCTCGAGCTTCGTCCCAGAATTCCGACTAAGGGATACTTCCATCATTCGTGTGCCGCTTCTACCACGGCGTGCACGGCACTGAGGAGGCTCAATGTGAGATGAAGAGGGTTCATTCGTCCGACCCTCACCACCAAACCAAGATCCGGAGTTTCAAGAACACGAGTGGAATCGTTTTCACCGTTCATTTTCAAGACAAGAAGAGAGGAATGCCCGAGAAAATGAGGGAGTAACAGAGGCTAACCAGACGCGGGCGAGGAAGAGAGGTAATAGAACAGGAAGGGTTTCGCAACGTGAACAGGGGTTCTTCAGTGAGAGTGACAAAAGCTTCCGCGCGAAGTTAACGTTTGGCGCTTCATTTTTAAGACCGAACAAATACACATATACGGTCTTAAAAGATAACCTTTAAGACCGATCTCTATATGTCCGGTCTTAAAATTAATTAATTTTTTATTCAAACTTTAGTACCGGCCAAATTTTATGTCTGGTCTTAAAAGTCTAACTTTTAAGACCGGTCATTCTCAGAACTATGGTCTTAACATTTATTAATTTTTTATTTAAACTTTAGTACCGGACAACTTTTAAGTCCTATCTTAAAGGTCTAACTTTTAAGACCGTCTTTTATATATGTTCGGTCTTAAAACTTTAATACATTTATATTTTAATTTTTCCGTATTAATTTTGGAGTGTAGAAAATATAAGTCTGGTTGTATGAGATTTCTCCAAAAGTAATTGATATTTCAATTTTTTTAATAACATTTTTAAGACCGGTTGTTATTTTAACAGTGTCCGGATAAGATCTATGAAAAATGATCCAAAGTAAGAAGATCTTTATATTTACAAATCTGCCACCGGTCATATTTTTAGGAGCGGTCCTTATTTAGTCCGGTCTTAATGTGGCGTCAGTTTGTATATTTGGACATATCGTAGACCTATAGATGATAGAAAATCCTCTCTAGGCATAGAGATAATAGGACCACCCGTAGGTGCAAGTGCATGAAGATACATAGAGAGATCAAGAGAGAAACGTAAGGAGATAGGCCTAACTTAATAGGAGGGGTCGCCAAAATCTCGCTTTCTCTCCCCCATCCATATGCTCATATGAATCTGCAGGCCACACAAGTGAACTGAGCATTATTCTCTATCTTATATAGTTGGAGAAATAGAGGTGTTAAAATTGAGAAAAGATAATCACACGATAAATTACAATAAATGAGAAACAAAAACAAGAGTTGGCAAGATTTAAGGCTCTCAAGTCGGCAAGCTTAGCAATATTGAAAGACAGGGTTGCTTGGATTCTTAGATCAAGAAGCTTTGACCTCATTGATCTCCCAAACAACTATTTTGTGTTTAGAACAAAGAATAAAGATTTGCGCTTAAGGTTATTGTTTGATGGTCCATGGCTAATACAAGGGCATTATTTAGCAGTGCAGAGATGGAGCCTAACTTCAACCCTTATTGTAATAAGTTTCAAAAAGTGGCAGTTTGGGTTCATATTCCTACGCTTTCCATGCATATTTATTCTGAAGATGGCTTACTTGAAGTAGGAAACATGATTGGAAAGGCCCTCAAGGTGGACATTAATACCTTAGCACAATGCCAAAACCGAAATATGATGGTGGAGAGAGGGAAGTTTGCGAGAGTGAGTGTTGAAGTGGATTTCAATCGAGCTATAAAATCCAGGGGAGAAATGCCCGCTAGTTTTAAACCCAGGGGAGAATCCGTCGGAGAAATATTTTCCAGAGGGAAACTCTAGCCATGTTTCAAAAGACCATATGTGTTGCCATGCTCATGTAAAATCCTTGGTTAGCATGCCAAGAGTTAACTTAAAAGACGAATTTGGCTTATGGATGATAGCAAAAAGAAATTTTAGAAAAAGAAGCCACAAATTAGAGGCAGAAAAGAACTTGGGAAAAGTTTCTAAGGATAATAGGAAAAATGGAAAAGGGAAGAAATATGCCTCAGGTACAAGGTTTGATGTGTTGCAAGAGGTAGAGGATCATATCTTTTTAGAAGGTGTGGATCTCCATAGAAAGATGGAAGTTTCTGTGACAGTATGGAGAAAGAAAGAGGGTAAGGTTCTATCATCTAATAAGGAAGGAGTCGTTGGGGATAGAGAAAGAGAGAATTTGAGTCTTGAGAAGGGTGAACAGAGTAGAATGGTGCTTTGACGGTCTAACATAAAGTCAGCTACGGAGAGAGAAACGAAGGAGAAAGGGAAGAAAGTGAAAGAAAAGGAGGGTAAGGTCAACAATATCCTAGTGGACCAGCTATTAATTTTGGGCCAGGCTATTCCTTCACAATAATCTGAACCCAAAATAAGCAAGAAAAAAGTGATGTTTCTAATTAAAGGCCCAATGGTTTATCCTCTGTGCTCAATAAGAAGAAAGCAATAAGGCCCTACAATGTTATTGGATCTATTAATCCAATAGAGCTTTCCAAAACTAGTGAAATGAACAAGCCAACGGAGAAAAGAAGAAATATGAAGAGGAGAAAATAAAGCCTTGAAACCAGGAGACCATGATTTCTTGTAGGAACACGATGAGTCTTATTTATGTCATGTTTTCCCCATGTGTTTTGACCATTTTGAATGGTGAATCTGAGCTTAATTTCGTGTTTGTTGATGGAATGTTTAAGAATTCATGCACATAGGGAAATAAAGGATAGATCTTACAAAGTGTTGCATTCATATCATTATCCTGCTCATGAGCATAAGAAAGGGACCTCTTTATGGTTTACCATGAAAGCGCATAACAAGGCTGATATAATGTTATAGCATATGGTATGCTTACATCTATACCAACAATACAATGCGACCACTATGCTGTAACATCGTAAGGAATGCGGAGTTATGTGCTACGTTACTCTAACCTTTCCTCGCGAGTTTTTAGGAACTTCATAAAACGTCTAGACGATGGTTAAATTGACTAAGGCTAAATCAAGAAGATGCGGAGAATCGAGAGAAAGATTTGAAGAATCCCGCAGTATTAAAAGAAGACTCAATCAATTGAATCTAGGGATTTGGACCTAATAGATTTGGAAGGCCCAGCTCACTGGACGTACAATGCAAGAAGACCTAACTATAAGAGGAAAGCACGGCTAAACCGAGGAGATCATCGAAGTTGTGAGAGTCGAGCAGTCAGCACAATTCCAATCAGATTGGACTCACACTGAAGGAAAGAGAGAGATACTGACAAGAGAACTGTAGACCAGACCCAACTCTTCCCGGGAGCAAGATGAATTGTAGAAGACGTAAAGATGTAGCATGATAGGACACCTTTTACGCCGTTGACCTTTCCAACGAACCCCTTTGCTTTCTTCCTTTATTTTATTTCTGTAAATCTTTCCCTGGGCTATTCTATGTTACTCTGTTTTGAGTTTCCCTCACTTGTCATGAACTAAACCTTCATTGGCTGAGTGAGGATGAATTTCAAAGTTGTAGAATGAACCCAATTTGCTAAGTTCTTAATTTAATATATTCAGTTTGTTTAACAGTAAATTGATCCATAGTCGGTTAGCGGACACTAAGGACTAGATCAGTGGCCTTGGCTTATGGGACGGAAGTCAAGGTTAGACCTCTGTTAAACAATGCTTTCTGGGTGAGCCCGTGCATGGCTCGACCTAAATTGTAGGCTATAAGAATGGGTCTACCGCTCATATCCAGAACACCTAGGTTAAAACTGACAAACTAAACTTGAAATCGCCATAGGAATATCAAAGAAGTAGAGTGAGGACTGTATTTACAGAATACCGACACTTCTGTATAGGATAGTGGTGGGTTAGCTGAACGTTGTGAAAGGGGGTTATGTTGTAGCATTGCAGAAGTTGTGCAACATAATTGCTATAGTAATGTGTTGCCTGCAAACTGGGGGAATAACGCGACTTAGAATGAAATCCGAAATTAGACTGCTTTTAAATTGATATTTTCCTTCGACTTCCAATCACCCATTTATTTCTTGTCATTAGTAATAGCGAAAACAACAAACCAACCATAATTTCACTTCACACAGCTGTGATAGGAAATTGGCATCAATTTTGGTATCAACAATCTTTGTGGGACGATGACTCTAGTTACTCTTTATTACTTGTTTGACTGGTTTACTTGCCACAAGGAATTCGACTAGGGAGATGGCTTCCACCCACTTAGAGACATAATCAACGACCACCAGAATGTATTGGTTTCCCATAGAAGGAGGGAAGGTCCCATGAAATCAATGCCCCAGACATCAAAGAGTTCAACTTCAAGGATAGAGGTTTGTGGCATCTAATGCCGGTGAGATATGTTTCCCATCCTCTGGCATTTGTCGCATTTGGATACAAACACATAAGCGTCCTTAAAGAGGGTTGGCCAATATAAACCTGATTGTAGCACCTTGGTTGTCATATAGACGCCACCATAGTTCCCTCCATATGTGGATGAATGGTAATGCTCTAAGACGAACTCTGTTTCGTTATCAGGAACACAATGTCGTAATAACTGATTTGGGCATCGGTTGAACAGATAGGGTTCGTCTCGCAGTATTAGAACACAGGGTTCATTCTACAACTTAGAAATCCATCCTTACTCAGCTAATAGAGGTTTAGTTCATGACTGATGAGAGAAACATAAAACAAAGAAACATAGAACAGCCCATAGAAAGATTTACAAAAATAAAACAAAGGAAGAAATCAAAGGGGCTCGTCGGAAAGGTCGACGGTGTAAGAGGCGTCATGTCACGTGACGTCTCTATGTCTTCTGAAAATTCGTCTTACTCTAGGGAAGAGTTGGGTCTGGTCTGCAGTTCTCTCAATCGATATCTCTCTCTTTCCTTTGGTGTGAGTCTAGTTTGATTAGAATTGTGCTGACTGCTCAACTCTCACGACTTGGATGATTCCCTCGGTTTAGCTGTACTCTCCTCTCATAGTTAGGTCTTCTCGCGTCGTACGTCTAGTGAGCTAGGCCTTCCAAATCCCTAGATTCGGTTGATTGATTCTTCTTTTAATACTGCGTGATTCCTCAAATATTTCTCTCAATTCTCCGTATCTTCTTGATTCAACCTCAGTCAATTTAACTGTTATCTAGACGTCTGCATGGATGACCTGTATTAAGTTCCTGAAAACTCACGAGGAATGGTTAAAGTAACGTAGTGCATAACTCTACATCACTTACGATGCTACAGTATAATGGTTGCATTGTATTGCTGACACAGATGTGAGCATACCATATGCTATAGCATTATATCAGCTTTGTTATGTGCTTTCATAGTAAACCATAAAGAGGTCTATTTCTTATACTCACGAGCAGGATAATGATATGAATGCAAGATTTTGTAGGATCTATCCTCCATTTCCCTATGTGCATGAATTCTTAAACATTCCATCAGGTAACACGAAATTAAGCTCTGATTCACCATTCAAAACAGTCAAAACATATAGAGAAAACATGACATAAATAAGACTCATCAAACTCCCCCACACTTAGCTTTTTGCACTCCTCGGAAAAATAGAGATAAAGAAAAAGATAGAGTAGAAGTAACCTTGCAGCTGTGCTTCTGTATTAGGAACCATGTATCCTATCATTGTCTTAAGTTTAGTTAACTCATGTAAATAATCCCACTACCTAGTACTGGTGGGCGTGAAACAGGGCATTGCTCTAGCAAGGGAGTGTCAAGAGACTCTAAGGTAAAGTGTGTATTCGCTCTCTCACATCAAGGGGTTTGTTTATCTTTGCCATACTATCCTAGAAGTTCTATAGGCTTGTCAAAGTTCTAAGGTTGCTTCCCAGCATCTGGACTTAATTGCATCGAAAGGGCTTTTCAAGTTGTAATGTGAGGAGTGGCGGTGTGTGTATGGGGATGATTATTGAAAATGAAACATGCTATAACAAGACGTCAGACAAGCCTTTAAAACAAGTAGTCGTAATGTTGTGTTGTAATAGGTCCTATTTAGTGGTGATGCCTTGTGCTATCACAAAAACTGTTTGTTTTTTTTACTTCACTTTGTCACGACTTTTGTACTATGGGCGATATGCTATAGTATTGCAACACACATCTTTCCATCACTGACAGTCTGTTGCCTAACATAGCAGTATGTGTATAGCTCAAAGGGGTAACAATGGGAGTATTGTTAGTTCTCTATGTGTTTTGATGATTAATAACAATTGTAAACAAGTACGAATGTTTTTAAAATGACAAAAGAGTCAAAATCATTCTGTCACCTCAAAACTCGAGCCTAACTAAGCAAACTCGAGTTTTACGCAAACGATGAGTAAATAGACTCGAGCCTAAACCCTCATGATATAATAATAAAGAGTTTACAAACGAGTAAACTCGAGCCTGTATAGACAAGCTCGAGTTTTCCCATGGCGGGAAGATTTTCTAATTAAAATGTATCTCTTTAATTTAATGAACACTCGAGCCCAAGTATATGGACTCAAGCCTAATACTTTTGTGTAGAGTTTACTCTATGGTTTGACAAACGAAGAAGAGTTTACAAAATAGGTAAACTCGAGCCTGTTATTGCAAGCTCGAGTTTTCCCTTGCGAGAGCTCCCAAGTTTTCCTTCTTTACAAACTCCGAGTTTAAGTTCAAACCTCCAGCTCACTTCAATAAGCCATGGAATAAACTAAGCTGAACTCGAGCCTAAGAATATGAACTCGAGCCCTTCATCTGAAGAAAGAAAAGCAAGTGTACAAACTCCGAGTTTGTACTCGTGCTCCATCCACTCTTTCGAGTAACCAAAACTCTTAGGCATGAATAGTGTTAAACTCGAGCCTAATCACTAACGGACTCGAGCCTCGCTTATCTTGTGAGATATTACTCCGTGTGCTCATACGACAAAAGCTTAGAGAGCATTCGAACTCGAGCCTACCTTCGTGAACTCGAGTTCACATGGTGAAACAAAATACAAACTCCGAGTTTACATCAAACTCCGTAGTTTGCTCTCACGAAGATAAACCATATACTCTAAAAGCCTTACGAACTCGAGCCCGACTTGGAGAACTCGAGTTTAAGACGAAAGCAAATATGATCGTTACGGTTTCATCCCGATTCTTTTAAACTACAAAACTTACCATGTTTATACGAATTGATTGCATTCATTTAGTATATTCAAATATATTTAACCACTCTATATTGAGAATGTTTCGTGTATTAAATTGGATCAAACGAATCATTGAATTAGCGCGAAGAATCGAAGGCGTAATGATTTCACGCGTCCAGAATTTAATCACCGAAATTCAGACCCAACGGCTATAATCCTCATCAAACTGAATTTCAAATGAAGAACATGCTAAGTTGAGAAGTAACGGTCACATAGCAACTCACCACTATATAAGGAGCTGATTACAAACTTCGAAAGATACGAAAGATTAAGCGAAACGAAAAGCAAGCTCAAGAGTTCTTATACATTCAGTTTTCTTTCGTATTGTATTTTGATATACAAAGAGCCTCGTGTTTATCATTATCTTCTCTCGTGAGAGAGCTTTTATACAAATTATTCATTCATTGTAAAAATCTCAAGTCAAGGGGACTTGAGATTGGGATTTCGATTACAACTTGTAAGGGGAGTGTATCCTAGAGAGAGGATAATCCTTGAGTACAGAGTGTGTATCCGAGTTAAGTGATAGTAGAAAAACCCGTGAGAGTCCGGGACCTGGACGTAGGTCAAGAATTTAGACCGAACCAGATAAACTTTCGTGTCAAGCTCTTCTTCCCTATCTCTTTACGTTTAGCTTCACTTGGGTGCAAAGTTATTATAAAAGTTTTAAAATCCCCAATTCACCCCCTCTTGGTGATTTCCTTTCGTTTTCATTTGGTATCGAGCAAGGTTGTCAATTTGAAGGATTAACATCCTAGACACAAAGATCCAATGGAAGGAATTCTACCGATGGAGCCTCAATCAACCGACCCCCGTGTTTCAATGGAGAACACTACTCATTCGAAGGCTAAGTTCGTGGTCTATGTAATGGCCTCCGAGTTTGGTTTGTGGAGGGTCTTTGAGAAAGGAAACTATGTTCCTTCCTCGCTGTAGCCGACATCGAACTCCCAAGAAAGAAGAAGAGTACGATGACAATGATAAGAAACAAGTCACTCTCAACATGAAGGCAATTCACATGCCGCAAAGTGCTCTTGGCCAAAAAGAGTATTTCAGATCTGCACTTTGCCATCTCGCTAAGCAAATGTGGGATGCTCTTGAAATAGCTCATGAAGGAACAACTGCGATCAAAGAAAATCGTATCAATACTCTCATGATCGAATATGATCTATTGCAGATGAAGCCCTGAGAATCTATTGGTGAATTTCAACTCGATTCACTCACCCGATCAATCAACTCATTGCCTTGGGAAAAGAATATGAACAACCCGCCCAAGTGAGGAAAATACTAAATATTCTCACCAAGGAATGGGAAGCCAAGGTCACCGCAATTGAAGAATCTCGAGGCGAATCAATGGCCTCCGTAGCAAGACTATTTGGCAGCCTTTCGAATATGAGGGAAGATCAAATTCAAGAAAGGACTAAATGATATCAATGTCAAGAACAAGGGAATAGCTCTTAAAACCATCAAAGAGGTAAAATCGATGACGATGAAGAAGATGAAAATGAAGATGGTGAGCTAGGAATGATGGTCCGAAGATTCAAGAAATTCTACAAAAAGGACCAATCTCACGTAAGGTTTCACAAAGGAAATTCTAGCACGTAAACTAAGAAACCAATTATATGCTATGAATGTGAGAAACCAGGCCACATCAAATCAGAATGTCCTCAGCTGAAAAACAAAGAGAAGAAATTCAATAAGTTCAAGAAAAGAGCTTATGTATCGCCTATATGGGGCAACAAACATCTCGATGAAGATGAGGCGTAAGAGGAACAAAGTGCCAATCTCCGCCTTGTGGCTCAAGAGGAATCGACAACGAAGAGGTAAGTAATTCGATTTACCTTATAATGAATTATCTTCAACATATGATTCTCTTTATACCGAATTTAAGAAAACCGCAAAAGAGCTCTTATTTTCAAAAAGAAAAATCAAACTATTAGAAGAACAAGTTCAAACGATTTCTACACCTATCTCTCGCTTGTGAAAAGGATGCAAAACCAACTTATAATGAATTGTCTATCGAATACAAACTTGTTCAAAATGAATTTGATGAACTTGCTGAAAAATATTTTGTTTTAAAAAGGAAGAATACAACACTTGAACAACAAGTAGAAAATCTTTCGCCTCCCGAAAATATCATATGTGATGAATGTTCTATTCTCGAAAAGAAAATGAATACCTTACAAAGACTCTTGAAAAATTCACTAGAGGAAGTGAAATGCTTGAGGTAATTTTGAAACAAAGAAAGATTTACAAATGACAAATCAGAATTGGTTACAAGCCCGATTATGACAAAAAGAAAGGCAAAAAGAAACATGGACAAAGATCCTACATGAATTATTTTCAAAAATCTGTTCATACCTCAAATCCTTTTGCACATTGCAACTATTGTAATAGAAAAGGTCATACTACTTCTTCATGTTTTCATAAGAAAGATAGATCAATTAAACCTATAGGAAACTATCAATGGGTGCCTAAGGGATCCTATATGATTCCTAAGACACAAACTAACCCAAAAGGACCCAAAGAATATTGGGTACCTAAAAGATGATATCTCTTCTTATGCAGATTTGTCTTAGAGCATCAAATCCCAATAAGTGGTACATTGACAATGGATGCTCAAGACATATGACTGGAGACCAATCCAAATTTGCTTCAATCAAACATAAGGAAGGTGGCAAGGTAACATTTGGTGGAAATGAGTCCGGAAGAATTGCCGGCATTGGCAAAATTGGAAATAGCAATGGACCTCAAATCAAAGATGTTTATCTTGTGGATGGATTATGTCACAACCTCCTCAAGTGTGAGTCAAAGCACTGACAAAGGAAACCTAGTCATCTTTGATTCAAGAATGTTTGATTGTAAGTAAGGATGCTCTCTTTAGATAGTATTAAATCCAAAGCATTATTCGAGCTCCAAGAGAAGGTAATTGTTATACTCTTAACTGCCTAAAAACAATTCGATTCTCAAAAATGTTTTGTTGGTAACTTAGATGAAAGTTGGTTATGGCATAAACGTTTAGGACATGTCAATATGATTCAACTTGAAAACTACGTAAAAGGAATTGGTTATTGGTTTACCAAAACTTTCTTTTAAAAATGATTTGATTTGTGATGCATGTCAAAAAGGTAAACAAACCAAATCTTCTTTCAAGTCGAAAATGAAATATCAACTAATAGACCTCTCCAATTACTCCATATGGATTTAGTTGGACCAAATAGAGTAAAAAGCCTTGGCGGCAATCTTTATACATTGGTTATAGTAGATGATTTCTCAAGATTTACATGGGTCATTCTTTTATCATCAAAAGATAAAACATTTGATCAATTTATTGTGTTTGCCAAGAAGGTCCAAAACGAGAAAGGATTCTCTATTGCGTATTCGTACGCATCATGGTGGAGAATTTGAGAATCATGCCTTTGGAGAATTCTCGTGATAGTATGGGAATTAATCATAACTTCTCACTCCAAGAACCCCACAAAGAAATGGAGTTGTTGAAAGAAAGAATAGAGTGCTTACCGAAATGGCAAGATCAATGCTAAATGAGAACCAAACATCTCAAGTGTTTTGGGTCGATGCTATGAGCACCGCTTGTTACATATCAAACAGGCATATCTCCTAAGAAATTGGACAAAACTCCCTATGAACTCTACAAAGGAAGAAAACCCAACTTAGCTCACTTGCATATCTTTGGATGTAAGTGCTTCATCCACAATAATGGTAAGGACAAACTTGGGAAAATTTGATTCCAAAGTCATGAAGGTATATTCTTGGGTTATTCAAGTAGAAGTAAAGCATATAGAGTTTATAATACTCGTAATCACACCGTTGAAGAATCTATGCATGTTGTTTTCTCGTGAAACCAAATCTAACAAGTCCTTGGATGATGATGATGATTTTCCGTGACAAACCAAACTTCGCTTCAACAAATACCGAAAAGATTTGCAAGATGATTCTCAAACCGAAAAACATTGTGAAAATGCTTATGAAAACAAGTGTTCAAACTCAACCAAAATCATGGAGATACAGAAGGAGTCATCCTCTGGATCAAGTGATAGGTGATGCAAATCAAGGAGTAAGAACCGAAAAAGCACTTTGAATGAAGTTACTTTTTCAGCTTTCATTTCAAAATTGAACCCTCTAAAATTGATGAAGCCCTTTCGCACAATGATTGGGTTATAGCAATGCAAGAGGAGTTACATCAATTTGAAAGAAACCAAGTTTGGGACTTGGTACCTGCACCTAAAGACCATCCGGTCATTGGTACTAAATGGGTATTCAAAAATAAATGTGATGAATCCGCCATAATCATTCGTAATAAGGCAAGGCTAGTTGCAAAAGGCTATAATCAAGAAGAAGGAATTGATTATGAAGAAACTTATGCTCCAAGAGCAAGATTGGAAGCTATAAGAGTTCTTCTAGCCTTTGCTTGTGTTAAAGGATTCAAACTTTTTCAAATGGATGTAAAATCCGCTTTTTAAATGGTTTTATACAGAGGAAGTTTATGTTGAACAACCTCCGTGTTTTCAAAATGAACATCATCCGATCATGTTTATCACCTCAAGAAAGCCTTATATGGTCTTAAACAAGCTCCTAGAGCTTGGTATGAGAGGTTAAGCACTTTCCTTCTTGATCAAGGATTTGTTAGAGGAAAAGCAGATACAACTCTCTTTATAAAGAAGAATAAACTTGGTGATGTCTTAATAGCTCAAATTTATGTTGATGACATTATTTTTGGTGCTACTAATGATACTATGTGTGAAGAATTTGCCAAGACAATGCAGGAGAATTTGAAATGTCCATGATGGGAGAACTTAATTACTTCCTTGGACTTCAAATCAAGCAACGCCATGATGGAATCTTCATTTCCTGCACCAAGTATCCGAAAGATCTATTAAAAAATATGGTCTAGCTGATTGTAATGGAGCAGATACTCCAATGAGTTCAACCGCAACTCGGATGCCGATGAAAAGGGGACTAACTTCAACATCACTAAGTATAGAGGAATGATTGGATCATTACTCTATCTTACAAAGAAGTCGCCCGTATATTCAATTCGTGTTGGAATGTGTGCTAGATTCCAATCGCCCCATGGAGTCCCATGCCGAACATGTTAAAAGAATTTTTAGATATCTTGCCGATACAAAGACTCTTGGATTATGGTTTCCCAAAGATCAACATGAACACTTAGTAGCCTATACCGATTCAGATCATGCAGATACAAGACCGACGTAAAAGCACAAGTGGTCAATGTGAGTTCTTTGGAGGATCATTAGTGTCTTGGTTCAAAGAAAGGCACTACGCTGGTCCGTGTCATCCACCGAAGCCGAGTATATTGCTGCCTCAAGTTGCTGTGCTCAAGTTCTTTGGCTCAAACAACAATTGTGTGATTTGGGAGTTCATCTCAAAGAAATCCCAATTCTTTGTGACAACACAAGCACAATAAGTTTGGCAAAGAATCTCGTTCAACACACTAGAACCAAACATATTGATGTCAGACATCACTTCATAAGAGATCATGTTCAAAAGAAGGATGTCAAAGTCATGTTCATCCCAACTCACTTGCAACTCGCTGATATCTTCACCAAGCCACTAGCAAAAGAACAATTTGTGTTCATAAGAAGAGAATTGGGAATGGTAAATCCCAATGAGTTGTAAGTAATTCAAATGTTAGTTATTTTTTTAATGATTATTATCCACTAACTTAAGCATCGGAGTATGTAGATATGTTTTGTGCAGGATGTATATTGAAATCAAAATCCCAAACAATCGATGCAAGTAAAGTCGTCACAAACTCGAGCCTACCAAAGATAGACTCGAGCTCGAAAGAACCAAAGAAGAAATGCAACTATCAGTCGCCAAACTCGAGCCTATTAGTGAACGGACTCGAGTTCGCGAGAGACAGAGAGCAACTCATCTCAATTTTGACAGACTCGAGCCTATTAGTGAACGGACTCGAGTTCGCGGGAGACAGAGAGCAACTCATCTCAGAGATCATGACAGACTTGAGCCTATTAGTGAACAGACTCGAGTTCGAGGGAGACAGAGCAATCCACCTCGTAGAACTGCATGCACTCGAGCCTACAATGTGATCGACTCGAGCCTAGCAAGAAATTTCAAGGGTTCACACATACACTCTTGAATTCCGTAAGTAACGTTACACAAACTCGAGCCTACACTTGAGAACTCGAGTTTGCGTCGATAAAATTTCTTTAAAACCCGACTTTTCGTCTTCACTCTATCTCACCTCGAGCCTAAACCTAATTTCTCCCAAAAATTTCTCTCAATCTCCTCAAACGAAAAACAGAGAACATGGCGTCCAAACGATCTGCAACTCAAGATTCCAAATCCTCTGATCCTCAAGAACCCCAAACTGATCAAACAAAAATCTCTCAACGTCCTCCTGTGGTAAAATCGTTTCCCAAACGATTCAAGCATGGAATTGACAAGCAAATTCCTGGTATTCCTATTACCCAAGCCACTCCAATAACCACACCAAGATGAATACCTCAAAGAAAGCTTCAACCGCTGACACACCACCTCGAAGGGGCAAAGAACAGATACACAAGTCTCGAAAGACCACAACTAGTCAAACTAGCTCTCAAGCTCAATCATCCTCCCATCACCAACAACACTGCTCCTCGTATCTAGAGAAAACCCAGCCTTATTTGAAATTTACAATCATTCCTCCATCCCTAAAGGATTCTCTAGTGAGGATGTCACTCTATATGGTGAGGATGCCATACGATTCCAAGAAAATTATGAGGCTAAGAGTTTTTGCCCTTCTGTGTATGTCAATCTAGATGCTTTAAAAGAGGAATGTAACCTTGATCTTACCCACTGGCTTAGACAATTTGAACCTCTCATATCCATTAGAGCCTCATATAGTCCATCCTTTGTTAAAACCTTTTACTATTGTATGCAAAGTGATAATTTATTGGATGAGGATAGAAATTTGGTTGAGGAAAGGATTACCACATCTATTAGAGGAAAACAGATAACCATCACCGCCGCATACCTTAATTCCTCCTCCAAATCCAAAATCCTCCTCCCGTTGCTTCTCCAAATTATACAAATAGGCAAATTTTTACACTCCTCGACCCGATGAGCCCGTACTGATGCTTTAGAGACTCGGATTTCACTCCGAGATCAATGCCTCCTAAGCAAAGAGCTGCTTGGTATATATACACTAGAAACTTAGTACAAAAGGGAGGCAATTTCACTCACTTTGCCAAAAAGGACTTCCCTATTTTTGCCTCTATCATAGATCAAGTCCCTCATAACATAGGAGATTGGATCTTTAAAGAGATGTTCAAATTTCGTTTCCATGGAAGAAAAACATCCCGTATACCCTTTGCCGCCTCATCTCAGTGATTATGTTTCATGAAAGGGTATGGTATTTACCACCAATGAGAAACCCGAAAACCAAAGAAAATTTGGCCAAAGATATCCTAAATTTAATGAGGATAAGCTTTGATCAAGGAAGTGATCATTCCAGAGCACCCTCAAGACCTACTAGAACCGAGCTACTCAATCTAGAGTTCAAGAAGCTCAAAGTGCACCACCTCCACCACAATCCTTTCCTCCGATTTGGATGAAAGAATAAAGACTTACATTGCCCAAGTTGTTTCGATCTTTCTTCCAAGATAGAATCGGATTCACCACACCAAGAAAGGATATGAGGAGTTCTCGATGCACAAGAAGATCTCATTCTTGAACATGAGATTATCAAAGAGAAAGTGCAAGGTCTCGGGGATCAAATTGGAGATCACTCAAGAAGCATCTCCACTCTTTTGGTGTCTATGTCCACCTCCATGACAAAATGGACAAAATTTTAGAAAATCACCCATCAATTCCGCTGACCTAGCTCTTCGGCACCTCCACCTTCTTCCGAACCAATCCCAACCTCCATAGCCCCGAACCATCTACCCATGATCCTATTCTTCACCAACCTCTATCTCATCTAATCCTCCACTTTTCGATGATGACAAAGGGAGAGAAGAGTTGAAGTGAAGAAGGAGGAGTCAAGTTTTCAAGCTGTCATTTTTTTTTTTGAGATATATGTATGCTTGAAACTCTAAATGTCATTTTGTAAACCGTTGAATGTTTTAGCTTATGCAATGACAATATGTGTTATGATTTATGTCAAGTCGCTAACTCTGATAGAATCAATGTTTAAATGTTAAAATCTAATTATGATGCATTTACACTGAACACTTATGCTTCAATGATTTCAAATGATCAAAACAGTGTTTTGAAAGGAGTTAATTGTTTACAAGTGTTGTCATCATCAAAAAGGGGGAGAATGTTAGTTCTCTATGTGTTTTGATGATTAATAACAATTGTAAACAAGTACGAATGTTTTTAAAATGACAAAAGAGTCAAAATCATTCTGTCACCTCAAAACTCGAGCCTAACTAAGCAAACTCGAGTTTTCGCAAACAGAGCTCATCAGATATTTTCAAGATAACGAACTCGAGCCTAAACCCTCATGATATAATAATAAAGAGTTTACAAACGAGTAAACTCGAGCCCGTATAGACAAGCTCGAGTTTTCCCATGGCGGAAGATTTTCTAATTAAAATGTATCTCTTTAAACTCCGAGTTTATTCTTTTTGAGTAGAGTTCACTTGTTTCTATGGCTATAATTTAATGAACACTCGAGCCCAAGTATATGGACTCAAGCCTAATACTTTTGTGTAGAGTTTACTCTATGGTTTGACAAACGAAGAAGAGTTTACAAAATAGGTAAACTCGAGCCTCGTTATTGCAAGCTCGAGTTTTCCCTTGCGAGAGCTCCCAAGTTTTCCTTCTTTACAAACTCCGAGTTTAAGTTCAAACCTCCAGCTCACTTCAATAAGCCATGGAATAAACTAAGCTGAACTCGAGCCTAAGAATATGAACTCGAGCCCTTCATCTGAAGAAAGAAAAGCAAGTGTACAAACTCCGAGTTTGTACTCGTGCTCCACCACTCTTTCTAGTAACCAAAACTCTTAGGCATGAATAGTGTTAAACTCGAGCCTAATCACTAATGGACTCGAGCCTCGCTTATCTTGTGAGATATTACTGTGTGCTCATACGACAAAAAGCTTAGAGAGCATTCGAACTCGAGCCTACCTTCGTGAACTCGAGTTCACATGGTGAAACAAAATACAAACTCCGAGTTTACATCAAACTCCGAGTTTGCTCTCACGTAAGATAAACCAGATACTCTAAAAGCCTTACGAACTCGAGCCCGACTTGGAGAACTCGAGTTTAAGACGAAAGCAAATATGATCGTTATCGGTTTCATCCCGATTCTTTTAAACTACAAAACTTACCATGTTTATACGAATTGATTGCATTCATTTAGTATATTCAAATATATTTAACCACTCTATATTGAGAATGTTTCGTATTAAATTGGATCAAACGAATCATTGAATTAGCGCGAAGAATCGAAGGCGTAATGATTTCACGCGTCCAGAATTTAATCACCAAATTCAGACCCAACGGCTATAATCCTCATCAAACTGAATTTCAAATGAAGAACATGCTAAGTTGAGAAGTAACGGTCACATAGCAACTCACCACTATATAAGGAGCTGATTACAAACTTCGAAAGATACGAAAGATTAAGCAGAAACGAAAAGCAAGCTCAAGAGTTCTTATACATTCAGCTTTCTTTTCGTATTGTATTTTGATATACAAAGAGCCTCAGTGTTTATCATTATCTTCTCTGTGAGAGAGCTTTTATACAAATTATTCATTCATTGTAAAAATCTCAAGTCAAGGGGACTTGGAGATTGGGATTTCAGATTACAACTTGTAAGGGGGAGTGTATCCTAGAGAGAGGATAATCCTTGAGTACAGAGTGTGTATCTGAGTTAAGTGATAGTAGAAAACCCCAGAGTCCGGGACCGGACGTAGGTCAAGAATTTAGACCGAACCAGATAAACTTTCTGTGTCAAGCTCTTCTTCCCTATCTCTTTACGTTTAGCTTCAGCTTGGGTGCAAAGTTATTATAAAAGTTTTAAAATCCCCAATTCACCCCCCTCTTGGTGATTTCCTTTCGTTTTCAAGTATGATGTCAGTGGTTTGTGTATGAGAATTGTGGGTGAAAAATGAATGTCTTTGTCCTTTACAGTTCTATTTAGATATAGGATATCAAAGCCAGAGAAATAAGACAAACCAAAAAAAGTTCTTAACACTAGCAGGCATGATCTATGAATTATGAAAATTTAGGTAAAAAATTCCTTCCATGTGGCTTAACTTTATACTCTCCCTCATTGTCACTTTTCCATACATGTGGAGGTAGGTACGACAGGAGGAAGTCATGCCCCAGAGGAAATGGAAGAGGGGTCATCGGTGGAAATGTAAATAGGGGAGTCCGGAGGGTAAGGTAATGGTGAAAGGGGCAGGGGAATATCTGGGGGTGGTGGTGGCGGAAGGAAAAGTATAAGGGGTGGTGGGGGAAGATGCAGTTAGGGTGGCGGAATCTGGTAAAGAGCCCGGGCATAGACCATTAAGGGCATACAGCCACGCTTAGTTGTCTGCTTGACTTGCGGCATGGTCGAGGGGCGGGTCAAGGGGATGTGAAGGTGGATTAGGGTTTGAACAAGGGGTGCACATAGAAAGGTGGGATTTAAAGGTAGGAGGAGTCTAAGGTGGGATTTAAAGCTAGGGAAGGAAAACTGTGACAAAATGAGAGGAGGATGTGGGTGGAAGATGGAAGGTTGCAGGGCAGGGGAAAAATCTCATTAGGGTGAGGAGGCATGTCGAAGGAGAGTAATGCATGGTGCTATGTATCATGGATTTTGTGGGCCAGCCTGTGAGGATTTCATTTTTTTTTAAATATTTAAAACCCGCGATAAAACATAAACTAGAGTCTGGATACTAACCTGGTTCGAACATGGTGTTGAGCAATGTTGGACAGGTGTGTTGTGTGCCTAGTGTCCTAGTGTCTCTTGATGATCTTGTAGAAAAAAATAGCAAATCATCTGGGCTGCCTACTAGTAGTGCTTGGTTTATAGTCTTTAACCTGACCTTGTCATGATTTTTAATTCAGAAGATATGTAGGGGTGCTGACCATCCCCATGGTTTCGTTCTCTTCCCAGCAGATTCAGACTTCTCCCTTATGCGGTGATGTCACCATACGAATTTGATGTGTCTTGCTGGGCATTAGGTATCCATCCTAGATCATGTTGATAGGGGTTGTGCTGGTGCTTGGTAATATGTTGAGCACAGAACTTTCTTATAGTGTGTATGGGTACTGTAGAGTTCTTAGAATCGAGAATGTCACTTGGTCATCGTTGACTCACATAGTGAGTTCGCCTTTTTCAACATCGATTAATGTTCTGCATGTTGCCATTAATGGCCTTCCCATAATGATTGGTGTTAGCTCCAATTGATGTTTTGATGATAACTAAGATTTAAAACAAACAATATATTGAAGAAAGATAAGGAAAATATCTTAACTTAGCCAAAATCACGTTTTATCAGATGAATAAGTTGTCTGTCAGAAAACCTCGAGTCAATTGATTAGCCTCGAGTCAATCCATTCAACATATATAATTAAAATTTTTACTTGCCTCGAGTTTACAAGAAGTCTGCCTCGAGACATCATCACTTAAAATATACGATCAACCTCGAGTCAGTTGTTTTACCTTAAGTCAAGCTTCTCTAAATATAATAATAAATTCTCATTGCCTCGAGTCCTCAAAATAAACTGCCCCTAGTTAGTTACCTCGAGTCGAAGTAATCTATGCCTCGAGCCATCATCACTTGGTATGTTCTAAAGAATCATAATTAGCCTTGAGTCTAACTCAAACACCTCGAGTCAAATGCTATGGAATTAATGATTAATTCGTGAGTTACCTCGAGCCAGAGTAATGTGACCTCGAGTCAACACCAAACAGAAAGATAGACAAATTAGGAGCAATTTTTACCTCGAGCCAATACCCTCACCTCGAGTCAAATGTTAAGAATTAATAATTAAATCATGAGTTGCCTCGAGCCAGAGTAATGTTACCTCGAGTCAACACCAAACAGAAAGATTGACAAATTGGGAGCAGTTTTCACCTCGAGTCAATAACTTAACCTCGAGTCAATTTCTCTTCTGGATCACTTAGTTTGATTAATTCTTAATTGATAGCCTCGAGCCAGTAAGATTGTCGCCTCGAGGTAATCATGTCTCTGTTCTTCTGATAGATTGCTATGACTTACGGTTTAATGAACGATTTGTTGTGCAAATCATATTTTCTATCATGAATACTTGTAATCAAACAAAGCCAGTTTGTTAAGTGAGTTTCAGGTAATTAGGATGCTTTAATCTTCAAATCTTGCGTAAAGCAAGTGTTATGTCAGAAGCATTTAATACGAACCAGTCGCGAAGCACGAAAGAAGAACATGGATATCTGAGACTCAAGAAAGCAGTTCAAAATTATCCTATCAATATTGTGCAAGTCTAAACGGGAAAATCAAATAACGAATGACAACGAAGGATATTCAATTATCTCGGAATGCTACGAAGAAACAGAGAGCAACGGATACATATATGTTTCACAACGGCTCTTTGCTCAGTTTCACAACGGGTCTTTGCTTAGTCTCACAACGGCACAAATGAAACTTATTATAAAAGGAGACGGCATTCAATTTTACCAACTACCGAAAACACCTGCGCATTGAATTCGAGTCTATCTAATTTATTGTTTCTACTGTTCCATTAATATCTCCGGATATTTATCAGTACTTCAGTGATTAGCTATTATCTACTCAGAGAGGAGTGCTTAGTTCTTATAAATGATTGATATATTTTTGATTGTGTGACTTAAGGTTGTGGAACCTTAAGAGTGGGTGTAAGTTTACAACCAGTAAGGGGGAGTGAGTCCAAGAGAGTGGAAAGGATCATCCTTGTGTTGTAATCTTGTTTTGATAAGATTAGTAGAAATCCCAAGGAGTTCTTGGGGACTGGACGTAGACTAAAGCTTTGGGTCGAACCAGTATAAAATTGCACTGTGTTCATTTACGTTTCAATCATAGTTCTAGTTTTGTATACGCAAGTATCTTTCAAAGAAAAATTTGAAATCACCTATTCACCCCCCCTCTAGGTGATATTTCTCTTTCATTTGGTATCAGAGCCTAGTTACTCAGGTGGGCTTAACATCCTGAGAACAAGATCATGGAAGGAATATTACCTGATGGTGCTTCAATCAACCGACCACCAGGCTTCAATGGCGAACATTACTCATTCTGGAAAGCAAAGTTTAAAGTGTTCGTGCTGGCAACCGAATATGGTCTCTGGCAAGTAATAGAAAACGATGATTATGTTCCTACAAGAAATGAAGGTGGTTTCCTCGTTCCAAAAACAGAAGACGAGTTCGATGATAGCGATCGAAGGAAAGTCACACTCAACAGTAAGGCCGTTCTAATGCTTCAAAGTGCACTTAGTCAGAAGGAGTACTTTCGTATATGCAATCTGACAACTGCAAAAGAGATGTGGAAGGCTTTGGAAATCGCTTATGAAGGAACCTCCGGCATCAAAGAAAATCGAATCAATACTCTCACTGCCGAGTATGACTTATTTCGAATGAAGTCCGGGGAAACTATTGCCGAATTCCAACTTCGATACACACATCTGACAAATCAATTGGCAGCCCTGGGTAAGGTCTATGATTAGCGCTCCCAAGTCAGGAAGATTCTTAATGTTCTGACCAAGGATTGGGAGGCAAAGGTTACAGCAATAGAGGAGGCACGAGGAGAATCAATGGCGTCAGTTGCAGCTTTGTTCGGTAGCCTATCTGAACATGAGAGCAAGGTTAAATTCAGAAAGGGTCTAGAAGAGATCAACCATAACAAGAGCAAGGGCATCGCTCTTAATGCTGAAAAAGAGAAGGAAGTAAAGGAAGATGATATATATGATGATGTTGATGAAGAATTAGGAATGATGGTCCAAAGATTCAAAAAGCTATATAAGAGGAATCAAGGGTTCAGAAATAGGTTCCAAAAAGGAGGAAGCTGAAACAGAAGTGAATACAAGAATAAAGATCAAAGCATCTGCTATGAATGCGACAAACCAGGCCACTACAAATCTGAATGTCCACAACTGAAAGGAAGTGAGAAGGATAAAAGAAAGAAATTTACTCACTTCAAAAATAAAGCCTATGTATCCTCTATCTGGGGAGATGGATCTTCAGAAGAAGAAAGTGATGATGAGGAAGAATCGGCAAATGTATGTCTGGTCGCAGAGGAAGAGGAGTCCAACAACGACAATGAGGTAAGAGACTCACAACCTTCATATAATGAATTACTTAATGAATATAATGTTATACAATCTGAATATGAAATGCTTGCTGAAAAATGTTTTGATTTGAAAAGAAGAAATATTACTCTTGAACAGCAAGTCAAAAATGTCTCATCCCATAGCAATATCTGTGATGATTGTTTAGATTTAGAAAAGAGAAATTCTTATCTTACAAAAACCCTTGAGAAATTCACTAAAGGAAGTGAAATGCTAAGCGTAATCTTAAAAGCCCAAAGATTCACAAATGATCGATCAGGTATAGGATATAATCTCATCTTTGATAAAAGAAAAGGCAGAAAGAAAAAGGGTGAAAAGTTATATTTGAAATATTTCCAGAAAATTGTCCATACTTCTAATCCTTTTGCACATTGTAATTACTGTAATCGCAAAGGTCATAGCACTTCATCTTGTTTTCATAGAAAAGATAGAAGAGATAGGCCTGTAGGAAATTATCAGTGGGTACCGAAAGGAACTTACGTTTCTCAGGCCCAAACTAACCTCAAAGGACCCAAGAAAAGGTGGGTACCTAAAACTGATCTCTATTGACTTGCAGGTGTGTCTGAGTGCATCAAAAACAAATAAATGGTATATTGATAGTGGGTGCTCAAGACACATGACAGGAGATCAAGCTAAGTTTATAGCAATGAGATCAAAGGATGGCGGAAGAGTAACCTTTGGAGGAAATCTGTAATACCCTAAAATCTGACTTAGGGTAACTTCTCCTGAAAATAGGTGAATATGAGGTCTCGAACACCTTGTAATGAGTCTACCATGTTGTTAGGGTAATCTCCCTAGAAATTAGAAAATTTGCAATTAGGTCCCTAGAAGTTTGGGAATTTGCAAATAGGTCCCTAAGCACATTATGGGTTATAAATACCCTGTGAAAACTATAAAAGAAGCAAGTAAAAATCTACTTGAAATAGGGAAGGATATTGTCCCTAATTTAGGTAATTTATTAAGTTACAAACTTGGAGAAATTGTAGAAGAATACCCAAAAAGTATTGAAATGACCGTAATACCCCGTAGATGCTAAGATAATACAGAACACATGGAAACAAATGTGTCAGTGTAAAAGTATTGAGGTAATGAGGTGTGATAATTAAGAAAATTATCAACTATTGATAAGAAAGTAATTAAGTAATATTGGGCTAATTACTTAAGCATAAGCAAAGAAAATTCAGAGATAATTATTTAAAGCTCAAAAATTAGTGATTTTTGTTTTAAAATTAGTAAAAACATGTTTACTAATTAATTGGAAATTTTGTTGAAAAATAGTTGAGTTTAGGTATTTTTGAGCCTAAAATCAAGTATGGACCAATAGGGAAATTTTGTAAAAATTATATAAAAATAATTATTAAATAATTATTTTAGATAATATTAATTAATTATTAATTAAATAAAAACGAAAATTAAATAAAAAGGGACCAGATTTTGACCGAAATGTTTGACAAATTTAGGAGGAAAATCTTGTAAAAATATCATGATATTATAAGTTGCAACTTGCATTATAATACAATATAATTAATTAAAGTGAAAAAGGGTGAATAGTAATTTAATAATTAGGAAACGGATCCTATCTAGAGATCTAGGAATGAGATTTCCAAAGTCAGGGAAAAATAATGATCAGTGGAATTTTGTCTTCCATTATACTCTTCCGGGAGAAAATTCTGAAGTCGTTTGTGCATTTCCTAATAAAACAAAATAGGAAAAATGCATATAGGTATATTTTTGGATATAAGGAAAATAAATTCTAACTCAACATCTAGGCATGAGTTTGAATTTATTTTGACATATTTGGAATCGTGAATTTTTCGAAGAAGTTGGTATTTTCGAAATGCGTTCGAAACCGGACGCGATCGGACACGTTTTCGAGAAACTTCACAGGACAGTTGGAACCCCGTCTAAAGTCAAAATTCAAGTTTAAATAGATATTATTGATGAGGAAGAGAAGGTCTTCAAAGTTGTAAATCCAGAATTTTGAGATTTCTCCGAAATCACGCGAATCCTGTACCGATCGGAGAAATCGGTCTGAAAGCTTCTGGAAGGTGACACATGGCCACCTCCCATTGGCCAAACCCTTGAATTTTGGGGCCAAAATTTCGTGCAAGGGCTGCTTGGAGGAGGATGAGCCACCTCCCAAACCCTAAAATGCATGGTTGTAATTGAATGGAAGTTTTGGAGAAAATTACCTAAGTTGGCCCAATCTTTTTTCTATAAATAGGGGGGCATTGCTCTTCATTCTTCACACCATTCCCTTGTGGATTTTGAAATTTAGTGAGAGGTTTTAGAGAGAGATAAATTTTCAAGTATGATTGGATATCATATGGGAGGGCTATTTTAGTCATTATTTTCGAAAATTATCATTGGGTCGAAGTTCTGGCGAAATTTCGGGAAGAAAATTTGTAAGAGTAACGAAGTGCTGGCGAAATTCCGCCGATTAGGGGTAGAAGGGCAAAATGGTAATTTTTACCTAAAATGCCAGTTATAATGTCAAATCACTAATGAAAGTGATATTACTCTTATAGGACGTCAGAAATCCTAATTTCTTGCCGTTACGCCCCGACGAGCCGTTGTTGGAGATTTCACGATTTTCCGTAAAACGTGCTAGAAATATCGTAATCCGTCAACGAAGGTACGTTCGCGTACTGTAACACTAACTCTGATGGTTATTGTATGAATATGTGTGTTTCCTCTTCGTCATGTCATACATCCGATCGTATCACTATCCATTATGCCTTAACCTTACATCCGACTGTATTGTTCTGGCCGTGCATATCTGATTATGTACACTCCTCATTGTGCTTTAACCCTACATCCGACTGTATTGTTATTGCCATACATATCTGATATGTCTGATCATAGTAAATGTTGCCAAGATATTTGAATGTCTGTCGTACATATATGTTGTATATAAACATGAGGTTAACCGTTACCTGAGATCCAATGTGGTAAATTGGATCTCAGCTCTTAACATAGCGTCGAGTTCGGGAGGACCGAGGATCGAGAGAAGGACAAGCGGCACGCCTAGGAGTAGCGGTGAAGACTTCTTTCTGTTATACTTTTGAAACACTCTTGTACCACTGTTTAAACAATGAAGACATGCTACCATGGGTATTTTAATATATATATCAGTTACTCAATCGCTCCGGTGCACTACTCTGATCATTTTGAAATGATGTTTAGAAAAAAAAATTTTATACTGCTTTAGAAAAGTCGGGATGTTACATTTGGTATCAGAGCAGTTTTCCTGGCATGGATCTGACTAAGTTATTACGGATAGTTTGGTGCCGAAGGCAAGGCTAGTTTACGTGTGTGTGCCAATCGGTCGCCGTGAACTCGGTGAGGCCCCATGGTAGACACTTACACGGCCATTCTGTTCGGTTAACGGAGTTAGGTTCTAAGCCTTTTCAAAAATTTGGAGCATATTTTGAAAATAAGTACGATATAGGCTGAGTCGGTGTACCGGTCGAACCGTGTACCACCCTCTCGTTGGTGCATCACTCGATAACCGCCGCTTGTGCGGACGTTAATTCTATTCTAGCACGAGCTCATACGCGGAGTCGGGTCACGCCGGATGAAACTCCGAGACCAATAAAGATAGTACATGTAGTATTTGACTCATGTAGAGGAACTCCTGATACGAAATCCCGTACCCGCTTCTGAGTAGACCAAATAAATGAAATTCTGATGAAGGGGGAGATTTTGCGGGAGTGTATTCGTTTGTAGTAAGTGCGGTAAAAGCTGGGGCAGTGTAAATGCTAAGCGCGATAGAGTTTAGAGACTAGTGTGATAAAGTCGTGTTATGCGGAATGTCTTCCCGTATCTAACGTTAACGTTTCCTCTAATCAAGGAACGCGACATGGCGAATCGAGAGGCCGGAGCTCCCAGAGGCCTAGGGGCGAGGCCGTGATGGAGGACGAGGTAGACAACCTCGGGTAAATCCGTACCAAACCAACCGGAGCAAGGCGAGGTACGAGGAGATGAGAAGAACCCTACAAGAACAGGGGGCTCTCATGCTGTACTCTGGAAGAAAGGCAGAGAGACAGAGACGGTTGCATGATCGGCAAGCCGAGGAAGAACAACATTCGAAGAAGAAGAAGATGAGCAAGGAGATGAGCACGATGAGGAACCCGAGGAGTCCGACAGATCCCGATCACCTCCACGACGAGGAGAGCCATGCGAGACCACACAATATTGGGTCACACGATTTTGCAAGTGAAGCCACCTGCATTCCGTGGTAAGAATGAGTTAGGCGAAGATTGGATGATGAGCCTAGAAAAGATCTTTGAAGTTATGGAATGCCCGGGAGACCGAAGCCCAACTTGCCATCTATAAGCTCGACGGTGATGCGCATCGATGGTGGAAGAGCGTTGCTACAACCTTGCAGACCCAGTTTTGCCCTGTCACTTGGGAGAAGTTCATAGAGAAATTCAATGAACAATATTTTCCTCCTCAACACAAGTGATGAAGGAGGAGGAGTTTCTTCATATCCAGCAAGGCTATGATGAATCATTTGATGACTACTTTGCTCGGTTCACCAACTGTCACGATATTCTTCATACGAAGAGTAATAACAATGAAAGCTGGAAGGCGAATAGGTTGACATGCGGGCTAAAGTATGAAGTTAGGGAGAAGCTCGTTTCTCAGATGTTTCCTAATATGGCTCAAGCTGTGGAGTCATGCCGATTGATTGAGCGAAATCTCAAGGAACTGCGTAAGTTTCGAAAGTCCAACAGTAGCAACACGGGTTATAGTGAGGGCAGCCGTGAAAATTTCTCACGGAAGAGAGAAGCACCGTGGAGTGACTCTCCAAGAGACAACAAAAAACCATTCCAGACTAGGCAGCAGAACAACCCAAAAATATCAGAGACCCGACCGTGTCCAAAATGTGGGAGGTATCATCTCCAAAGTACTGACTGCGGCGGGAAGCTGATATGCTTCAAATGTCAAAAGCCTGGACACATCAGTGTACACTGTCCAGAGAAAGTTGCAGCATTAAAGCCACAAAAACCGGCCGAGTGTACACACTAACATGTACAGAGGACGAAGGACTCCCGGAGATGATTCAAGGTACTATTCCACTTAGGAGGGAATCATCTAGTAATACATGCTTATAGATAGCTATCTTACGTAACGTATTCAATGTTTCTTCGTTATTACAATTCGACCGTGATCGTGTCATTAAGTAGGAGGTATTTTGTGTTATCATGGTGTGTGGGAACCATGGAAACATTTAAAGTATCTTGTGTTGCCATGGTGTAGTCCAAGGAGACATTTTGGTATTTGTGGTGTTGACCGCGGTGTATGAGCCACGGGAGACACTATATATCAAGGTACGATATGACAGGATCTTTATGGTCAAACCAAAGCGAATTCTCGATTATCAAGAGAAGCAGCTGGCAGACAACGTAAGGATCCGACGCGTGGAGTTTAAAGTCCAAGTAGAACGAAGTTTAGTTCGTACGAGGTTTTGTGGGTAGAGTACAAATTTCGAGGACGAAATTTTGTTTAACGGGGGGAGAAATGTAATACCCTAAAATCTGACTTAGGGTAACTTCTCTTGAAAATAGGTGAATATGAGGTCTCGAACACCTTGTAATGAGTCTACCATGTTGTTAGGGTAATCTCCCTAGAAATTAGAAAATTTGCAATTAGGTCCCTAGAAGTTTGGGAATTTGCAAATAGGTCCCTAAGCACATTATGGGTTATAAATACCCTGTGAAAGCTATAAAAGAAGCAAGTAAAAATCTACTTGAAATAGGGAAGGATATTGTCCCTAATTTAGGTAATTTATTAAGTTACAAACTTGGAGAAATTGTAGAAGAATACCCAAAAAGTATTGAAATGACCGTAATACCCCCTATTTTAGATAATATTAATTAATTATTAATTAAATAAAAACGAAAATTAAATAAAAAGGGACCAGATTTTGACCGAAATGTTTGACAAATTTAGGAGGAAAATCTTGTAAAAATATCATGATATTATAAGTTGCAACTTGCATTATAATACAATATAATTAATTAAAGTGAAAAAGGGTGAATAGTAATTTAATAATTAGGAAACGGATCCTATCTAGAGATCTAGGAATGAGATTTCCAAAGTCAGGGAAAAATAATGATCAGTGGAATTTTGTCTTCCATTATACTCTTCCGGGAGAAAATTCTGAAGTCGTTTGTGCATTTCCTAATAAAACAAAATAGGGAAAATGCATATAGGTATATTTTTGGATATAAGGAAAATAAATTCTAACTCAACATCTAGGCATGAGTTTGAATTTATTTTGACATATTTGGAATCAGTGAATTTTTCTGAAGAAGTTGGTATTTTCGAAATGCGTTCAAACCGGACGCGATCGGACACGTTTTCGAGAAACTTCACTGGACGGTTGGAACCCTGTCTAAAGTCAAAATTCAAGTTTAAATAGATATTATTGATGAGGAAGAGAAGGTCTTCAAAGTTGTAAATCCAGAATTTTGAGATTTCTCCGAAATCACGCGAATCGGGTACCGATCGGAGAAATCGGTCTGAAAGCTTCTGGAAGGTGACACATGGCCACCTCCCATTGGCCAAACCCTTGAATTTTGGGGCCAAAATTTCGTGCAAGGGCTGCTTGGAGGAGGATGAGCCACCTCCCAAACCCTAAAATGCATGGTTGTAATTGAATGGAAGTTTTGGAGAAAATTACCTAAGTTGGCCCAATCTTTTTCTATAAATAGGGGGGCCATTGCTCTTCATTCTTCACACCATTCCCTTGTGGATTTTGAAATTTAGTGAGAGGTTTTAGAGGGAGGAGCTCTGGGGGAAAATTCGCAGCGAAGCTCTGGGTAAGTTTTTCGGTACCGAGCTTTAAGCTTTCGTAGTTCTTTCGATAGTTAGAGTAGTAATGTTAGAATAGCCTTTAAATTTTCAAGTATGATTGGATATCATATGGGAGGGCTATTTTAGTCATTATTTTCGAAAATTATCATTGGGTCGAAGTTCTGTTATACATCCGATTGTATTATTCTCTCGTCATGTCATACATCCGACTGTATCACTATCCATTATGCCTTAACCTTACATCCGACTGTATTGTTCTGGCCGTGCATATCTGATTATGTACACTCCTCATTGTGCTTTAACCCTACATCCGACTGTATTGTTATTGCCATACATATCTGATATGTCTGATCATAGTAAATGTTGCCAAGATATTTGAATGTCTGTCGTACATATATGTTGTATATAAACATGAGGTTAATCAGTTACCCGAGATCCAATGTGGTAAATTGGATCTCGGCTCTTAACATAGCGTCGGGTTCGGGAGGACCGAGGATCGAGGAGAAGGACAAGCAAGACGCCTAGGAGTAGCGGTGAAGACTTCTTTCGTTATACTTTTGAAACACTCTTGTACTGCTGTTTAAACAGCAAGACATGCTACCATGGGTATTTTAATATATATATCAGTTACTCAATCGCTCCGGTGCACTACTCTGATCATTTTGAAATGATGTTTAGAAAAAAAAAAATTTATACTGCTTTAGAAAAGTCGGGATGTTACAAAATCAATCTGGCAAAATCATTGGAGTCGGAGAAATTGGAACAAAAGATGGACCACAGATTAAAGATGTCTATCTAGTGGAAGGACTCTGCCATAATCATCTAAGTGTTAGCCAGAGTTCAGATAAGAAAAATTGGATCCTTTTCGATTCAGAAGAATGCCTCATTGTCAGTAAGAATGATCTCCCAATAGACAAAGGTAAATTGAAAACATTATTCAAAGCACCTAGGGAAGGTAATTGCTATACATTAGAATTTCCTAAGATTAATTCCAAAAAATGTTTTGTTAGTAACTTGGATGAAAGCTGGCTATGGCATAAGCGACTTGCTCATGTTAATATGTTACAATTAGACAAATTAATAAGAAAAGATTTAGTTATTGGTTTGCCCAAAATTCGTTTTGAAAACAATATGATATGTGATGCTTGTCAAAAGGGCAAACAAACAAAATCCTCTTTTAAGAACAAACTTGAAATATCAACAAATCGTCCTCTTCAATTACTTCACATGGATTTAGTTGGACCTGCTAGAGTAAGAAGTCTTGGTGGTAATTTATATACCTTAGTTATTGTAGATGATTTTTCTCGCTTTACATGGACAATGTTTATGTCATCAAAGGATGAAACTTTTGATCTATTTACTGTTTTCGCCAATAAGGTGCAAAAAGAGAAAGGCATTTATATTTCAGCTATTCGAACCGATCATGGAGGGGAATTTGAAAACCAAGCTTTTGCTGAATTCTGTGATAGCCATGGCATTGATCATAACTTCTCAGCTCCAAGAACACCTCAACAAAATGGTGTAGTTGAGAGAAAGAATCGAGTACTCACAGAGATGGCTCGAACAATGCTTAACGAAAATCAAACATCACAAGTCTTCTGGGCGGATGCAATGAATACAGCAAGCTACATATCAAACCGAGCCTATTTGCGAAAGAAATTAAAAAAGACTCCTTATGAGCTTTACAAAGGAAGGAAGCCCAACCTAGCTCATCTACACATCTTTGGCTGTAAGTGCTATGTACACAACAATGGTACGGACAATCTGGGTAAGTTTGATTCAAAAGCTGATGAAGGTATTTTTCTTGGATATTCAAGTAGGAGTAAAGCCTATAGAGTATTTAATAAACGTACTCGCATAGTTGAAGAATCTATCCATGTTGTGTTCTGCGATTCCAAAATTAATGAACCTATAGATGATGATGATGAACCGGCTCACAAGAACCAATTCTTTTCAAAAACTACTCCTGCTACTCTTGAAAACTCTGAAAATGTTTTTGAAAACAATGATCAGAATTCAATAGAGAATTCAGATCAATCTCAACCTAAGGCTTGGAAATTTATTAGGAATCATCCTCTGGACCAAGTCATTGGTGATGTAAATCAAGGAGTAAGAACTAGAAGAAGCACTTTGAATGAAGTAACTTTTTCTGCATTTATATCAAACATCGAACCCTCTAAGATTGATGAGGCCCTTTCAGATAATGATTGGGTCATCGCAATGCAAGAGGAATTGCATCAATTTGATAGAAATCAAGTTTGGGACTTGGTACCTAGGCCCAAAGACCATCCGGTCATTGGCACCAAATGGGTATTCAAAAACAAACGTGATGAATCCGCCATTATAGTCAGAAATAAGGCTAGACTTGTTGCCAAAGGCTATAATCAGGAAGAAGGAATTGATTATGAGGAAACGTATGCTCCAGTGGCTAGATTGGAAGCAATACGTGTACTCTTGGCCTTTGCTTGCATCCAAGAATTTAAACTCTATCAAATGGATGTTAAAAGTGCATTTCTAAATGGTTTTATACAAGAGGAGGTTTATGTAGAGCAACCTCCTGGTTTTGAAAATGAACACTTTCCTGATCACGTTTTTCGGCTCAAAAAGGCATTGTATGGTCTGAAACAAGCTCCAAGAGCTTGGTATGAAAGACTAAGTAAATTTTTGTTAGAACAAGGATTCATTAGAGGAAAAGCAGACACCACACTTTTCATTAAAAATAATAAGCTAAATGAAATCTTGGTTGTGCAAATATATGTAGATGATATTATCTTTGGTTCTACTAACGAATCTTTATGTAAAGAATTCTCAAAGAAAATGCAGAACGAATTCGAAATGTCAATGATGGGAGAATTGAAGTATTTTCTCGGTTTATAAATTCAACAAAGAAAGGATGGAATATTCATCTCACAAACAAAGTATCTCCGAGATTTGCTCAAAAAATTCGGATTAGAGCATTGCAACGGTGCAGACACACCAATGAGCTCCACTGCCTCTCTAGACGCCGATGAAGAGAAAGGAAAAGACTTCAACATAACCAAATACCGAGGAATGATCGGATCACGACTCTACCTAATAGCTAGTAGACCAGACATACAATTCAGTGTGGGAATGTGTGCGAGATTCCAAGCAGCACCAAAGGAATCACATGCCGAGCATGTGAAAAAGAATTTTTCGCTATCTCTCAGACACAAAGGAGCTTGGTCTATGGTTTCCAAAGGGACAACAAGAATTTATGGTTGCATATTCAGACTCTGATCATGCTGGCTATAAAAATAATCGAAAGAGCACTAGTGGTCAATGCGAGTTTCTCGGAGGATCACTAGTATCATGGTTTAGTAAGAAACAGACCACCGTGGCTGTGTCTTCAACAGAAGCTGAATATGTTGCTGTCTCCAGTTGTTGTGCACAAGTCTTGTGGCTAAAACAACAATTATCTGATTTGGGAGTGTATCTAAAGGAGATTCCAATTCTTTGTGATAACATCAGTACAATCAGTCTTGCAAAAAATCCAGTTCAACACACAAGAACAAAGCACATTGATGTGAGACATCACTTCATCAGAGATCATGTGCAAAAGAAAGATATCAAAGTAATGTTCATTCCCACACACCTACAACTTGCAGACATTTTCACAAAACCATTAGCAAAGGAACAATTCACATTTATCCGAAGAGAATTGGGAATGGTTAATCCCAATGAGCTGTAAGTTGTCTCTTATCTAATGTTAGCTATATGCATTTGATGATCAAACAATCACTAACTTAAGCATCGGAGTGTCTAGTTGTGTTTTACGCATGATCACGTTTAATAATCTAACCTCGAGTCACCTGGTTGTGCACCTCGAGTCACGATCTATCGAGGATCTGAAAGAACTCAAAAAGAAGCAATTTGCCTCGAGTCAGACACAATAACTCCAGTCAAAATACGGACAGAAAGTTGGAACATAGAAATCAGTTTTTGCCTCGAGTTATCTTCTCAACCTCGAGTCTAAATCACTTGTAAGTATTTTTTTTAACCTCGAGTTACTTAGTATAGCCTCGAGTTGAGAACCTCGAGGGGCCCATACTTGTACCTCGAGTCGAAATTCAAATTTCTTTACTGAATATTTTTTTCTCTCTTTGTCTCTCTCCCGCGTCTTTTCATATTTCTATCTTCCCTCTCTCATCTGGTGTCTCTTCCTTTTCACTCTTACTCATTTCCCTCTTTCTCCCAAATCGGAACCCTAACCCTAAATGTCTCCCAAACCCAAAAAACCTATAATTCCAACAAAATCCAAATCAAAATCCAAAGACCCAGACCCAGATTTTGTCACTTCCGAGTCCCATTCTCTTTCGCAATCCAAACGATCTCAGCGAGTCAAAATGGCTCCTAAACGTTTTCGCCCTAATGTCTCGTTCGAGGAAGACAGTATGAGAAAACCCAAGAAATTACAAATCGAAGAACCCGCAAAAATTCCACCAAAGAAGCATGTTGACAAGGTGGCTATGGTAGAAAATCAAAAGGAGGTAGTTGCTGCCAAACCTCCTCCTTCAAAGAAAAAATTTGCCATTTCCTCGTCTGATTTTCGAGGTACTTCTCAAAGCCAAGGAGGTTCAGTCTCACTATCCAAAACCTCAAGGCCATCTGATTCTCCGTCCAGGGCATCAGCCTCTACCTTCAAAGGTCCAGATCATCAACCTGCTTCGAAGGTATCTGGCTTACCCTCAATCCTTTCCATTTACAGAATCTCTAGTCCTCCTGCAGACTTTGATAATACTCTCATGGTATTTTCAACCAGCGATAGGAATAAGTTTTGTAAGGATTTTGCTCTTAGAAATTTCTGTCCTGTTGTCTCTGTAAACCTGGAAAAGCTAAAATCTGAGTGCAACTTAGACTTATCTCCCTGGTACCAGAACTATGCATCTTTTCTAGGAATTCATGCTTCATATAGTCCAACTCTAGTTAGAATTTTCTATTTTAACATGTCTGTGCACACTCTGTTGGATAAACATAATCACATTGCTGATGAGAGAATTTTCACCACTGTGAGACGAAAACGAATTGAAATTACTCTTGATTATTTGAATAACTTACTGCAAATTTCAAATCCACCCCCTTTTCCTCAAGTGCATTATGATAATGAACAAATTTTCCAAATTCTTCGACCCGATGACCCTCTGAGTGAACCCATAGGATCTCTTTCCTTTAGTCCTGCCCAATTGCCACCTAAGCATCGGGCCTTGTGGTATATCTACTCAAGGAACTTTGTTCAGAAAGGCAAAAATTTTACTCATTTCACTCAAAAAGACTATACCATGTTTTCTTCCTTTGTGGACCAGGTTCCTCATAACCTTGGTCACTGGATTTTTGAGGAAATGAAGAAGTATGCAATGCATTCAAAGCAAAAATCCCCAATTCCTTTCCCTAGCTTAGTGTCTGTCATCCTCTTCCATGAAAAAGTTTGGTACTTGGAAAACGATGAGGTAGCCAAGAAACCAGAGGAGTTTGGCCAACATATTCTCAACTTAATGAAGATTAACTTCCAAGAAGGTTCTGGCCAGTCTAGTGCCCCTGCACCTTCCAAGTCAAAAACTTCCAAACCACGAGCTCCTGCTTCTGGCCATCGTCAAGATCTTCCTGAGCCTGGACCTGAACTATCATCTCATCCTACTTCATTCTCTATGGGATCCCATATAAAAGTCATTGTGGAAAAAGCCATTTCAGACAGTCTAGATCCTATTCATATCTCACTGGCAGCTCAAAACTCTCTTGCAGTGAAGTTGGAATTTGAGATTGGGAAATTGGTTCAAAAGGCCACTAGTATAGAAGAAACCCAAGAGGATCTCCAAGATGATGTTGCGACCTTAAAAGACCAAGTTGGAAATATGTATGGACATCTGGATGATTATGGGCAGTCCATTAACAATATGCATAATACCATATGGAGCCTCTATCATAAGTTTGACAAATTCATGGCTGGTAGTTCTTCATCTGTGATTCCACCTACCAAACCCCCTTCACCTTCCTATCCTTCTCAATCATTTGCCTTTAACACCTCCCCTGTCCACCCACCTTCTTCTGCCACTCCTCCAGTCTCTCTGTCTCCTCCCACTTCTACTGCAGAGTTGTTCGGACAAACTGACCTAGACATCCTCATATCCACCTCTCCCATTCTTTCCCCCTCATCATCCATTCCTGTTTTCCTTTCTCTCCTTTCCTATTCTCCTCTACCATTCCCTGGTAATTCTCATCCCTTCTCCTCTCAATACCAAAAGCCTCCACTATGAATTCCCTCTTTTTGATAGATGCCAAAGGGGGAGAAAATCCAAGAGAAAGAAGACTGAAGAAGCAAATACAGATGCAGAATGTTTTTTCTTTTGTTGTAGAATGTCTTGTTTTCTCTTTTAGATTATTGCTTACTTTCTCTACATATGCATTGCCTTTCTACATTGACTTATGGGATATGTTAAAAGCATTCTCTGGTTAATGCTTTAAAAAGCTTTCTCTCGTTCATGCTTTAAGCTAACACTCTCAATTCTCTGCAATTAAGTGATTCTAACTTTTGTTCTCATTAGTTCATTGATAAAACTCTTAAAAAATTCACTTTTGGAGACCTTCTTTCTCAAATCTTGTCATCATCAAAAAGGGGGAGAATGTTAGCTCCAATTGATGTTTTGATGATAACTAAGATTTAAAACAAACAATACATTGAAGAAAGATAAGGAAAATATCTTAACTTAGCCAAAATCACGTTTTATCAGATGAATAAGTTGTCTATCAGAAAACCTCGAGTCAATTGATTAGCCTCGAGTCAATCCATTCAACATATATAATTAAAATTTTTACTTGCCTCGAGTTTACAAGAAGTCTGCCTCGAGTCAGTCGCCTCGAGCCTAAGTGATCTCTGCCTCGAGACATCATCACTTAAAATATACGATCAACCTCGAGTCAGTTGTTTTACCTCGAGTCTAGCTTCTCTAAATATAATAATAAATTCTCATTGCCTCGAGTCTTCAAAATAAACTGCCCCTAGTTAGTTACCTCGAGTCGAAGTAATCTATGCCTCGAGCCATCATCACTTGGTATGTTCTAAAGAATCATAATTAGCCTCGAGTCTAACTCATACACCTCGAGTCAAATGCTATGGAATTAATGATTAATTCGTGAGTTACCTCGAGCCAGAGTAATGTGACCTCGAGTCAACACCAAACAGGAAGATAGACAAATTAGGAGCAATTTTTACCTCGAGCCAATACCCTCACCTCGAGTCAAATGTTACGAATTAATAATTAAATCATGAGTTGCCTCGAGCCAGAGTAATGTTACCTCAAGTCAACACCAAACAGAAAGATAGACAAATTGGGAGCAGTTTTTACCTCGAGTCAATAACTTAACCTCGAGTCAATTTCTCTTCTGGATCACTTAGTTTGAATAATTCTTAATTGATAGCCTCGAGCCAGTAAGATTGTCTCCTCGAGGTAATCATGTCTCTGTTCTTCTGATAGATTGCTATGACTTACGGTTTAATGAACGATTTGTTGTGCAAATCATATTTTCTATCATGAATACTTGTTATCAAACAAAACCAGTTTGTTAAGTGAGTTTCAGGTAATTAGGATGCTTTAATCTTCAAATCTTGCGTAAAGCAAGTGTTATGTCAGAAGCATTTAATACGAACCATTCGCGAAACACGAAAGAAGAACATGGATATCTGAGCCTCAAGAAAGCAATTCAAAATTATCCTATCAATATTGTGCAAGTCTAAACGGGAAAATCGAAAAACGAATGACAACGAAGGATATTCAATTATCTCGGAATGCTACGAAGAAACAGAGAGCAACGGATACATATATGTTTCACAACGGCTCTTTGCTCAGTTTCACAACGGGTCTTTGCTCAGTCTCACAACGGCACAAATGAAACTCATTATAAAAGGAGACGGCATTCAATTTCACCAACTACCGAAAACACCTGCGCATTGAATTCGAGTCTATCTAATTTATTGTTTCTACTGTTCCATTAATATCTCCGGATATTTATCAGTACTTCAGTGATTAGCTATTATCTACTCAGAGAGGAGTGCTTAGTTCTTATAAACGATTGATATATTTCTGATTGTGTGACTTAAGGTTGTGGAACCTTAAGAGTGGGTGTAAGTTTACAACCAGTAAGGGGGAGTGAGTCCAAGAGAGTGGAAAGGATCATCCTTGTGTTGTAATCTTGTTTTGATAAGATTAGTAGAAATCCCAAGGAGTTCTTGGGGACTGGACGTAGACCAAAGCTTTGGGTCGAACCAGTATAAAATTGCACAGTGTTCATTTACGTTTCAGTCATAGTTCTAGTTTTGTATACGCAAGTATCTTTAAAAGAAAAATTTGAAATCACCTATTCACCCCCCCTCTAGGTGATATTCCTCTTTCAATTGGGACCTCTTGATCCGCTTCAAAATCTAGTATAACTGGGAAGATAAACTTGTCCACCTTCACTAATACATCTTCAATTTCACCTTCTGGTTGGACAATCGATCTGTGGATCTGTTCGCTAGTTGCAGAGTTACTGTAGTAGGACTCACTTTTCCAACTGCCAACTTCTTAAATACAGACATTGGCATTAAATTAATGTTGGTGCCCATATCACAGAGTGCTTTACCGCAGTAGTTAGGGCCAATGGCATAAGGGATTATAAAACTGCTCGGATCTTTAACCTTTGTAGGCAGTCTATTCAACAGTAACACATTTCTTTCCTTGGTCAAGGATACTATTTCAAACTCACCCAGCCGCCTTTTCTTGGACAAGATGTCCATCATAAACTTCACATAGCTAGGCATCTGCTCTAAGGCTTCCACCAAAGGGATATTGATATGTAGTTGCTTCAGCATGTCCACAAACTTTTGGAACTGCTTCTCTTGATTTTGCTTTTGGGGCCTTTGTAGGAAAGGCAGAGGTTGCTTTAAGACTCGTGATGGTCTTGGGTCGGAGGCATCTTGTGATGGCGATGCTGGGTGAGCCCATGCACGATTGATGAGGGAAACATAAAACAGAGTATCATAGAACAACCTATGGAAAGATTTACGGAAATAAAATAAGGAAGTGAACCAGTTGAACAAGTAATTAAGAGTAAGTAGAGTTATTGTCCCACAGAGATTGTTGATACCAAAATTGATGACAATTTCCTATGACAGTTGTGTGAAGTTAAATTATGTTCGTTTGTTGTTTTCGCTATTACTAATGACAATATATAAATGAGTGATCGAAAGTCAAAGGAAGATATCAGTTGAAAAGCAGGTTGAGTTCGGATTTCATTTTAAGTCGTGTTATTCCCCTTGTTTGCATAGAATGCATTGCTATAGCAATTATGTTACATAGCTTTCGCAATACTACATCATAACCCCCTTTCACAATGTTATTCAACTAACCCATCAATATCCTATACAGAAGAGTCTTCATTCTGTAAATACAATCCTCGCTCTACTTCTCCGATATTCCTATGGTGATTTCAAGTTTAGTCTGTCAGTTTTAACCTAGGTGTTCTAGTTATAAGCAGTAGACCCATTCCTATAGCCTACAATTTAGGTCGAGCTGTTCACAGGCTCGCCCATCAAACACTGTCTGATAGAGGTCTAACCTTGACTCCCATTCAGTAAGCCAATGCCACTGATCTAACCCTTAGCGTCTGCTAACTGACTATAGATTAATTTACTGTTGAACAAACTGAATATATTAATTTAAGAACTTAGCAAACTAGGTTCATTCTACAACTTAGAGATTCATCCTCACTCAGCCAATAAAGGCTTAGTTCATGATTGATGAGGGAAACACAAAACAGAGTAACATAGAATACCCCATGGAAAGATTGACAGAAATAAAATAAAGGAAGAAAGCAAAGGGGCTTGTCAGAAAGGTCAACGGCATAAGAGGCGTCCTGTCACGCAATGTATCTACATCTTCTACAATCCATCTTGCTCTAGGGAAGAGTTGGGTCTGGTCTACAGTTCTCTTAACCGGTATCTCTCTCTTTCCTTCGGTGTGAGTCCAATCTGATAGGAATTGTTCTGACTGCTCGACTCTCACAACTTCGATGATCTCCTTGGTTTAGCCGCGCTTTCCTCTTATAGTTAGATCTTCTCGCTCCGTATGTCCAATGAGCTGGGCCTTCCAAATTTGTTAGGTCCAAATACTTAGATTTGATTGATTCTTCTTTTAATATTGCGGGTGTAACACCCCAAATTTTGGGACTAGAAGTTTAGAAATAAGATTGAGATGAGTAAGCTGCTAAGTCAGTAGAAGCTAAAAGTCTTAAGTTTATTATTGGGGAGAAACTTAAGAAAATTATTAAAGATATTTTTGGACCTTGAAAATTGAGGGGAAAATTACAAAATATAATATTTGGCCTAGAAATTAAAGTTGATGTATTATGGCCTAGAGAAGTTAATTAAGGAAGAAAAATCCTTCTATGGAATAGAGGATTAATTTCTAACACTTATCTAATTTTTGCAACTAAATGAATAAATGACCAAGTTACAAATAAAAGTCTTGTAGATGACCAAATAGGATTATTTTGTGTAGTAGACTCCACAACACATCTCCATCTGCTTCCTCATTCCATATGTTGACACCGCACCCCTCACTCTTATTTTTCGCCACATCACCCCACATGCATACTCCCTCAATTATCCAATTAAGCCATTCGTATATACACACCCAATTCATTATTCCTCCAATTAAACCCACCCACCAGCACAAATACTACTTTCCTCATTCATTCAATTTGGCCGAACACAGAAAGGAGAAGGAGAGAAACCGAGAGGTGAGACAGTGAAGGAAGAAAGAAGAAGAAGAGGAAGGAGGAGTTGAAGGAAGTCACATGCAACACTAGAATCACATATAGGTAACCCTCTTCATTCCCTTCCCACCTCTGATTTGTTGGGATCCATACACGCAGCGGAATTAAAAACTTATGAATCCCATCGGAGGATCCATCAATAGCGTTTAAATCAAGGTTAAAAGAATCTGAATCGTACCTATGCCGAACTATTTGGACTGGTGGGCTACCTTCTTGATCAGCAGAAGTCGACTCTTCAAATCGCCTTCCTCTTCCGGTATCCACACGAATAAGCTCGAACACCGATGGCAGCGTGCTAGCGCCTTCAGTATTCTCGCATCTCTCTATTCTCTCTAGGGTTTCTCGTGGCTTTCTAATACGCTTGACAAAAGTCTCGTCGGTCTTTCTTAAACCCGGTAGGCGTATTATATTCAAAATTAATCCTCATTAATTTTGAAATTCAAATTTTGAATCTGGATTAAAAAATATATTAATTAAATTTATCTGATAGATCTAATCTAATATATTTATTTAATCCAAATTAAAAGCCTTCTGATTTAATTTATCTCTATAAATTAAATCCGAGAAATGAAATCTATCTATTTAATTAAATCTGAGATACTATATCTCAATGTAAATAAAATAAAATATATGATATCTTTATTCGAAAATTAAATCTGAGATACAATATCTCTATTTGTTTTAGATATTTAATTTATCAAATAAATTAAATACAAACAAATATTATATAATAATATTATAATCTTTGTTAAATAATATTATTATATTAATTTTGAATTTAATATATATATATATATATATATATATATATATATATATATATATATTCATCCTAGACTAAATACATTATTTATTAAATCTTAGACATATCTAAGGTTCTATGAATCTGGACACTTTTACTCGTGTTGGACTATTTTTGTGTGCGACCCTGCAGGCCTACATGAGATTGGCAGCGGGCCAATACTGTACCAGCCCATAAGTCGCAAGCGGCCTCTAGCAAGACATTGCGACTACCCAATTTATTTGGGGATCGATAATACGATACAACCTATCATATAACCATGTCACGTCCCCTTTGTCACGCGATAATTTGGTCAAGGATGAGGCATGAATAATGTCAACTTCCTGTTCTTGACCATTACTTTCTCGATTCTTGAGTAGTCTAACAATTGAAATGGAAACTCTTTTCCATCGTAGTATGGCCATACATTTCTCAGACTCACTCATCGAGGGGCCCAGTATTATCTCTCTACAAATGTGAGGGACAAATTCCATCTTGACCATTCACATTCCTCTGCATGAAAACCGCTGATCCCGATCATAGCCTTTATCATCACCCGGTCAAAGGTGACTTTTGACTAGGTCAAAGACAGCGACTCATCATATAGGAATCCATGATGATCTCAGGTCAACGGGCGTTGTGACGCGATTATACATGAGAAAAGCTTATAACTTAATCCATGCAGTTTTCTCATAGTGGGTCGGTCTAGCACCTTGTACTCTTACAAGTGCCTATGATTTTAACTCGCATCTCCATACTCATCAAAGTCATACTGGTCTTATTTCATCTTCGCTCCCGCGCAGATGATTGACCAGGGACATTTAGGATAATCTATAAGATATATCCAAGGATCAGTTATCACTATAAACATGCAAATAAAATGATAACTCAAGGATAATACTTTAAATAACATAAACATTTAAAGTACAATGACTTGCCCCTAGGGCATAATTTCCAACATGATTCTCTGCAATTTCATCTGTTTGGAGATTAAGGCAAATAGTTGAATATTGATTCTGAAATAGGAAATTGATTAAGGGATGAAATGGAGCTGCATGTGTTTGATTTGTTCTGGTTTATGGAAGATTAAAGTTGAAAATCAGTGTTGCATGTGCTCTATTTTGGGACAACCAAATTTGGGGCTTACTATTTTTGTGTATATGGTTCTAACTCTTTAATATTAAGGCTAAAACCTGATTTAGATATTGGTAAGGTGTACGGGATAAGTACATGTTTGATTTGTTCATACCCTGAAACATATTGTTGACTTTGAGACTTCTAGATTGTTGGGATATGATAGAACAAAATGCTCCATGTAAAATGAGTGCAGCAATAGAATTATTTTAAAAAGGGATAGTATGAAGGTGTGTGCGATTGAAAATGTTTATGAGAGTGTAATGCTATTGCAAGGAAACTAAATGAGTGCTAGAGTACTATGATTATAAAAGGAGTGTGTATATGATGGTTTTTGTTAAACAACTTTAGGTTCTTAATTGTGGAAGTTTGATATTAGTCATAAGTTGTTGTCTTAGGTATATCTATATGCTAAACAGGTGTTCCAAAGAAAAGGAGATAAGTTCATTTGAAAACGATTTGAGGTGGCTTTGATTTAATGATGACAAAACCTAATCTTCCTATTTTGAAAGGGATAGTGTAGGATTCTTTAATAAAGGAGAAAAGTAAAGAGGCAAAAGGATACTTAGATAGTTATAAAGGAAATTTATATGTTAAATCAAGAAGAATTTTATATGTCGTGGATTTGAGTGATATAGATATTAATGTTTGTGTGTGGCATGATTAGTGAATTAGGAAATTGTAGTATATATATGTATGCATAGTTGTGTGTGTATGTGTATAAGTATTAAGTTGTGGAAATTAAGGAGTGGTAGGAAATTTCTAATGCCCCTGAACAAATATGAATTTTAAAATTTATAGGAATTGATAATTGCCTGAGCTAAAGAGGGAAGCAAACTAAAAAGGATTTTGAGAAGGTATAGTTTCGAAAATAGCAACAGGTGAGTGAATAGCGTCCTTAATTTTTATAAATGATATTTTTTTTATTGTTGAGCTTTTATGTTTATTTCCATACTTAAAAGTATGATTTTGTGAAGGAATATTTGTTGATAGTATATAAGTAAAGAATGGTGATTTTTAATCATTATTATGTATTTTCTTCCCATTGTTTCAAAGCATAATTTATGATTATGTAGTTAAATGGATATGAGACTTTTGAGACATTGTTCATAAATTTTAAATTGAAATGATCTTGGATTTCAAGAAGTTTATAAGCTAGGATTTATTATTTGAAATGGAATGTTTTTATGCGAGTTCTTAATGTTTTAAAAGGATTTTATCGACAGACTGAAATTGAAGGGAAGTTTTGAAATATTGTTTGTGAAACTTCATGCTGGGGAATTTGATTATGAAGTATGAGATAGAGCTGTTATTATCTTGAAGGAATAATTTTTATTACTTTGATAAATTGACCCCAATAATGTTTGAAAATGTTTTAAAGAGATTGAATACAGAACACTAGTCACTAACATCAGTACTCACTACTACAAAACAAGGCTACGGCGTCATATTTTTTGCACATTTGACGTCCTTTTTCTGCGGGACGCCTATATGGGGGGCGTAGTAGGTAAGACTTACGGCGTCTAATTTAATAATTAGACGCCGTAAGTCCTAACTTACGACGTCTAATTTAATAATTAGACGCCGTAAGTCCTAACTTACGACGTCTAATTTTAATAATTAGACGCCTTAAGTATGGCACAAACACCTTCCTAAGTCAAGACTTACGGCGTCTAATTATTAAAATTAGACGTCGTAAGTCCTAACTTTTAATAAATAAAAAAACCAGATCTAAGCGCCATCACAGATCAGGATTCAATACCCTACAAGGTTCACGTCCATCTGGGAAGAGACTATAACAACATACTTTTGCTGCATGTTAATAGCATTATCCTACTCAAACTACATAGATCATAAGCTTCAACAGAAACCAGACCTTCTCACAAACATAACTACAGCTGAAGCTCATATATCCTTACTCGAATTCCACTTGATAAGCTAATGCAACTACAATTTGGAGATTATCAGTAAAACACCCTACATATATCAGTTTAAGAGTATTTTCTATTTATATGAAAGTATCCAGTGAGCAGTCCTGATATGAACGGGCATAGAAACAAGGATGAAGCTAGCAAATTAAAAAATGGAACCTGAAAATCCTGACATCACTGCTCTTCTGCTTCTAATATGAAGATAATAACAATAATACTGCACATGTATATTGCAAGCTAGCGGCCTCAATGTCTGGACTATAAATTCTTAACTCCTAAATATCAAACAGAATACTACAAGGTTGCTAAACATAATTGCTAATTACTATTACTAATGATTAATAAATGCGACAAATGAAGAACACTTGCGCAAATAATGTAAAAAAATATCTTAAACATTAGCTAATTGAATATTAATATTACTAAGCCTGTGTAACTGATTTTTTTATAACAATACCACCAAAATAAAACAGTTACAATAATCCAGCGAAACATTGAAATAACCTGCATAATTAGGATTATATGACACGGTTCGAAGATAATGTCACAGGCACCAGGCTTATCTTTGCATAAGTATGCAAGATAATAAGAGTAAACAAATAAGCAAACACAAACATCAAACGGTATGAATGGAAATGCAAAATGCAACAGAGTTCTGAACAAATAGAATTGGCACATGGCAAACATGCTAACCAAGGCCAAATCAAACTCAAAGATCCAAGTGAAAATACCTCACTCTTGATTGGTAATATTGGATACTAGATAGTTGTATCGAAAAAGAAACACCGTTAAAATAAACATGACCACATCATGATAGACATGCCATAAAATCGATCATGTCCCATAACAAATGTAGAGGTAAAGAGAATCCTTGAAATACAGGAATTTCACTTCAAATAACATTAGAGAATCACATAACCCGCACATTGCCATCAATTCATATAATACATCTCAACTCATACACTAAGCAATTCTGGAGTAAATACAAGAAAATATACTTATAAAAAATGATGATATAGTAATAATTCATGCCCTTCATTGCCCATAGGTATACACATACTAAATCTAAATAGTGAAGACGGGGTAGAAATTGTGGTTTGTCCTAGAAATGACATGTACCAAAAAAAATGTAGTGGACAAATAGGATACTTGTTCACATGGAATATCTCAACGTGCAAATTCAACAAGATAGCCCACCTTGTACTCAAGAAAATCTGCACATAAAATGAGGAAAAATGGGGGAGTCAAAGCAGCCTATTTTTGGTTTGAAATTTTCAGATCAAGAGACATGCAAGGTTGAAAACAATAAGGAAAAAGAATACATCAATTATAAAATATTTTAAGATTGTACTTGCAAAATAGCATATATAGAACAAAAAATGCAAATTTCATATTTTAAATAACTAATTAAAGGAGGGGGGAGACCAGCAAAATCCTCTTTTAGCATTTAAAATGCACATAGTATTCCTTTGCATTGACCACCATTAGTTTTACGAAGCATCATTCGCAACCTAATTAATGTAATGTGAGGTTAAAAATTAAGTTGTAAAGAATACTTTGAATACTTACGGTATTTGTAAATGCAGACAAAACTTCTAGCCTTTTATACCTGAAATTAGAGGATAGTAAAAAAAAATCAGCAGTACTGACGGATAGAAGTGGTTCAAAATTCATGAAATCTGCCACCTACACATAGAAAGGCAGTCAATCTTTCACCAATCCAGCTTCACTAATATTTTGGTCAAGCAAATTCTATCAGCACTGATTAAACCTCAATATAAACAAAAACATAACCAAGTTCAACAATTACTAACAAGATGAAGGATCTAATTAATACTTAGAAAATCGATCCCCAATCATCACATAATACAAAGTTTATTTTGACTAAAAATGGCCAAACACCTACTGAATGAGGAAGAAGATACACGAAAGTAGTGTGGGAATCGGTACCAACCACACTTTGTCGGGATAGAGCAAGCCATCATTGTTAAAAACAACACGTCCAAGGTACTCAAGATTCACCTGGAAGCCAAAGATGTTACAAGCTCACATTATCAGCAGCAAATGGAGCGGTGTCTTAAATTCAATTGAGTCCTTTAGTTTATCGCTTTTAAATGTACACGATGTACAATACCGAACCAGGAGGAACAACAAACATGTTGCAGAAAGCATTTGACCCCCATTTAAGAAATGCAAATCTTTACTTTTTTCTCTGGAACTCAAGCTCCATATTGGCCTGCACTGCATTCTCTGACTTTGTTACATCAACTTGAACTGAGTGATCAATAACAAGATCAACTGGAACCTGCCAACCATATATATTCCTAAAAATTACTAGTAGTTGTAAGAAAATAACATATAATGCGGAAAATCATAACATGAAACAAAAGCAAGTAAATATATTAGCAAATGATGATCCTAAGAATCGTGTATGACCCTCCTACTCTATATTAGCCTCAAAACCCTTTGTTGTTAAAAGTAACAAAATGAAAAAATTACATGATTTACATCTCTATCAAAGAAAATTGCAGAAGCAAAGCTAACTTGCTAACTTGATCAAATATAACATATAAGATGTAATAGTACAGATAAATAAGTGTAAGGTGCATAAGGCACTCCAAGATGTATATTTAGAAATTTGAAACCTTCTTGTGAGTGCCATCGATGAATAATAGAAGAAAGGCACACGCATGTGGTAACTACAAAAGCAAACAGTTTATATGCAAAACCAAAAGCTCTTTCGTAAAATTTTTGACGAGGATAGCACAAAGTCTCAATTAAACCTTCCAAAAAAAATGGTTTTATAGTGACAGATTCAGCAATTAAATCTCACCCAACAATACTTTTGATAAAGCCAAAATATGACAGTAATTCAAGTTTTATGCATCAATCTTTTTGTTTAAAGAACATGTGGGGATGGAATATGGGATTGGCTAATATATAGCTGAAATCAATTAAGTTTTCTTCACATAATTTCACATAGCCAGCAACTGGCTTTCTAGCCCTAGCTAGAAAGGAAGAGACATGTGATAAATATACGAATGCTCATTAATTAAAACCGGCAAAAGATATATACAAATTGGATATATACAAGTGCCACAATCTCATTCATTTCAAGTGACTAGCTCCAACTAAATAGCTGATTGCACTAAGTGATCATATTAATGATGATATGAATAGAAAGGAGGAAGAGAGATTAAGAGGGCAGTTCAAAAGGAATAATTTTGATGGCAACCATTTTGTTATTTTTTAAAGAGAAATCTCCACCATACCAAATGTCTCTTTGTGTAGTAGTTAACCATATACTTAGCTGGTTCCTCTTGGATTTTCAGGCGGCCAGAATGAAGCATTATTTTCTTTCGTCCTCCTGGCATTTGTTATTATTTTTTTCTTTTATTTCTTGACTGCTTCTCTCAAATGATATCAGTGCTTACTCAAAAACCACACACCTATGTTGCTAGATTTTTAATTCCACATTTATGAAGAAATTGCATATTTTTATAAGAAAACAGAGGCCACGTTGAGAGATGAAATTGCCAAAGTTGTTTGGTAACTCATATGATCAACGATGAAGAAAAATATATTCTTATAAAATAATTAAAAATGCCCTGAATAAAGGATATCTAGCCGAGGATTTTCTCGGTCGGGAATCTACTAGAGAAAAGAAAAGAAATGAAAACAAAAAGGCTTGGAAATGCAGGGAACAATGTTTGAAAATTGACAATTGTGAACTTTCGACTTGAGAATCATTTTCTTGAAGTGGGAAAAGCAGTCAAGTTGAGAGGGTCGGTGTGAGAAAGGAGTAAAGAGAAGTAGGTAAAAGCGAAGCTTTCACTGCAGAGTTTCTTTCAGCGTTTTATACGCACTCGTCCTTTAGGACGAAGTGGGGAACGTATTGATTTATCTATCTCTCTTTGTTTTCCTATCAGTTGATCAAATTTTGATAATTAAAAGATTATATGAAGAAATTGCATATTTTCAAAACAGATTCGAAGGAACAATCACAGGCTATATGCAGAAATCGGCAAAAACTCATTCCCAAGCAAACAAGATCACAACAAACCACCACAAAGAACAATCACAGCGAGAGAAAGGCATACTTGGGTCGTCGGCGTGACTTGTTGCTTGCTTCTGGAAATTTCAACGCAACTGGGGTCGGCGATGTCGCGACGGTGGGAGGGGTTGGGAGAAATTTAATCACAGTGAGAGAACGCATACCTGGGTCGTCGGCGTGAAGTGTTGCTAGCTTCTAGAAATTTCAACGCGACTGGGGCCGGCGATGTCGCGACAGTGGGAGGGGGAGGGAGAAATTGTTAGCGATTTCGCAAGGAAGGAGCGCGCTGGAGAAATGCTCTAGGGTGAATGAATAATGAGAAATAAACCTCAGGGGCTAAATTAGGGTGCGTTTGGCGTCCTATAATATTACTTAGACGCTAGAAAGTAATATTTTGACGTCTAAGAAATTTATTAGACGCCAAAAACAACAACACCTCACACATTCCCGCCAACATTTTCGTTTGCCGCCGCTTTTCTTGTTCTTTGGGTCACTTTTGGCGTCCTAATATTGTTTTAGGACGTTTTAAGTACACTTTCTGCGTCCTAAAAAATATTAGGACGTCTAATGTATCAAATTTTCACCAAATAATTACAAAATTGCCACCGCGTTCACATTTTACTTCCTATTTTTAAAATAGGACGTCTTTTAGGGAAGTAATATCTATTTTTTGTAGTAGTGACTGTTAGTTCTTGGTGCACCATGATTAACCTCGAGCTCGCTTGATATTCATGGGATTTGTTCTCATGCTTGTTTCAAGGACTATGTGTCCATGCTTGTTTCATGGACTGTGTGTCCATACTTGTTTCATGGCTTTGAGTCATGCTTGGTTTGTTACCCTCATGGACTGTGTGTCCATGCTTGTTTCATGGCCTTGAGTCATGCTTGGTTAGTTACCCTCATGGACTGTATTGAAAGTGGATCTTAATCACCAAGACGGGGTGAATTGGGGATTATAAAATTCTTTGCGAATTGCTCTCTTTTCAAACATGAAAAACAAAGCTAGACAGAGGATAGAGAAGAGAAGCAATATACAAGGAATTTATACTGGTTCGGTCCAACCTCTTGACCTACGTCTAGTCCCCAAACTCTCTGGGATTTTTCACTATCTCAATTGATTACACACTCTGTAACTCAAGAGTAATTCTCTCACTAGAACTTACTCCCCCTTACAAGTTACAATCAATATCCCAATCTCCAAGTCCCCTGACTTGAGATTCTTACAATGAATGATTTATATTAAATGAACTCTCTCTAAGATTGGATGGAGATGAACACTGAAGTACAATGTATCAAAAGATACTTTACACAAGAAAACTCAAAGAGTAGTTGGAAACTTGAATGATTTTTGTTTTCTACAGATTGATTGTTGAGAAGAATTGAATGACACTCTATTTATACAAAGAGACCATTAAATGACCGTTGTAAACTTCAATATGACTGTTGCCAACATTAAGAATGGATTAGCTGAAGGTTTGGTCTTCTTGTCTCTCTACTCTTTGGTTAATCCAGCTGCACAGAAGTTTATGCTTGACTTCTTGGCTTTTAATCCGTTGGAAGAGCAGCTACTGGATGTGGAAAGGAAACATTAATCCCTTTGCAACGTGTGTAGAATGATTGTCCAAAAGAATGCAAGTTTTCTGGACTTTGCATTTAATGAACTGACATCACTTTTTGCTTTATGCTAATGCTTCATTTAATTCTCTTTAAATCATCTGAAACTCACTAACAAAATGATTAAACATAGGTGGGAATAGTAATGAGTAATGATATGAAGTATTAAACTCAAACATGAAGACTTCACAAATTCGTCTAGTTTGAATTTCAAAACCAGCGACACAAACTCGAGTTTGTTCATCCAAACTAGAGTTTTCATTTGTCATTAAAAGCCTAAACTCGAGTTTCCAAAACCAAACTCGAGTTTTCTTCATCCAGAGAAGAATGTCGCGATTTGGTCTTTTAAGCAAGTTTTGAGACAGGTTCAAAACTCGAGTCATTAAGTGACAAACTCGAGTTTTGGACTTTATGATGAAAAACAAGTTTAAGTCCAAAAGCTCAAAACTGGAGTTTCCAAAGCAAAATTGGAGTTTTCAAAAGGTTCAAATTTAGCAGAGTTCTCTGCTTGGCCTAAACTTGAGTTTGCAAAGTGAAACTCGAGTTTCCATAAATCTTTGAAAAATGGAAAACTCTCTGCTTAGTCAAAAACTGGAGTTTTCAAAACTTTAGAAACTTTGAGTTCTTCTTTGTAAGGCCTAAACTCGAGTTTCCAAAACTAAACTCAAGTTTCCTCATAAGAGAGAAAACTTTGAAAAATCTTGTTATATGCAAACTGGAGTTTTCAAACAAAACTGGAGTTTTCATAAGTTCAGAATGGAGCATTGTTCTCTGTAGGCTGTAAACTCGAGTTTCCAACAAAACTTGGAAACTTAGAGAACTCTCTGTTTAGCACAAACTCGAGTTTCCAAATGGAAACTGGAGTTTTTCCAAGTTCAAAACATTGATAGCTCTCTGTCCTGTCAAAAATCGAGTTCATTAAAACCAAACTCGAGTTTGCTTTGTCTTTGAAAAAACTTAGGAGTTCTCTGTATAGTCAAAACTCGAGTTTGTCTAAGTTTGCAAAAACTTGAGCTACTCTCTGTCAAGTCCAAACTCGAGTTTCTAAACCAAAACTCGAGTTTGTCTTTGACAGTAAGTTTTTCAACTTAACAAAGTCAAACTTCAATTTGAATTTACAATTGTCAGTTATCATCAAAACACATAGAGAACTAACATGTGTGGCCATACTTGTCATTCGTTTTGTAAAAAGTCCTACGGAAAGATGAGGTTTGAGAATTATGGTTAAAATTCATTGGGTTAAATACCTAATTTGCCACGGAAGTTATGCTAAGGGAGCGCCCAGCACCCGAAAGTATTTTGGGTATCTTTTTTGCCCCGGAAGTTTACAAAATGGACCAAATATGCCCCGAAAGTCTTTTTTAGGAGCAAATTTGCCCCGGAAGTTTTGTTTATGAGCAAATTTTTGTAAACATCCAGGGCAAAATGATACCCAAAATACTTCCGGGTGCTGGGCGCTCCCTTAGCAAAACTTCCGTGGAAAATTAGGACTTTAACCCAAATTCATTATATCAAATCAAAGGTTTTAGTATGTATTTGAATTTATTTGATTAACGATATTGTATATAGTGTTCTATTTTATTCATGATCGTATAGTTTAGAAATTGAATTTATTGCAATATTGTTATTATCAAAAGATTCATAATGTTCAAATTATTTACTTTTGTATTTTATTAAATTATAAGAATGGGACGTTATTCGCCTGAAACTTTGTTTTGGTTTAGATAGTATTGCCGATCATGCATCTCCTAGCAGAGCAGTAAAGGGTCTCCTTAAGGATTTAAAGTTCGCCGACTCATTCGGATGTGTTATTAGTTGATGTAATCATAACCCTAGACTTTTGTACTATTATTTAGAGATAGAGTAAATACCCTTTTTGGTCCCTGAAATAACACGCACTACCCATTTTGGTCCCTGAGTAAAAAAAATGTCATTTTTCGTCCTTAAACAGTAAAAAAAAGGTCCCTTTTAGTCCTTTTAGTCATTTTTTGTGGGCATTTTAATCCCTCGCAAATTCCCAAAAAATCGTTTTTAGTCCCTAAAAATGACCAAAATGACATTTTTTTTACTCAGGGACCAAAATGGGTAGCGCGTGTTATTCCAGGGACCCAAAAGGGTATTTACTCTTAGAGATAAATTCTCCATGTAATTTATAAGTAGGATCCATGTATTTTGGAACACATGTTTATAAGTATAAGGCTTAAGGAATGTGAGTCCACTCATATTCTGTGCCAGTTACCCCTTTATGTTTCGGGGTGTGATAGCGGGATTCTTCAAATCTTTCTCTCGATTCTCCGCATCTTCTTGATTCAGCCTTAGTCAATTTAATCGCCGTCTAGACGTCCGTTTGGATGACCAATATTAAGTTCCTGAAAACTCGCGAGGAATGGTTAAAGTAATGTAACACATAACTCTGCATCACTTATGATGTTAAAGCCACTGTATTGTTAACACATATGTGAGCATACCATATGCTATAGCATTATATCAGCCTTGGTATGCGCTTTCATGGTAAACCATAAAGAGGTCCCTTTCTTATACTCATGAGTAGGATAATGATATGAATGCAACATTTTGTAGGATCTATCCTCTATTTCCCTGTGTGCATGAATTCTTAAACATTCCATCAGCTAACACGAAATTAAGTTCCGATTCACCATTCAAAACAGTCAAAACATATTGGGAAAACATAGCATAAAGCACAACTGCAAGGTTACTTCTACTCTGTCTTTTTGTTTATGTCTGTTTTGCCTAGGAGTGCAAAAAGCTAAGTATGGGGAGTTTGATGAGTCTTAATATATATGATGCTCAATTAATTTTGTCATCATTTTAATTTATGTACTTAGCAATATAATTTGGTTGTGAAAATATAGGGATGCCAAGTTTAACATCATATGCAGGATTCTTTAATGTTTGTGCTCCAAAGAGAGGAGAGAGAGTGTTCATCTCTGCGGCTGCAAGAGCTGTGGGTCAACTTGTGGGACAATTTGTAAAACTCTGGTTGTTATGTTGTTGGAAGTGTTGGCTCTCAACAAAAGGTACTCTCTTCTATGATTCATTTATATATTACCTTGGACTTGGTCAATTCTTAAATTTTTTAACAATTTTAGATAATTCTTGATATTCACAATGTATATAGGTTGAACTGGTGAAGAATAAATTTGGGTTTGACCACTACTAGAAAAGGGTGAAATTGCAACAGATTTTACGACGGAAAAAATTCCGTCGTAAATTTTGTGATATTTACGACAGATTTAAAATTCTGTTTCAAATTTAAAAAATTTGCGACGAATTATAAAATTCCATCACAAAAAAGGCCAATTTAGCCCTGTTTTCCGTCGATTTACGATTGAACTAATGTTTAGTCGCAAATTCGGAAGGGGATTTGTGGTGGAAAAGCATTCCGTCGCAAATTCCCTTGGGGATTTGCAATGGAAAAGGATTTCTTCGCAAGTCCGAAAGGGGATTTGCGACAGAAAAGCATTTCGTCGCAAACCCCTTGGGGATTTGCTATAGAAAAGCATTCCATCGCAAATCCCTAAGTGATTTGCGTCGGAAACGGATTCCGTTGCAAACACTTAAGCTAGAAATCGGGCTTAAGTGCTCATCCTCCCCCATTTCTTTCCATTTTACTCTCTCTCCACCCTACTCTCTCCGTCCCTTTGTCCGGCGTCCTCTCGTCTCACTGTCAACATCGACCTCCTCCCCTCTCACCGGCGACCTCTTCTCCTCTCACCTCCATCTAGTTTGCGTGGTAATTTTGTCCAAGATGATCACAAACGAGTTTTATACTTCATCGATGATAGGGTTAGCCATCTCTGGAGCAACTGATTGTGTATTAAATTCAAAATAATTATTGATATTGAAGCAACCCACTCCTTATAGGATAGAAATTACGTACTAAATTTCTTTCTCTTCTCATATATTCCAGCTAGATGGATATGTGGCTAGGAAGATGAAAATAGATTCTGTGGTGGGTTCAATGTAGAACCGGCTGAACCCAAGGGGGTGAATTGGGTGAAGATTAAAAACTTGATACTTTGAAAATCTTTTCGCGTTTTCTAATTCAACAGTTTGATATTCAAATAAACATATATTGGAAATATAAGAGATAAGGGAAGAGAATATGCAAAATGTGATTTATACTGGTTCAGCCCAATCCTTGACCTACGTCCAGTCCCCAAGCTCCACTTGAGATTTTCAATCCACTATCTCCTTGTTTGATCGGGCACAAGAGAAAAGCTTTTACAACCTCACAAGTTTAGTCGAGCACTTGTGCAGCCTTTATAATCTCTTACCGACATACTCCTCCTTACACACTGTAAGGATACAATTACACACTCTATACTCAGGATGATCCTTTCACACTCGGACTCACTCCCCTTACATGTTGTAACTATACACCCATACTCAAAGGTTCCACAACCTTGAGATTTGAACACTAAACAGATAACCAAATAAATGTTTAGACTCTCTCACAGAGTAGATGAATAATAATCGCTGAACTACATAATCGATCATCACACTCTCTACTGAAAACAATATAAACATTGAGAAACAGAGTGTATGAAGTATCGACGGTGAAGTAGTAAAATCATTTCGTTGGCTTTGTCGATTCATTCATCAATCGTCGTCACCCCTTCTGTAACATCCCAATTTCAGAGCCATTTTTTTTAAACATCAGAGTAGAGCATTGGAACAAAACATTGAGTAACTGATTATAACAATAACAGTGGCGTAATCGCTTGTTCATAAAGATTAATACATTATCTGATTACGACTTTATATCTCATCGGCCGATCATTACTCGGACTTCACGTGATCTTCATCTTCATGTGTGATGTCTGCTCTGCTTACTCTTATCCTCCGTCCATGGTCTCTCTCTCCCGCCGAGATCCAACGTTCATCGGATCTCGGAGTAACGGTTAACCTCATGCTTATATAACACTTTATGTTCAATGATATTTCTATGATTACAAGAATGATACATGATCATTTAATAACAACCGCCCTACAAGCAAAGTTATTTGTCTGCACTTTAATTGTGTGCCACGATGTACAGTCGTGTCCGTAGCGCTAGGAAAACTCTAACGGCATTATATTTACTATAACCCGTAAAGCTGTAAGTGATTATCTAAGTTTATTACCTTAGTCACTGTGCATGGCCCATAACAGAGTTCCACCCATGGCTTATGAAATAATCCGTACCATATATAAGCAGACTATAAGCATCAGAGTCAGTATTACAGTACACCGCGAACGTACCTTCGTTTGATGGTACTTCGGTACTTTTGACGGAAATGGCACGTTTTACGGAAAACGGCGAAACGTCCAACAGCGGCTCGTTGGACAGCGTAACGGCAACAAATCTGAGTTTTCGATATCCTATAAGGGCAATATCACCTCTATTAGTGATTTGACATCATAACTGGCATTTTAGGTAAAAATTACCATTTTGCCCCTATACCCCTAATTGGCGGAATTTCGCCAGCACTTCGTTACTTTGACTAATTTTCTTCCCAAAATTTTGCCAGAACTTCGACGCCATTTTGATTTTCAAAAATAAAGACTAAAATAGCCCTCCCATATGATATCCAATCATACTTGAAAATTTAAAGGCTATTCTAGCATTATAACCCCTACTTTTGAAAGAGCTATAAAAACTTCAACTTTTCAGGTACTCGATCCCTACCAAGTTTTTACCTCGTCAGGCATTTTTCAATGCAATGAGGCCTAAAAACAATAGTAGGAATCTCATTCCCTACTTACTAAAACTATCTAACAACTCTACTAACTACCGAACTAAAAACTAAAGCCCGAAAGACTTACCCGTTGAAGACTTCTGCAGAACTTCTACAGAGCTTCTCTCTCTTCTTTCTCACTCAAGGATTTCGGCCAAGAGAGGAGAGGAATTGGTGTGAAGAGAAATTAAGAGCATTCATGCCTATTTATAGAAAATCAAAGGGATACAATTGGAATTTTCCAACTTGATTTCAACCATGGAAAATCATACCAAAAATGGTGTTTAATTCTTAACCATGGGAGGGTGCTGGTCGACATTGAGGGCTGGTGTGGCTGCTTCCAATTGGTCCAAAGATGATGCATAAACTTGCTTTATGCCCGGTCTAGCCGAATTTCCCCGATCGGTACCCGATTCGCGTGATTTCGGAGAAATCTCAAAATTCTGGATTTATAACATTGGAAGCAAGTTCTCACTTATTAGAAATGTCCAAGTTAACCTAAATTTTGATTCCATATAGGGCTCCAACAGTCCAGTTGAATTTTCCTCGAAAAACGTGTCCGATCGCGTTCGGTTTCAGAACGCATTTCTGAAATTATCAACTTCTTCAGAAAAATTCACTGATTCCAAATATGTCAAGATAAATTCAAACTCATGCCTAGATGTTGAGTTAGAATTTATTTTCTCTTTATCCAAAAATATACCTATATGCATTTTTCCCTATTTTGTTTTATTAGGAAATGCACAAATGACTTTAATTTTCTTCCTAAGAGTTTAACGGAAGATAAAATTCCACTGATCAATATTTTTCCTTGACTTTGGAAATCCCATTCCTAGATCTCTAGATAGGATCCGTTTCCTAATTTCTAAATTACTATTCACCATTTTTAATTATATATTAAAATATTGCAAGTTGTAGGAATAATATCTAGATGTTTTTGTTGAATTCTTATCCATCTTCAAACAAAATTTTCGGTCAATAATAGCTGGCCCATTTTTTTTTTTCATTTTTTTTTAATTTTATTATTAATTAATATTTATATAATCTTTTCACAAATTCTTCCTATTGGTTCTTTCTTGCATTTTGGCTCAAAAATACCTAAACTTAACTATTTTTCTCAAAAATTTCCAATTAATTAGTAAATATACTTTTACTAATTTTCAACCATTTTCTACTAATTTTTGAGCTTTACATAATTATTTATGAATTTACTTTACTTATGCTTAAGTAATTAGCCAGTAATTACCTAATTACTTAATTATTACTTGTTGATAATTTTCCTTAATTAGAATACCCTATTACCTCATTACACTTGCACTGACATTTGTGTTTTCATGTCTTCTGTGTCCCCTAGGGGCATTTCCGTCATTTGGCACTTTGGCCCTTAGATTCTCTAATTTCCCCAGAGATTTTCCTTTAGAAAATAAAATAATTATAACTTAATATTTGATATCTCATATTCACCTACTTTCTATAGGTATAATTTTACCAAATTATGATACGTATTTTTGGGGTATTACATTTCTTCCCCCCTTAAACAAAATTTCGTCCTCGAAATTTGTACTCTATCCTCTAAACTCTGTACTATCTTAAACTTCGGACTGTTAACTTCGTATCTCTACTTTATCTTAAATCCGACTGCAACGATTTTGTCACATCGTATGGAAGTCTAAAAAGTTTCGGGGATAAGGCTATCTAATAGCGACTTGTTTGTTGTCATGAATACTTGAATGATCTCCCGAAATGATCTCACGAAATGCGAACTATGCATTCGCCCTTGAGGTGCTTTATTGACACCGGCTTTGAAGAATATATGATCATCACAATCACCAAAAGATTCTTACAATCTCTTGTGACTTGTACCAACTATGTAGAAATGTGACCAATCATATCTGATCTAGAAGATTTCTGCTCCGGCAATTCCGTTGAGCAACTTAAGTGTGGAGCAGTACGTATAATCGGTGACCCTAAGCGATGTCTCTATCCGTTACATATAATTGGTGACCCTAACAGAATCTCAATCCGCTTGCTACTTATTTTCTGCATCACTACTAGTTTTGGTTCACCACTGATGGTGTTCCGGCGTAAGGTAATTCTGACAAGATTTAGATAATGGAGTGAATTGTCGATCCTGGAAAGTGAGTATTTGTTTTTGGATCTATACCCCTTTTAACTTATGGTAGTTGATACTAATGTCGAAAACTTGAGTCTTTCCTCCTGGTGATCGAAAATTCGTGTCTGCTTGATTATAAAGTTTTTATCCTGTTTTAAGTTGATATATAGTGTTTCCGTGGCGTCAATACACCGCGTACTTTATATATATTGCTTTCGTGGCGCCCATAACACCGCGTACTTTAGTGTTTTAGCGTTTCCGTGGCGCCCATAACACCGCGTACATAAGTGTCTCCGTGGCACCCATAATACCGCGTACTACACATTCATCATATCGCACTTTGATATACAGTATTCCCGTGGTTCCCATACACCGCAACAATACCATATATCTCATACTCATGGATATCATGCCGTACTTCGATATATTATGTTCCCGTGGTTCCCATACACCGTGGCAACATAAGATACCTTATACTTAGTGATACAATCGTGATATGTTTTATAGTTACTTAAGAAATATGATAATACTTATCACTACGTTATGTGTGAATTGGTTTGACTTTAAGAGACTTGAGAGTGGTAAGTTATCACACTGTCATGCTGCAGCTAGACATATCCCAATTCAGGTACCATTAAAAATATTTGGATTTGGGATAACCAATTTCTTGGTGCGGTAATCAACTTCTCACTCAATTTATGAAAACTTGTCTCACAGTCTTTGTTCAACATAAATGATTTAATTTCTTACTCCTGAGCCTTGTTTATCGGCACGTTACGCGAATTTACTTGAATAAAGATTCGGTTTCCGCATCAGTTCTATCTCTGCTTGTGAGAATCATATATTCTCTTTGTCGCCATCTATCTTCACCGTTTATTGAAAACTATTGAGAGTATCGTTGACACTATGAAGCAAGATTCATATTATAACCGCAACGTGGTTCAAAATATGCTTACAAGCTAAGAGTTCACACCCAATGGTGTAGCTACTATTTCAACGTAAGGAAGTACATATGCATCCCAAAAGGATCCGTACAAGTATCAAAAGGAAATGATTGATTTAGCCGTTGGATCGGACTATATTTGAAATAGATTTTACTAAGCGATAGTATCCGGAACCATCTCTGCGGATTCTCCGGATTCCACTTCGAGCAATGCTATCATCTGGTCTAAGTTCTGTGGTTCGTTCTCCATAGCTATCTGGGGACAGTCCTTGCCAATATACCCTGGCTCTCGGCATTTAGAGCAAATTGGTCTTACATTACAGGCAACACCGGGATGGTAATTCCCGCATTTCCAGCATGGATGGAGTTTCTGTTTCTGTTGTCCAGTCTGGACTGGCTTCTGGCTTAGGTTCTGTGACCTTTTCTTTGCAACTTTCAGAGGACAATTCCAGCTGATGTGTCCAGGCTTCTGGCACTCGTAGCATATCTTCTTCCCATCGCAGTCTGTACCTTGATGGTACCTTTCGCATCTGGGACATGATTGGGGTCCCGTTAATTCAGAGTTGCACTGCTGCCCATTGCTACTAGCACCTTGGTGGTGACTCCCGTGCTCCAAACAGTCTTTAATAATGTGCCCCGACCCCAGACATTGGTAGCAAACACGTTTCTCTGTAGCTTCCTCAGGACAGTTGGCTACAATGTGTCCTGGTTTTCGGCATTTGTAGCAAATCCGTCTCCTATTACATCGAACATTGGGATGGTAGTTCTCGCAAATTGAACATGGTAGGAGTCTCGGCATTTTTGAACAGCTCTGCTGTTCAGTTTGAACTATCTCTTTGCCCTTTCCTTTGTTGTTGACCCAAGATAACTTTCTCTTCGGTGTGGGGCTTTTGTGGCTAAGTCTGTCATGACTTGTTTTACTACCGTTGACATTCCTTGAACTACGTAGCTCTTCCAGTTTACACTCCATCAGACGGCAGGATTTCAGTTGTTTCTCAATCTGCCTTTCTTGTTTTGCAGCCAGGAGAGTATCAATAAGAGTCTGCTGCTCTTTCAGTTTTTCGTTCAGAGTTTTTTGCTCCTTCAGCTCCTCCACCAGTTCTTGCAACTTTCTTTCGTTTTCCCTCAGTTCTCGCAACACACTTTGGCGTTCAAGATGTTGTATTGGGACTGGTATCACCCGTGGTTGTCCATCACCTAGAACTCGGTCTTGGCCTCCCAGAGCTCCAGTTCTTTGTAGATTTTCCATCTGTTCTCTCTAAAAAGAACAACGGTCTTTAAGGAATAATTTAATCTTCCAAATAATCAGGTAACGTACCTAAAGTTTATGGTAGGATGTGTTATAACATTTAGCTAGTTATCCACTTCTAGCCTTTAAGAATGATTTTAGAGAGAAGTAGACATTGATCTTAAGCTGCTCATCGAGGAGTTTATTTGTTTGTTCTGTTCAGAAATGATTTCGAGAAAAGGAGGACTTTGCTTCTGAATCGAAAAGCCCTAAAGCGAAGAAATTCGTTTACTCAAGGCCTAAGACATGGCTTTCCAAACTGGGGATTTCATGGAGTTCTGCTCTTTACCAATTTCCACTGTTGCTCGTAATACTTCATCGTGCAGACAGGTACATGTCTAAAAAGAACGAGCCGTCCTGCTATAAATGCGAGGAAAGAACTTGCAAATAAGAGGAAGGTAAGGATCAAGGTGTTTAGGGATGGTTACTCCGTCATTCCATTCGCCTCAGTCATAGAGAAATGCAACTGCTCTGCAACCTTTACTGTTACGCTTAAGAACATTTCTTATCGCTTTTAGTGTAAAGACCAGTAGCGATCTTGAACGATCACTGCTTCTAGCAGAGTTATGTATAGATTCAGAATTTTTGTTGGTTTGTTTTTTTCGAATCGCATACAAACACGTATCCGGAGTTCCTCTACATGAGTCAAATACTGCATGTACTAATCTCGATTGGTCTCAGAGTTTCATCCGGCGTGACTTAGCTCCACGTACAAGCTTTGTGCTAGGATAGAACTATCGTCTATTACAAACGGGCGACTATCAGAGTTATCAGAGTGAGTTATCAGAATTCGTGTCGGAACTGATTTTCAAGATCTATGATCTCCCGGATAGTCAAAATTGTCGTCGTGTAGGCGACATTACCAGGTTATCGTGGTTATCAAAGGCCGATATCGTGGTTATCGAGCTACTTAAACGATATCGAGCTATCACAACTATCGAGACCGATATCGAGTGTCGAAGACTCGATATCGTGGCTATTGGAACTATCCGAAATTGATATGATATCAGGGTTATTGATGATATCAGGGGTATCTAATATCGGCATAGGTCTAGGCAGTGGACACACCGACTCTAGATTAAATCTTAACCTTATCTTACGGATATATGCGCGGTACGCTTTCTTCGACCGTAATATTTTATGCAAAGGACCTCATTTCTGTCCATCTTTAGAACATAACACTAGAGTTATATCAGTACTCATTTTCAAAATATGCTCAAAGGCTTTGAACCTAACTCCGTTAACCGAACAGAATGGCTGTAAGTGTCTACCATGGGGCCTCACCGGGTTAGCGGAGACTTATGGCACACCCACGTAGACTAGCCTTGCCTTCGGCACCAAACTATCCGTATTAACATAGTCAGATCCATGCCAGGAAAACTGCTCTGATACCATAAAGTGTAACATCCCAATTTCAGAGCCATTTTTTTTAAACATCAGAGTAGAGCATTGGAACAAAACATTGAGTAACTGATTATAACAATAACAGTGGCGTAATCGCCTGTTCATAAAGATTAATACATTATCTGATTACGACTTTATATCTCATCGGCCGATCATTACTCGGACTTCACGTGATCTTCATCTTCATGTGTGATGTCTCGCTCTGCTTACTCTTATCCTCCGTCCATGGTCTCTCTCTCCCGACCTTGATGTGATGCTATAGTAAGAGCTGAGATCCAACGTTCATCGGATCTCGTGTAACGGTTAACCTCATGCTTATATAACACTTTATGTTCAATGATATTTCTATGATTACAAAGCAATGATACATGATCATTTAATAACAACTGCCCTACAAGCAAAGTTATTTGTCTGCACTTTAATTGTGTGCCACGATGTACAGTCGTGTCCGTAGCGCTAGGAAAACTCTGACGGCATTATATTTACTATAACCCGTAAAGCTGTAAGTAATTATCTAAGTTTATTACCTTAGTCACTGTGCATGGCCCAGAAAAGAGTTCCACCCATGGCTTATGAAATTATCCGTACCATATATAAGCAGACTATAAGCATCAGAGTCAGTATTACAAGACGCCGCGAACGTACCTTCGTTTGATGGTACTTCGGTACTTTTGACTAAATGGCACGCTTTACTAAAACGGCGAAACGTCCAACAGCGCTCGTTGGACAGCGTAACGGCAACAAATCTGAGTTTTCGATATCCTATAAGGGCAATATCACCTCTATTAGTGATTTGACATCATAACTGGCATTTTAGGTAAAAATTACCATTTTGCCCCTATACCCCTAATTGGCGGAATTTCGCCAGCACTTCGTTACTTTGACTAATTTTCTTCCCAAAATTTTGCCAGAACTTCGACACCATTTTGATTTTCGAAAATAAAGACTAAAATAGCCCTCCCATATGATATCCAATCATACTTGAAAATTTAAAGGCTATTCTAGCATTAAAACCCCTACTTTTGAAAGAGCTATAAAAACTTCAACTTTTCAGGTACTCGATCCCTACCAAGTTTTTACCTCGTCAGGCATTTTTCAATGCAATGAGGCCTAAAAACAATAGTAGGAATCTCATTCCCTACTTACTACAACTATCTAACAACTCTACTAACTACCGAACTAAAAACTAAAGCCCGAAAGACTTACCCGTTGAAGACTTCTGCAGAACTTCTACAGCGCTTCTCTCTCTTCTTTCTCACTCAAGGATTTCGGCCAAGAGAAGAGAGGAATTGGTGTGAAGAGAAATGAAGAGCATTCATGCCTATTTATAGAAAATCAAAGGGATACAATTGGAATTTTCCAACTTGATTTCAACCATGGAAAATCATACCAAAAATGGTGTTTAATTCTTAACCATGGGAGGGTGCTGGTCGACATTGAGGGCTGGTGTGGCTGCTTCCAATTGGTCCAAAGATGATGCATAAACTTGCTTTATGCCCGGTCTAGCCGAATTTCCCCGATCGGTACCCGATTCGCGTGATTTCGGAGAAATCTCAAAATTCTGGATTTATAACATTGGAAGCAAGTTCTCACTTATTAGAAATGTCCAAGTTAACCTAAATTTTGATTCCATATAGGGCTCCAACAGTCCAGTTGAAGTTTCCTCGAAAAACGTGTCCGATCGCGTTCGGTTTCAGAACGCATTTCTGAAATTATCAACTTCTTCAGAAAAATTCACTGATTCCAAATATGTCAAGATAAATTCAAACTCATGCCTAGATGTTGAGTTAGAATTTATTTTCTCTTTATCCAAAAATATACCTATATGCATTTTTCCCTATTTTGTTTTATTAGGAAATGCACAAATGACTTCAGAATTTTCTTCCGGAAGAGTTTAACGGAAGATAAAATTCCACTGATCAATATTTTTCCTTGACTTTGGAAATCCCATTCCTAGATCTCTAGATAGGATCCGTTTCCTAATTTCTAAATTACTATTCACCATTTTTAATTATATATTAAAATATTGCAAGTTGTAGGAATAATATCTAGATGTTTTTGTTGAATTCTTATCCATCTTCAAACAAAATTTTCGGTCAATAATAGCTGGCCCATTTTTTTTTTTCGTTTTTTTAATTTTATTATTAATTAATATTTATATATTCTTTTCACAAAATATTCCTATTGGTTCTTTCTTGCATTTTGGCTCAAAAATACCTAAACTTAACTATTTTTCTCAAAAATTTCCAATTAATTAGTAAATATACTTTTACTAATTTTCAACCATTTTCTACTAATTTTTGAGCTTTACATAATTATTTCTGAATTTCCTTTACTTATGCTTAAGTAATTAGCCAGTAATTACCTAATTACTTAATTATCACTTGTTGATAATTTTCCTTAATTAGAATACCCTATTACCTCATTACACTTGCACTGCCATTTGTGTTTTCATGTCTTCTGTACTGTACTAAAATTTACAAGGGTATTTTAGTCATTTTAATACTTTTTGAGCATTCTTATTCAATTTCTCTAAGTTTGTAATTTATCAAATTACCGCAATTAGAGATAATATACTCCCTCAATGTTGTAACTATTTCCTTGCCTTTTAGGATTTTTCACAATTTTTCCTAAGTTACTTATGTCCCCTAGGGGCATTTCCGTCATTTGGCACTTTGGCCCTTAGATTCTCAATATCCCAGAGATTTTCCTTTAGAAAATAAAATAATTATAACTTAATATTTGATATCTCATATTCACCTACTTTCTATAGGTATAATTTTACCAAATTATGATACGTATTTTTGGGGTATTACACCTTCCGGTTTGAAGACTTCGCAATTTATAGGTTATTGTGTTTCGACTGTTGCGAGCATTCGACCGTTGGAGAAGCTTGAAGATTAATTGTTGTGATTCTTGAATATAGCCGTTAGACTGATAAAGCTTCGTTGGTCACTTTTTCCATTAATGATTTTGGTCTTCGCAAAACATTCTTCATTCCTTTTGTTTTGCCCGTTGAGAGGCAACTTTTAATGCGTGAGCGAAATATCAGTAAATGCTTTACATTGATCAAAGAGATGGTTGCAGAAGATATCACTCATTTTGGCAACTGCATTTAATGCTTCTCTGACACACAAATTGCTTTATGCAAATTTTTTGTTAATCCATGATAAAATCATCTGAAACTCATTAGCAAACTGACTAAATGCAATTAGCAATAGTAACGAGTAATGGTATATATAAATAAAATCACACACGATGATTTAGGATTTACGAAGACGGTAATTTTGAAAGCAGAGATGATCATGCTCGAGCATCCATGTTTGTATGCTCGGGCAACCAATATGTAAATACGTTGTAAGAGGTGATCATCGTCTTATGCTTGGGCAATAGGGAGTTACTGCTCGAGCACTTCAGTAAGCTTGCTCGGGAAAGACTTGAATTAGGCTATTAAAACTTGAATTATCCTTGAAGCTCGAGCAACACAGTTTTCATGCTCGGGCATCCTTGTGAACCAGTGTCGCCAGTGCTCGGGCATCACAGATATATTGCTTGGGCATCGTTGAGACAGAGAGCAGTAAGAGCTTAAAAACATGCTTGCTTGAGCCACATAACCTTTCTGCTCAAGCACGACATTATCCTGCTCGGGCATAAGGCTTATAGAGACAAAGAGTAAGAGAATCAGCGATATTGCTCGGGCACACTTTTGCCTCTGCTCGAGCATCATGCTCGAGCATGCCTTTCACTCTGCTCGGGCATGACTCTTCAATTTGCAAATCCTCGCTTTTGGCTCGATGATGCTCGGGCATGCCAAATTCCTTGCTCGAGCATGATTGTTCAATTTGCAAATGTTTTCTCTGAGCTCGATGATGCTCGTGCATCCCAATATCCTTGATCGAGTAACTGTCTTCGATTGTCAGGCTTCTTGCTACTATGATCTTGTGCAAATATCAAACTTCATTGACTTTCAAAACGTAATAGCATTAGCAGTACAAGAGTCAATTTTCAGTGATCGTAACGTGTTTAAAATAGCTCTAAATTTGGAAAATCACCCATGCTCATAAATATCTTTAATTCTTCTTTCCAATGCAAGAAGAATCAGCTCTAAACTCATTGTATTTCGTCCATTATCATCAGATGAATGGAGGTTGTTCTTGACCAACATTTTTTGCAACATCCTGAACTGACCGTCAACTTTAAAACATCATATATCCTTCAATTTATATTTTTTTTCTGTGATCTTGATGTTTTTGGAAATGTATTTGAGTCTAGTTTCCAATGGCACCGGTTGCAGCTCATTTGGATTTGTCTTTTGTGAGATACACTCAAAATACCGAAGCTTGGTCTGCTATGTGACGTTGATTTCACTGGCATCTTCAAAAATTCATCGCTCTTTCATTTGAACTCCTTTTGGCATGAATTTTATGTCAAAATGACGTATTAGGAGTCTAGGTTCATACAAAATTGGTATTACCTCAATCAGACTTCTGGTTTGAGAGATGTTGTCGAATTACCAAAGGTCGCCAGTTGAAACGTGAAATAAAGGTGAACAGAGTGCTGAAAAATGACCTTGCTCGAGCACCAGATTTTCCTGCTCGAGCAGGCATTTTTATGCTCGAGCATGAGCGGATTTTATGCCTGATAGGAGCTAGAAATGTACCGTGCTCGAGCATGACATTGTTGTGCTCGAGCATGACTTCAGGAATGCAATTGTAGTTTTTTTTTAACTCCGAATTGAGCCGTTCCAACTTCTATTTGATTGTGGAGACTTCTAGAATCAATCTAAGAACTTGAATTCTCATTCCATTTAGCAAGTTCTTCCTTTCTTTCTTCTTCTCTTGATCATTCTCTATAATTCAACTCTTTCTTTCTTCTTTTCTCACAAATCAACTCTTTCTTTCTTCTCTTCTCTTGATCATTCCCAAAATCCTTTGATAACTTCTTGCTTCCTTGATATTCTCCACAACTCATTTTGGACTAATCTACATTAAATATAGTAGTTAGTCAATGTAGGAGATAAATATATTACACAAACTTTTTGCTCTTAAGAATGACATCTATATAAGACATCATCAAAACTAATCATATCCAACAGGTTCATATCTCGATCCTCTTGCAGACAAGGTACAAATTATATACTCTCCTTCCAAGTTCAGTGTCATTTTACTTCTGAGGTTGAAATATATATATATATTTTTTTATGATAGAACCAACCTTTGGGCTCTATTTTTCTTGATGATTATTTATCTTCAATTAAAGGTGCAAGTACTTATTGGTTGTGTTGCAATTGCAATGGTACGTCAAGATCTAATGCATCGTAAGTTGTTTAATTTTTCATCAGTTAAGCCATGAGAAAAACTCATTACTCTTTATCCCTTGATATATTGTCTTTTTTTTTTTTTTTTTTGCTGAAACCTTGATATATTGTTAAGTATATACTATTAAATAATAATCTGAGTATTTTATTTTTTATGATCTAATTATGTTATTAAATAGATTAAAATGGGAAAAAAAATTTCTGTATTTAATTTTAATATTTATGTAATATTTATATTTTTTAAAATATATATTTTTTATGTAATTTTTAAAATGTTTTTAAAAAAATTATTTTTTAAATAAAATAAATTTTGCAACGGATTCAAATTATTTGAGATTTGCGATGGAATGTGAATTTAGATTTGCGACGAAAATTTTTGTTTCCGTCGCAATTGTGATAGTGGTTTTTGTGACAGACGAAATCTGTCACAAATTCCATCACAAACAAATTTTGCGAAAGAAATTCCCTTTTTTGTGAAGGATTTTTTCCGTCGCAAAAACTGACTTTTTTTTGTAATGGACGATGCTTTCAACTATAAGGAAGAACCTGAGTTGGATGCAGCCTTGAAAAGGTATATCTCAGTAATATACCTCATAAGCTTATAGTTATCTTGGGAATGGTATTAGAATCCAACTCAGGTTAGCCACTATCACTAGCAAATTAGCCCTCTGCCTAATCAAACCAAAAGTTTTGAACATGTCAACCAGGTTATATTTGATATTTTTTTCACCCAACTGAGTCGTTTTGACTAGAAAGAGGAAAAAAAAAGAAAGAAAAGAAAGTCTTTTAGATTTGTACTTTAATAACTTTGTGGTTTATACATGAAGGTTTCATTTATTTTGTGTTAATCTCTCTTTATTTAAATATTGCTCTTTAATTTTCAGATTATTTATGAATATTTTTATATTTTTTAATTAATTATATTATTTTAAGCATGGTTGCGTTAACCTCCATTCAATCATAGATAGACTACTGGCTTTTAAACTACTACCTTAACCGGTTTAATGAATGGTTGGATTTTCAGCACCTTATTCTGGGTATACTCCTAAACCACTACTAGAATATTCCATGACAAGTTGACATATATATATATATATATATATATATATATAGACACACACACACACAACAAACATAAACTTCAATTTCGTTCTGAGAGATGCACGTTTATGGGGTTTAGTGGTCAACACAAAGGGTTTCGCTGTTTAAGTTCTTCTAGCCGTATCTATATTTCCAGACATGTAGTGTTTAATGAGCTAGATTTTCCTTTTGCAGATGTTTCTACTAATTCAATTTTGTCTCATCAGTCTTGTGAACTTGATGGTGTAGCCTCACTGTTCTTAGCTCCTGCTCCCAATTTATCTTCCAATTATTCTACTCGTGACTTAGATTCTACTTCTCAGTCTGCTTGTGATGCTACATCCTCTCAACTTAACTCTAAACTGCTACTGTGACATCTGGTTTAGATGCATCTGCTCAGTCAGCCTCATCTTCTGCTCATTCTTTGCCGCCTGGTTCTCTCCCTTCCAATCACAATTGTCACCAAATGGTGACACGCTCCAAAGCTGGGATACACAAGCACAAGCATCCTTTTGTTGGAGTTGCTACTTCTGATTCTGATCAAGTGCCAAGGACAGTTGCAGCGGCATTCTCAATTCCAGCTTGGCAAAGCTATGTTGACAGAATATAATGCTCTTCTTCGTAACAATACTTGGGCTCTTGTCCCTCCAGCTACTTCTCAGCACATAGTTGGCAATAAATGGATCTTCAAAAAGAAGTATAATCCAAATGGTTCTCTTGCAAAGTACAAAGCTCGCCTTGTTGCTAAAGGTTACCTTCAAGAACCGGGAATTGACTTTGGTGATACCTTTAGTCCAGTAGCTAAGATGACTACCGTGAGAGTTCTCCTTACTCTTGCCTCCTGTTTCAAATGGGAAGTTCGGCAAGTTGACATTAATAATGCCTTTCTCAATGGATTTCTCACTGAAAATGTCTTCATGAAGCAGCCCGATGGTTTCCTTGATAAGAGGTACCCTCACTATGTTTGTAAGTTGACAAAAGCCTTATATGGGCTTAAACAAGCTCCACGTGCTTTGTATGATCGTCTCCACTCCACTCTCTTATCTTGGAATGTTCAACACTGCAAGTCTGATTCCTCTATGTTCTTTTACCAAGACAACACTCAGATTTTACTTGTTCTAATCGATGTAGACGATATTATTGTTACTGGTAGTAATTCTCTTAGTATTGTTCAATTTACCACAAAACTCAATGCCTTATTTGGCTTAAAATATCTTGGTGCTGTGCATTACTTTCTTGGCTTTGAAATCACTAGGGATTCATGTGGTTTTCTCATTTCCCAATCCAAGTATGTTACAGATCTGCTTTCTAAGTATGGCATGCTCCATTGCACTCCCTGTCCTACGCCAATGGTCACTGGCAGAACTTTGTCTCTTCATGACAGTGCTCCTTATGAACATCCTCAACAGTATCGCAACATTGTTGGTGCTCTACAATATCTGGTTAACTCTAGACCTGTCATTAGCTATTTTGTCAGCAAGCTCAGTCAGTTTCTCAGTTCTCCTACCACCCTTCACTGGATTGCTGTCAAACGCCTCCTTAGATATCTCAAAGGCACAATATCCTATGGCATATTATTAAAACACTCGCTTCCTTTGCAACTCCCTACTTACTCTGATGCTGATTGGGCTTCTTGCCCCGATGACCGTCGCTCAACTAGTGGGTATTTTGTGTTTCTTGGAGACTCTCTCGTTTCTTGGTCCTCAAAGAAACAACCCATTGTATCTCGATCCTCTGCTGAGTCTGAATACAGAGGTCTGTCCAATACTGCTACTGAGTTGACCTGGATGCGGTCTCTGCTTTATGAATTACAATATTCACTTTCGTGTTCTCCTGTCATATGGTGTGACAATGTCAGTGCTACTGCCCTGGCCTCCAATCCAGTCTTTCATGCTCGAACTAAGCATATCGAGATTGATGCCCATTTTGTTCGTGACAAAGTCTTGTCTCAGCAACTCACTCTCCAATATGTTCCTTCAGAAGACCAACTTGCTGATTGTCTTACCAAACCACTTGGCACTTCTCAGTTTATTCATCTGCGTGACAAACTCGGCCTTGCTGTATCCCCGCCTCTTTTGAAGGGGGATGATAGTGTACATGTCCGAACACGGCCCAAATAACTTAGCCCAAGCCGGCTAAGTTACTCTCCTTGGTTTAGTTAGCATTATGTTTTACTTGCTTACTATTGTAACTGCATTTAGTTAGTGATAACAGCTGTAATGTTTTGCTTATGTGTTACTAAGCTACTCTGTACAGTTGCCTATACATCAATACAATAATCTCAATGATCATCAGAACACCGAGCACATTTCTCCAGATTCTTCTTACTCTCTGATTTCTGATATATATATATATATATATATATATATATTAATGAATTTTAAATCCAGTTCATTTCCTGATTTCATAATGAATTAAACACTACTAGAATAGTCTTTGCCAAGTTGACTGTATTATATATTTATGCACAATGATTAGAGTAAATACCCTTTTTGGTCCCTGAAAAAAACACGGACCCCTTTTTGGTCCCTGGAAAAAAAAAATCATTTTTAGGTCCAAAAAAATTCTTTTTTGGTCCCTTTTAGTCCTTTTTGGCCCTTTTTTTTTTGGACACTTAAGTCCCTCACAAATTCCCAAAAAATCCTTTTTAGTCCCTAAAAAGGACGAAAAATGACTTTTTTTTTTCTCAGGGACCAAAAAGGGGTCCGTGTTTTTTTCCAGGGACCAAAAAGGGTATTTACTCCAATGATTAATAATTGATGCTTGCTAGGTACTTCCCCGAAGGCATAGAGATATATTTCGAGTTAGTTGGGGGCAAATTGCTTGATGCAGCTCTTTGTAAACATGAAAGTGCACGGCCGAATCGCTGTGTGTGGGATGATATCTCAGTACACACTTGATAAGCCAGAAGGAGTCACTAACATCATGTCTCTCATTTACAAAAGGATTAGTATGCAAGGCTACAACGTAGTCGATTATTACCACCTTTATGACAAGTTTTTGGAGATCATATTGCCTTATATAAGAGAAGGAAATATTTATTGTGTGGAGGACATAGTTGAGGGACTTGAGAATGGAGCTTTAGCTTTGGTCGGAGTGTTTAAGGGTCTCAACATTGGCAAACAAGTTGTTTCACTTGCTAACGAATAGAAATATTTCTATAAGAAATGTAACATAATAAGATGATTATATCATAACCCACTAAAACTCTCACCTACTGCGCTTGAAACTTCAGTGTTGTAAACTCTTTAAGAAAGTTGTTTTTGGCATTTATTGTTTTCTCTAAACTTACATATGTTCGACCATAGATCCGTTCCTTCAAAAGGATATTGAAGATGAGCAAATATGTGTTGGGCAACTCATTCCTTTAATATATAGTAGTAGTAGTAAATATTTATTTTCTAGTGTGGGTCGGGTTGCTCATTGGAAAAACTTATGCAAATTGAATAATAATAATAGTAAGACTATTAGAGCTGTTAAAATGGGCTAACCCAGCCCTAAAGGGCCAACCCTCGACTTGCCGAGGCTTAAAAAGGCTTGATTCAAAAACCCCTCTTCCCATAGAACCACCATATTATTGAAGACTAGCCCTTGGACATGAGGGTTCAGCTTGTGGGCTTCCATGTATTTTTATTAAAATTGCAAAATTTCAACCTATTTTGAAATATCTAAAAATAGTATAATAAATCTCTTAAAATTTCTCATTCAAATCATATGCTACCTCTAGTATTTAATATAAAATCTAATTGATTTTTTTAAGAGATAAAGAAAGCTAAACAAATTACTTTAAAATATTTATATTTATCATTTATATAACAAATTAAATTTTCTGATTCACCATGCCTTCATATGATTCCCACCCAACAACGTAACACCCTCTTTTATAACATGCCCCTTTGGATCGGATCCTACCACAAAAATAAAACAAGAACAAATTCATAGTTAGCGTGACATTGTTTAAGAACATAGAAGGAATATAATATAGTTAAAACCTTAAAGTTTTCAAAGAATTCTGCATATGAAGGGGTAGAGCTGAGACAGAAAAACAGAACAGCAACTAAACAACTAAGCTAAACGCCTTCAAACTCATAGCTTCTCTTTTGGTTTTTCTTTCTCTGGTTCTTCTCCCCCTTTGTCATCAGGGAAAGAGGATAGAGCTGAGACAGATGGTTCATCTAAAGGGGTAGAGAGTTTGACAGTGGAGGCAGGGGATGGAATCGGGATTGGAGAGGCAAGTGGGACAGTTGAAGTGATTTCTGTAGTAAGCAAGGAATTGCGAATGAGAAATGAGTAGAGGATTAGAGGAATGTGAAGATTGAGAGGGACCACGAGAAGAATTGGGGCCTTCATGGGTAACATGTGAATAACTTGGGTCTCCATCGAAATTGAGTCCCAAGAGAGCAAAAAGTGGTCTACCAAACCATGGAATGTGCTGAGGCTGATCAAACATAGGTAGATGCCAAATTTTCTCATGAAATAGAATTACTGAGATAAGGCTAGGAAAAGGAATATGAGAAGATTCTTTAAGAGGAAATCGAAACTTGGTCATTTCTTGATATATCCAATTTCCAATGTTTTGAGGAACTTGTGCAATGATTGAGGCAAAGGTAGAATAATCTTCTTTCGAGAATCTGGAAAAGATGCCATTTTTTGCTTGAGATTTCTGGCATAGATATACCAGATGGCCTGATACTTGAGAGGCATGGATGCAGGTGAAAAAGTCAAAGTGGATAAATTCTCAGGGAAAGGTTCATGTGGTCTTAATAGTTCATAAATATGCTCATTAGTAAGGTGCATCGGTCTTATGGGTGGAGGATTAGAAATTTGCAATAGGCAATTGAAATAGGCAGGAGATAAGATAATTTTGTGACCACCGATAGTCGTAGTGAGTCTTTCAGTGAGAAAAGCACCATCCACGAACTCTTCAAAATGCATGTGGTGATAGAACAATCGAACAAGAGTGGGACTATAAGAGGCTTTAATGGAAATCAGAGGATCAAATTGTTTCATCCAGGGAGACAAATCTAAATGGCTTTCATCCTTTAACTTTAGTAAATCAACATACACTATAGGACAAAAATCTTTGAATGCAAACCATTCTCTGTAGCGAGTAGCATCCTCCCCTGTCAGTTGGATGGGTTCATTCAAAAAATCTTCTAGGGCTGAACGATGATTGTAGATTTCAATCAAGGCAGGAGAACTCACAGACTCCCTGAAGATAGACAGTTCTTGAGATGAGAAAGAAAGTGACGCACGAGAACTGGCTTGGCTCGATGAGTGTTCCTCAGTGAATCTCGACACAGCCCTTGCGATTCTAGATGAGACACGCCAAGGGATTGGCAATACCCTAGGAAAGTGATTTGGATGAGACTGTGAAGTGGGTAGAGGCGCTAGGGTTGGGTTTGCAGATTTGGATTCTTGCTGGTTAGAATCGATATTGATAATATCTTGTGAATTTGAACTGGAAGCCATTGTCGATTTGAGGTTTAGAGAGAGGTTAGGGTTTTTAGAATGAAGAAAAGAGTGGAGAAGTCGAGAGTTTCAGAGAAAACCTTAGGGCAAACTTGAGTTTTGAGGAGAGTTTAGACGAAAAATGAACATTCAAGTTTAAATAGGGCGCGAAAATACCTGGACTTCAAAGGTGTATTGTGAACTTTTGAATTTCCGTGACCAAAACTCGAGTTTCCACTAACTGACTCGAGTTTTGTGGATACCTCAACAGGTGTGTTGCTCTCTGTCTGCCCGAAACTCGAGTTTCCATTCAATGACTCAAGTTTCCAATTCTCTAAAGCTCAGGTTTGGTTTTCTGTCTCTCCGAAACTTGAGTTACTCACTTAACGACTCGAGTTTCCATTTTGCTCAGCAACTCATTTCTCTTCTGGCCCCGATAAACTCGAGTTTTGATATCAAAACTCGAGTTTGTTTCTTTTGACAGCAAACTTCAGGATTTTAACATCCTGCATAAAACATTGCTATGTACTCTGAAGCTTAAGTTAGCAACAAATATTCTTCAAAACCATAACTAACATTGAAATGAAGGAAATACTTACAACTCATTCGGATTCACCATTCCCAATTCTCTTCTAATAAAGTTGAATTGCTCCTTAGCTAATGGTTTGGTGAAGATGTCAGCAAGTTGAAGATGAGTTGGAATGAACATGACTTTGACATCTTTGTTCTGAACATGATCCCTTATGAAATGATGCCTAACATCAATATGCTTGGTCCTTGTGTGTTGAACTGGATTCTTGGCCAAGCTTATTGTGCTTGTGTTTTCACACAAAATTTGGATCTCCTTCAAATTGATTCCCAAGTCAGAAAGTTGTTGCTTGAGCCATAGGACTTGAGCACTGCAACTTGATACAGCAATATACTCAGCTTCAGTAGAGGATACAGAGACAGTTGTTTGCTTCTTGTTGAACCAAGACACATGTGAACCACCAAGAAATTGACATTGGCCACTTGTGCTCTTTCTATCCGTCTTGTAGCTAGCATGGTCTGAATCCTAGTAAGCCACCAAATGTTCAGGTTGACATTTGGGAAACCATAGTCCAAGAGTCTTCGTATCAGCAAGATATCTGAAGATTCTCTTCACATTTTCAGCATGCGACTCTTTGGGAGCGGATTGAAATCTTGCACACATCCCAACACTGAATTAGATGTCTGGGCGACTTACAGTGAGATAGAGCAATGATCCGATCATTCCTCTATATCTTGTAATGTTGAAATCAGTCCCCTTTTCATCAGCATCCAAGGAAGTGGTTCAGCTCATTGGAGTGTCAGCACCATTGCATTGGTCCATTCCAAACTTCTTCAGCAGATCATTGAGATACTTGGTCTGAGAAATGAAGATCCCATTTGATCTTTGCTTGATTTGCAGACCAAGGAAATAGTTGAGTTCTCCCATCATGGACATCTCAAACTCTCCCTGCATATTCTTTGCAAACTCTTCACACAAAACATCATTAGAAGCTCCAAATATAATGTCATCAACATAAATTTAAACAACTAAAATTTCACCAACTTTATTGCTTTTAATGAAAAGAGTTGTATCTACTTTTCCTCTAACAAATCCTTAATCAAGAAGAAATTTGCTTAATCGCTCATACCAAGCTCTAGGAGCTTGCTTAAGACCATAAAGAGCTTTCTTAAGGCGATAAACATGATCAGGATGATGTTCATTTTGAAAACCAGGAGGTTGTTCCACATAGACTTCCTCCTGAATAAAACCATTTAGAAAAGCACTTTTGACATCCATTTGATAAAGCTTAAATCCTTTGACACAAGCAAAGGCTAGAAGAACTCTTATGGCCTCCAATCTTGCTACTGGAGCATAAGTTTCTTCATAATCAATTCCTTCTTCTTGATTATAGCCTTTTGCAACCAATCTTGCCTTATTCCGGACAATGATTGCTGACTCATCACGTTTGTTCTTGAATACCCATTTGGTGCCAATGACCGTATGGTCCTTAGGCCTAGGTGCCAAATCCCAAACTTGATTTCTATCAAATTGATGTAACTCCTCTTGCATTGCTATCACCCAATCATTGTCTGAAGGGGCTTCATCAATTTTAGAGGGTTCTATTTTCAAAATAAATGCAGAAAAGGTAACTTCGTTTAAAGTACTGCTTCTTGTCCTCACACCTTGATTAACATCACCTATGACTTGGTCTAAATGATTATTCCTTAAAAATCTCCAAGCTCTAGGTTGTTGCTGATCAGGGTTTTCCAAATTGTTTTGAGGATCAGCTTCAAAAACATTTTCAGGATTTTCAATAGAGGCAGGAGTAGTTTTCGAAAAGAACTGATTTTTCAAAGTGTTTTCCTCATCATCATCCTTGGATTTGTCAGATTTGGATTCACAGAATGCAACATGCATAGACTCTTCTACAATGCGAGTACGAATGTTAAAGACTCTATAAGCTTTACTTCTATTTGAATAACCCAAAAATATACCTTCATCCGCCTTGGGATCAAACTTTCCCAAGTTATCCTTACCATTATTGTGGATGAAGCACTTACATCCAAACACATGTAGATAACTTAGATTTGGCTTTCGTCCTTTGTACAGCTCATAGGGAGTTTTGTTCAGCTTCTTTCGAATGTATGCCCGATTCGAGATGTAGCAAGCCATACTCATTGCTTCAGCCCAAAGCACTTGTGAAGTGTTGTTCTTATTCAGTATAGCTCTTGCCATCTCGATAAGGACTCGATTATTTCTTTCCACAACACCATTTTGTTGAGGAGTCCTTGGAGCTGAGAAATTTTGATCAATCCCCATATTGTCACAGAACTCAGCAAAGGCATAGTTTTCGAACTCACCTCCATGATCAGTTCGAATTCCTGAAATGATGAAACCTTTCTCATTTTGGACCTTCTTGGCAAAAACAACAAATTGATGAAATGTTTCTTCTTTAGAAGATAAAAATATGGTCCATGTAAATCTAGAGAAATCATCAACTATGACCAATGTATATAAATTGCCACCAAGGCTTCTTACTCTAGCTGGTCCAACTAAATCCATATGAAGTAATTGGAGAGGTCTAGAAGTTGAAATGTCATTTTTAGATTTGAAAGAGGATTTAGTTTGTTTTCCTTTTTGACATGCATCACAAATCATATAATTTTTAGAGCAAAGTTTTGGAACAGCAATCACTAAATCCTTTTTGAGTAATCTGTCAAGTTGGATTGTATTGACATGAGCTAAACGCTTGTGCCATAACGAACTATCATCCAAATTACTAACAAAACATTTTTCAAATATAGAGCCATCTCTATAAAGATTAAGAGTATAACAATTACCTTCTCTAGGAGCTCTAAAAATAGCTTTTGCTTTTATATTATCTAAGGAGAGAATATCCTTACTCACTATCAAGCATTCCTCAGAATCAAAGATAACTACGTTACCTTTATCAGTACTTTGGCTTACACTGAGGAGATTGTGACAAAGTCCTTCCACAAAGTAGACGTCTTTGATTTGTGGTCCATCGTTGTTTCCAACTTCACCAATTCCAACAATCCTTCCAGATTGATTTCCACCAAATGTTACTTTGCCACCATCCTTGTGCTTGATTATAGAAAATTTGGACTGATCTCCCATCATGTGCCTAGAGCATCCACTATCAATGTACCATTTGTTGGACTTTGATGCTCTTAGACATACCTGCAAATCAAGAGAGATCAAGTCTTAGGTACCCATCTTTTCTTGGGTCTTTTGAGGTTAGTTCAAGCCTGGGGAACATAAGTTCCTTTAAGCACCCACTGATAATTACCAACAGGTTTATCTTTCCTATCTTTCTTGTGAAAACATGATGAGGTCGAATGACCCTTTCAGTTACAGTAATTGCAGTGAGCAAATGGATTTGAAGAGTGAACAGTTTTTCGAAAGTAATTTAAATAAGATTTTCTACCACTCTTCTTCTTTCCTTTTCTTTTATCAAAACTGGGATTATAGCCTATCCCTGAACGATCATTTGTAAATCTTTGTGCTTTTAAAATCACATTTAGCATTTCACTACCCTTAGTAAACTTTTCAAGGGTTTTTGTAAGATGTGATTTTTTTTTTTCCTTTAAATCAACACAATCATCACAAATAATGATTTCAGGAGAAGAGGTATTTTCTACTTGCTGCTCAAGAGTTATATTTTTCTTTTTCAAAGCAATATATTTCTCAACAAGTTTTTCAAATTCATTTTGAACAAGATTATACTCATCAAAAAAGTCAACATAAGTAGGATGAGAATCATATACCTCATTATCATTCTCACGTTGCTCTTCTTCTGCAACTAGACATATGTTTGTCTTTTCTTCCTCATCAGCTTCATCTTCATCAGATGAGCTATCTCCCCATATAGCTGACACATAGGCTTTCTTCTTGAATCTATTAAACTTCTTCTTTTCCTTGTCCTTGTTCTTCAGCTGGGGGCACTCAGACTTGATATGGCCGGGCTTATCATATTCATAGCAGATGATCGGTTTCTTTATCTCTGTACTGGAGCTGCCCTTGTTGAATCTTTTATAGCCTTGGTCCTTCTTGTAAAATTTCTTGAATCTTCGAACCATCATGCCCAGCTCTTCATCTTCGTCTTCCTCTTCTTCATCATCTGATTCCTTTGCTTCCTTGACAGTCTTGAGAGCAATGCCTTTACTTTTTACATTCATCTCATCAAGTCCTTTTCTGAACTTGATCTTTCCTTCATATTCAGACAAGCTGCCAAATAGAGCTGCTACCGAGCTCATTGATTCACCACAGGCTTCCTCAATGGCTGTTACCTTGGCTTCCCATTCTTTACTGATGATATTTAGAATTTTCCTCACTTGAACAGGTTGCTCGTATGTTTTTCCCAATGCAGCAAGCTGATTGATGAGGTTGGTGAATCTTAGCTAGAAGTCGATGATGGATTCACCAGTCTTCATGCGAAGAAGGTCATACTCAGTCATTAGAGTATTGACCCTATTCTTTTTTACTCCGGTTGTTCCTTCATGGGTTATTTCCAAAGCATCCCACATAGCTTTTGCTGATGGTAAAGTGAAAATACAGAAGTACTCTTGTTGACTTAGAGCACTTTGCAGCATGAGGATAGCTTTACTGTTGAGGGTGATTTTCTCCTATCATTATCATCATAGGTTTCCTCTGGCTTAGGAACTCGAACGCCATTCTCCATTACTGTTGGATTGTAGTTGCCCACTTCAAATACTCTCCACAAGCTGTACTCACTGGCCATGACAAACACCTTGAATTTGGCTTTCCAGAAAGAGTAATGTTCGCCACTGAAGCCGGGAGGCCGGTTGATCGAAGCTCCATCAGGTAGAATTCCTTCCATAGGGATCCTTCTCGAGATGTTAAGCTCTTAGGAGAAGACCAGATACCAAATGAAAGTGGAGCTGAATCACCAAGAGGGGAGGTGAATTGGGGATTCTAAAAAGATTTTCGGACTGCTCTGTTTTTACGTGGCAAAACAGAAGTAAAACAGAGTATGGAGAAAAGAAGTAAGACACAATGATTTATACTGGTTCGGTCCAATCTCTTGGCCTACGTCTAGTCCCCAGACTCTCTGGGATTTCTCACTATCAAGATTGATTACACACTCTGCACTCAAGAGTAATTCTCTCTCTAGAACTTACTCCCCCTTACAAGTTGTAATCAATAACCCAATCTCCAAGTCCCCTTGACTTGAGATACTTTACAATAAGTGATTTACAATCAAGAAACTCTCTCTAAGAGTAGATAAGATAAATACTGAAGTATGAATGTATCAAAAGATACTTTACACAAGAAAACTCAAAGAGTAGTTGAAACTTTAATGATTTTCGTTCTTGCACAGATTGGTTGTTGAGAAGAATTGAATGCATCTCTATTTGTAGCTAGAGATTATTAAATGACCATTATAAATCCTAATGTGACCGTTGCCAACATTGGAGGATGATTAGTGAAGGTTTTGGTCTTCTTTTCTATCTACTCTTTGGTTAATCCAACTTTGCAGAGGTTTAGGGTTGACTTCCTGACTTTTAATCCGTTGGAAGAGCAGTTGCTGGATGTAGAAAGGAAACATTAATTCCTTCAAAACATGTGGAGAATGATTGTCCAAAAGCATGCAAGGTTTCTGCACTTTGCATTTAATGTTCTGACTTTGCTTTTTGTTTTATGCAAATTCTCCATTTAATCCTGTCTAAATCATCTGAAACTCACTAACAAACTGATTAAACATAGTTAGGAATAGTAATGAGTGATGATATAAAGTATTAAGATCAAACACAAACATTTCGTAAATTCGTTCAACTTGAAATTCAAATTCTGCGATGTAAACTCGAGTCAGTTCTTCCAAACTCGAGTTTTCATGTTTCAGTAAGTTTTCAGTAAAAGGCCGAAACTCAAGTTTCAAAATACTAACTTGAGTTTTCTCATTTCAGAGACAAACATCGCGATTTAGCATTTGGACATGTTTTGTGAACAGTGCAAAACTCGAGTCATTAAGTGACTAACTCGAGTTTTGGACTTATGATGAGAAATAATGTTTTAGTCCAAAATCTCAAAACTGGAGTTTCCAAATCAAAAATGGAGTTTTCATTCTGCCTGACAAAAACTCTAGTTTTTCAAAACTTAACTCGAGTTTTCTCATTCTTTGAAAACAATGAAATCTTCTCTATAAGGCCGAAACTCGAGTTTCCAAAACTAAACTCAAGTTTCCTCGTTTATGAGAAAACTTTGAAAAACTTTGTTAAATCGAACAATAAGGTTTTCACAAGATCAGAATCGAGCAATGTTCTCTGTATGCTCTATACTCGAGTTTCCATCATACTGTGGAAACTTAGAGAACTCTCTGTATAGCCTAAACTGGAGTTTTGGTATCTTCGAAAAAAAAGTAAATACCCTTTTTGGTCCCTGAAAAAACACGCGCTACCCATTTTGGTCCTTGAGTAAAAAAAATGTCATTTTTAGTCCTTAAACAGTAAAAAAAAGGTCCCTTTTAGTCCTTTTAGTCTTTTTTGTGGGCATTTTAAGCCCTCACAAATTCCCAAAAAGTCCTTTTTAGTCCCTAAAAAGGACAAAAAATGACATTTTTTTTACTCAGGGACCAAAATGGGTAGCGCATGTTTTTTTAGGGACCAAAAACGGTATTTACTCTAGAAAAAATTGATTGCTCTCTGTCTTGTCAAAACTCGAGTTTGTTAAATCAAACTCGAGTTTGCTTTGTCTGTGAAAAACTCAGAAGCTCTCTGTTTGGCCAAAACTCGAGTTTCAATATCCAAACTCGAGTTTGCCTTTCTTTGCAAAAACTTGAGCTCTTCTCTGTCAAGTCCAGACTCGAGTTTCCAAACTGAAACTCGAGTTTGCCTTTGACAGTAAGTTTTTCAACTTACAAAGACAAACTTTTATCTGAGTTTACAATTGTCCATTATCATCAAAACCAATAGAGAAATAACAACCATTTCTATTTAAAGGAAGACTATTAGGACTAGACATTTAACAAATGCACGGTCCTAAACGTTAAGCCATATTTTTTTAAAATAAACGAAAATTTGCTATTTAGGAGCGGACAATTAACAAATCTACGATCCTAAAAGTCTCGCCATACTTTTAAAATAAACTAAGACTTTTAAGACCGGACTCTTAACAAATATACGGTCCTAAAAGTCTAGCAATATTTTTTAGAATTGACGAAGACTTTTAAGACCGGACTTTTAACAAATATACAGTCCTAAAAGTCTAGCCATATTCTTTAGAATTAGACGAAGACCTTTAGGACCGGATCTTTAACATATATACGGTCCTAAAAATCTAGCCATATTTTTTAGAATAGGACAAAGACTTTTAGGACTGGATCTTTAACAAATATACGGTTCTAAAAGTCTAGCCATATTTTTTAGAATTAGACGAACACTTTCAAGACTGAACTTTTAACAAATATACGGTCTTAAAAGTCACGAATACTTTTCAGAGTCTCTTACGGCTCATTTACAACATCCGCATGTACCTCACATTTCAAGCACTAAATAGCTTTATCCACCATCCCATTCATTCAGAAGCCCAAAATGGACACACAAAAATTGTTCGAAAAAATAAACAAATTTATTATTGAATTACACATTGCGTTATATTTACAAATAAATGAATAGGTCGAAAAAATAAACAAATTTACAGAAGACTATTATTGCTACAACATATATTTACAAATGAATTAATTTAGGACATTAATTATTGTCCTGACTTTAAGACCTCATTATACAGATATTCGCAAAACACATTGCGTATGTGCTCCACTTCATCATCAAAAAATGGCTCAGGACAGGCAAACCTCTGTAACATGAAAGACAGAAATAGAAGTAACTTACATGCATATTTCATATGTAACATTAAGCCAGAGACTGAATTCAGCCATAACATTTACCTTTGCAGGGAATTTAGTCATTCCTTTCGTCACAATATCATATATGTGTTTCATGATGTACGGGCCACATAAGTTGGACCCCTTTGGTTGCCGACGGGTCTAAAAAGAACAAGAAATATATATAAGAGCATATATAGCTTACTGACCAAGTTCACAAGGTAGTTATGCCAGTGTCCAAATATGTACTAACCTTTGGTGTGATCCATTTAGGATCTTTGGCACCATACACATGCTTTTTGTTTACCTGGATTTGGAAGGTCCTCATGCCACTATCATCAAAATCATAAATTTATCAATAATGTTCACCGAATTAAGACAGAAGAGATTTCATACAAGACAATCAAATTGACATGCTTACTCGTCTATGGTCTGCTTCAACGTAGGCCCCGGACTGTTGTGAGTGGAACATAAGAAGACCACTATATGCTCCTCTATGCACATGAGGACTAACTGCCAGTGGTGGCTGAAAATTCACAGCAATAAAGTACTCAGTGATATATGTAGCAGAATTAAGTGCATTGCAGACAAGAATTGTGATATGTAACCGAGGTAGTATGGAAACAAGTACACCTTTCTTCTCACTTCACACAACCTCTTTGATATGTATTGCCGTCTCTCCTCCAAAGTTGTTGAACTTGCATAGACTGGGCACAAGAATCCAAAATCATTGATTCTGCCCTGTTGAACCTGTTCATCATGCATGAACCTACAAGAATGACATCGATTAAGGAATTAGTATATATGTATGTGTGTCTAAACGATGCATTTAAATTATGTAATCAAGGAAGAAGATGCTTACTTTATAAACATTTGAACAATTGCACTAGTAACTTCCTTTCTAGGAAGCAGCGGGGACGTTAAATCCTGGGGGTCAATGTAAACCGGTATAATATTAGGGAGGCCTACTACTTCATTGATAGGCCAAGATTTATCTTTAAAATATCTGTTGGATACCATATCGGATATTTTTTCCTTGGCAGTCAACTTAGCAGTAGGGGATGGAACTTGTGGAGTGGATGGAGCTTGAGGAGGGGATGGAGCTGAAGGAAGGGATGGAGCTTGAGGAGGAGTAGAGACATCTACAAGCTTCACTGGCCAAGAGATGAAGGTTCCCTTGACATCACTCACAAGCTTCAGCTGATCAGTTGGGAGAGGGACAGGTGCATCAATGATCACATCTTCAACTGACACTCTAACTTCATCATCAGCCATTTGTTGGTGGTGTACAGTTGATCCCAAGTTTTGGACAGTCCCTTTAACAAATAATTGTCTATGATTATCACGTTCCTCCACATACAGGTCACAAGGTTGCTCTGACTGTCCAACAATGCAGCTCCCTCTAGTGCTCTGCTGCATAGGTGCAACTGAAGGTGTGAATGGAACACTGGCCTCTGGCTGAGGGCTCAGGAGACACTTCATTTTCTCCATCTCCTCCTTCATCTTGCTCATCTCAAAATGAAAAATTGCAGTCAATGAAGCTTCTTTGGCCGCTGCTTCCTCACTTAATTTGGCAAGCGTCTGATCCATATCCTCCCGGGTAACCATACTTTGTTTGTGGCGTTTGGATTTACCAAAGTATTGCTTTAGGCCTACCCGTCCTCCAATCCCCCTTACACGCCCCAAGTGATCTGGTTTTTCAGTCACAACAGTCAGAACATCATTCCTCCCGTCCGACGCAAAAGATCCCTCTGCTTCTTTCTTTTTAAGATCTTCCTGTAAGATACAGATAACGAGAAGCTTAGTAATGAAATATGTTTAGTAACTAAAAAATAACAATATCGATACTTACAATTCTTTTAGCAACTAGACGAGTTTGTTCACTCGTGTAGATTTCGCTTGGCTTTTGCCGAATATACAACCACAACTCCTCGCAACGTATTGGAGATGGTTCTCAACTATTGCAGAAGGATTGGATTCAGCTTCATCTTCCAATCTCTTTTGTTTGGCTGCCATCAAATCTTTTTCGGCTTTTTTATATCCGCCGTGAGAAGCCCTATGCGGGCAATCATTCTTTCTCCCGATCTCCTGTGCTTGTTCCCTTCTTTTCTGTGAATGGGGATTGAAAACAACTATCAATTATGAATTCCAGCCATATCACTAACAGAAATTAGAGAACTCCTGCTTGATATGAATGTCAAACATTAGTCAAATTCACTTCATCAAGATTCAACATTTTATTTAAGGAAGATGTAGCATTGTAGAAGAAATTGGGAGAAACAAAGGAAAGGGAGTTGCAAAATTGCTGCCAACTCAGTCAATTCATTCATTCATCATAACTAGTTCCTACATATATTAGACTAACATCTTATATATAGTTAGGGGCTTGACTCTTAAGGCCCAATAACACCTTGCACCGAAATCATTACACAGTTAACCTACTAACTAACTAACAGTAATGTCTAACCATTACACAATTTACATATCAGACTTGCATGGAACTAGGACATGCTCTTCTGATGCAGGACAAAGGCAGGAAATGTATACTTCTATTCACACACCAAACCATTTAACTAACAGGATTAGATGAACATAATAACATTCACATATCCGCACAGGTTAATAAGCAAACAAAATGGAAAACAAAACTAAATATAAAATCACCAAAGCTTCAGGAGTGGTCCGCAGCTGAACAAATTGTTGCCAAGTTTGTTCATCAATAAATGTGTACTTGTCCCAGGGATTATGGTCAGGCCGAACCTCGGCAAAAATATACTTTTTAGATAGAAATATCTTAAACTTCCTCCACCGATCAGCACAATAAGACAATGTTGAGTCTTTCAACTTCTGACAGTCAGGGACGGTGTATGTAAGCCGGATAGTGTCCCAAATAGGATCCTTTACTGTGCGAAGGTCCACATTTTTCCACTCAGCTGTCAAGATGCTAACCTTGTTGCGTGCTAGACAGCCGACAAAACTAGTATATTTGCTTTTATTAGGACTGACAGGTTGCAAATTTTCATCAAACTGAATCTTGAGCTTTGTCCCAGAAGTCCGACTTAGGGATACATCCATCATTCGTGTGCCACTTCTACCATGGCGTGCATGGTGGTTAGGAGGCTCATTGTGAGATGAAAAGGTTTCGTTCTGACACACATCAGTCACACTAGTAACTGGCGTTCCAGGAACACGACTGGAATCATTTTCACCGTTCATTTTCGAGAAAATAAGAGAGGAATGCCTGAGAAAATGAGGGAGTAACAGAGGCTAATGGTACTGGGCGAGGAAGAGAGGTAATGCAACAGGAAGGGTTTCGCAACGTGAACAGAGGTTCTTCAGTGAGAGTAAAAAAAGCTTCCGCACGAAGAAAAATATATTTGGCGCCTTATTTTTAAGACCAAAACAATTAGTAGACGGTCTTAAAAGTTAACCTTTAAGACCGGTCTTTCTATAACTCCGGTTCGAAAATTAATTAATTTTTTATTTAAACTTTTAGTACCGGCCTCATTTTATGTCCAGTCCTAAAAGTATAACTTGTTGGAAATTATGCCCTAGGGGCAAGTCATTGTACTTATCAACAATCCCCATATGAATTGGGTAGTCGCAATGGACATGTAGATTAGATCTGTTGGACAGATTTAATTAATATTATTTAATCCAAACTCGAAATTAATTGATTTAATTGTGAATATTTTAATACGACATATTAGGGTTTTAGAAACCCTATAACAGATGCTGATCTAGTCGTATTAAAACTACGGATGAATTAGACGGCCGCGAAACACAAAAAACCCTAGAGCGAAAAAGAGAGAGACGCAAGAACAAGAACGCGCTAGCACGCTGCCGTCAGTGTTGGAGGCCATTCGTGTGGATACCGGTAGAGGGAGAGGACACGCGTAGTCTGCTCCTGTCTGATCGAACAAGAAGGCGTTTGCCCACGTGATCAAAAAGAACAAAAGGATGCCTCCTCATTCGACGCGTACGACGTCTGCGACGCTCGAGGTTCCAGGTCCGAACGCCAATGGAACGTTGAACCCTCCACATAGGTATGATTCGGAAACCCTAAATCAGATTTAAATGCTAGTGAGCGATCCGCCTAAGGGATTCGTTAAAAAATTTTATTCCGCTGCGTGTACGGATCCCAACAGTGGCATCAGAGCCAACTCAACGTGCGTTTAAATCAGGTTTTACGTATGCTTTATATATGTGATATATATATGCTTTAAACCGAATCTTGCATGCTTAAAATCGAAATATATGATAAACCGGTTTTGAAGCATTCATCTTTTATCCAAAAAGATCATCCTTTTTCGAAAAGATCGCGTTATGAATACGGCTGTTTCACGCTAGGGTTAGGTTCGGATTATGTGGCTTTTCGATCACGTTCTGAAAGGTTCAGATCGGAGATCACGCTAAAGTCGTGCAATCTGACTAGGGTCCAATACTTTCAAATACGATCACGTTCTGAAATGTTCAGATTCGTTGATCATGCATGGACGCTGATTGGGGTCGAAATGTCCGGAGTCACTGGGGACGTTAGGGTTCGTCCTTCAACTCGTTTGTATTTCTGAACTATCCAGATTCAACGATGGTCAGGTTCGACTTGATCACGTTCGGATGTTCAAGATCGAACACGTTAAGGACGACTCTTATTCGTGCGACCATACTCGAACAGCGAATCTGGGGTTTGAAATTTTGGAAATTATTTTTGAAAAATCATGTTTTTTTGGGAAATAATTTTCGAAAACAAGAAGTTTTTTTGAAAAATCAGCGGCACCGCCGTAGTGATCCCGGCTGATTGCCAGTAGCGCGAGAATTTAAATCTTGAATATAAATTAGAGAATTTATATCGTGATAAGTTTAACCATAATATTTTATTGCATATTCGTATGAATTAAATATATGGTGTGATTTAACTTGTTTGGGTATAGTGAACCATATGGCTCTAGAATTTACAAGTGTTGTATTTTTTTAAATATGGCCTGCGAGCCATGCCTATCTCTAAACATTCTCTATGTAAAATTCTCATCTCATCGAACTCCCCTCGTATGTTGAAACGAGGTTTCTGAAGTATTTTTCTTTAATTTTATCTAGAGAAGTCCTCTCATTGGCTTGAGAGGATTCTAGGTTAGGTGAGCCATGTTGTGTCACAGTCCTTAATTATGTTTTGGTTTTGATCATTGCATGATTTAATTTAGAAATTATATGAGATACAATAGGAATTGCATTCATATGATTTATAGATTAATTAGATTAAATAATACCCTCTAAATAAAATCTTAAGCCATAATGCCGTCAATTTAATGAATACTTGTCAAAACCTAGATCACCTATTTGTATGTTCCACCAAAGTGGATGCATCTGAGTTATCTTGGTGAGACGAGATTGAGTAATGGTGATACTCAATATTCATTAATTATCTTGACTTAATTGAGATCATCAAAACGGTTTTGGATCTCAAGGCATTAGATAGGATTAAACGTGCCGGTCATATGATGATCGAATCCCATAAAGATCTAAGAATTACATATGATGTAATTGGCAACCGATTTTCCTACCTAAATAACTTAAATTTAAGCGTCCTGCCAAAGCGGACTTAATTTTAAGCCAAATATGGGTCTTACCCCACTAATTATAATGAGGGTTGTTAATTCAGTGGGATATTATTAACTAACTTTGCATATCCTTTTAATTGTATAATCATTACACATAGTAACACTGCAACGCTATCACTACGATCTATCCTTGAGAAGGATAAACTGAATGGGACAAACTTTCTTGACTGGTTTAGAAACTTGAGAATTGTTCTCAAGCAGGAAAGAAAGATTTATGTCCTTGATCAACCCATTCTTGACGAGCCTGCGGCTGATGTGCCAAGAGCTCAGCAAGATGCTTACACGAAGCATATTGATGACTCTGTGGATGTAGGATGCTTGATGCTTGCCACTATGGTTCCAGAGCTCCAAAGAGATCTGGAACACATGGAGGCTTTTGGGATGCTTGTTCATCTCAAGGAAATGTTCCAGGATAGTTATGACCAGTTTGTCATGAACTATAACATGAACAACATGGAGAAATCAATCTCTGAACTGCATGGGATGCTCAAAACAGCTAAGCAGAGCATTAAGAAGAAGCCCAGCACTGTTTTGATGGTTCAGAAAGGAAAGGGTATGAAAAAGAAAGGCAAGGGCAAACGAGTGGGTAAGGGCTCAGCTGGTAAGACCACTGAGTCAAACAAACCCGAATCTAAGCCTGCAGCCTGGAAGGCAAAGCCTCCAAAGGATGGAGTCTGCCACTTCTGCAATGAACCTGGTCATTGGAAGAGGAATTGCAAACTCTATCAAGAAGATCTGAAAAAGAACAAAAAGGATGGCAAGGCCATCGCTTCAGGTATCTTTGTCATAGATATTCATTTTTCTACTTCCACTACATGGGTATTAGATACTGCATGTGGTTCTCACATTTGTATAAATGTGCAGGGTCTAAAGGACAGTAGAAGATTGAAGAAGGGCGAAGTGGACCTACCAGTTGGAAACCGAGCAAGAGTTGCTACTTTAGCCGTAGGCACTTATGAAATAGTTCTGCCCAATGGGCTTTTGTTATTGTTGAACAATTGCTTTTATGTTCCTGCTTTGAGTAGCAACATTATTTCGCTTTCTTATTTGGATAAGGAAGGTTTTACTTCCATTACTAGGAACCGTAAATGTTCGATTTATCATAATGATGTTTTTTATGCTCATGGTGATTTGCATTCTGTCATTATGTACTTAATTTAGAACATCCTACTAATGGAAATATCTATGACATAACTACTAAGAGGATCAAGTCAAATGATTTGAATCCGACCTATCTATGGCATTGTCGTCTAGGCCATATAAATGAGAAACGCATTTCAAAACTCCATAAAGATGGATTTCTTAACTCATTTGATTTTGAATCAATTGATACATGCGAGTCTTGTTTATTGGGAAAGATGACAAAGGCACCTTTACTGGACACAGTGAGAGAGCCACCGATTTATTGGGCCTCATACATACTGATGTGTGTGGACCAATGAATACATCTGCCAGAGGAGGTCATTTGTACTTCATTACATTTATAGACGATTTCAGTAGATATGGATATATCTAGTTAATGAAACATAAGTCGGAATCTTTTGAAATGTTCAAAATATTCCAAAATGAAGTGAAAAATCAACTTGGCAAAACAATTAAGACACTTCGATTTGATCGGGGTGGTGAATATTTGAGCCAAGAGTTCATTGACCATCTTAGGAGTTGTGGGATTGTCTCGCAACTTACTCCTCCAGGAACACCTCAATGGTATGGTGTTTCTGAGCGGAGGAATCGAACTCTAATAGATATGGTTCGATCTATGATGAGTCAATTAGATCTTCCACCTTCCTTTTGGGGCCATGCCCTAGAAACAGCTACGTTCACACTAAATCGTGTTCCGTCAAAGGCAGTTGAAAAGACACCATATGAGATATGGACTGGGAAGAAACCCAGTTTGTCATTTCTTAAAATTTGGGGATGTGAGGTTTATGTTAAACATCAAGCCTCTGATAAATTATCATCCAGATCCTCAAAATGCTTTTTTGTGGGGTATCCTAAGGAAACTAAAGGATACTATGTCTACAATCCCACCGATCACAAAGTGTTTGTTATTCAGAATGGTGTCTTTTTGGAAAAAGAGTTTATCTCTAAAAGAACCAGTGGGAGTAAGGTGATGTTGGAAATTATGCCCTAGGGGCAGATCATTGTACTTTGACGTTATTATTAATTAAAGTATTTCTCCGTTTAGTTATCATATCATTTGCATGTTTATAGTGATAACTGTATCCTTGGACATATCATATAGATTGTCCTAAATGTCCCTGGTCAGTCATCTATGCGGGAGCAAAGATGAAATAAGACTGGTATGACTTTGATGAGTATGGAGATACGAATCAAAGTCATAGGCACTTGTAAGAGTACAAGGTCTTGGATTGACCCACTATGAGAAAGCCGCATGGATTTAGTCATAAGCTTATCTCATGTATAACCGCGTCACAATGCCCTTTGATCTGAGATCGTCATGGATTCCTACATGAGAGTCGCTGATCTTTGACCTAGTCAAAAGTCACCTTTGACCGGGTGATGATAAAGGCTTGGATTGGGATCAGTGGTTTTCATGCAGAGGAATGTGAATGGTCAAGATGGAGTTTGTCCCTCACATTTGTAGAGAGATAATACTGGGCCCCTCGATGAGTGAGTCGGAGAAATGTATGGCCATACTACGATGGAAATGAGTTTCCATTTCAATTGTTAGACTACTCAAGAATCGAGAAAGTAATGGTCAAGAACAGGAAGTTGACATTATCCATGCCTCATCCTTGACCAAGTTATCGCGTGACAAAAGGGACGTGACATGGTTGTATGATAGGTTGTATCGTATCATCGATCCCCATATGAATTGGGTAGTCGCAATGTCTTGCGAGAGGCCGCTTGCGACTTGTGGGCTGGTACAATATTGACCCACTGCCAATCTCATGTGGGCCTACAGGGTCACACACAATAATAGCCCAACACGAGCAATAGTGTCCAGATTCATTGAATCTTAGATATGTCTAAGATCTAATGAATACAACATTTAATCTAGGATGGATATATGTATATATGTGTAAATATATATACATAATTTCGAAATTAAATAATAATAATATTATTTAATAATGATATTATTATATAATATTTGTTTTACATTTAATTTATTTGATAAATTAAATATTTAAAACAAATAGAGATATTGTATCTCGATTTGATTTTCGAATAAAGATGTGGTATCTCATATTTAATTGAGTTGAGATATAGTATCTCGATTTAATTAAATAGATATATATCATATCTCGATTTGATTTTCGAATAAAGATGTGGTATCTCATATTTAATTGAGTTGAGATATAGTATCTCAGATTTAATTAAATAGATATATATCATATCTCAGATTTGATTTTCGAATAAAGATGTGGTATCTCATATTTAATTGAGTTGAGATATAGTATCTCAGATTTAATTAAATAGATATATATCATATCTCAGATTTGATTTATAGAAATAAATTAAATCAACAGGCTTTTAATATGGATTAATTAAATAGATTAGATTAGATCTGTTGGACAGATGTAATTAAATTATTTAATCCAAATTCGAAATTCAAGGACTAATTGATATTAGTCTTGAATATTTTAATACGGCCCAATTAGGGTTTTAGAAACTCTATAAATAGATATTGATCTAAGTCGTATGAGAAGAACGAACGAACAAGCCTCAAAAGAAATCCTAGAGAGAAAAACGAGAGACACAAAAGTGAGAAGGCGCTAGCACGCTACGTGTTCAAGAAAGGACGCATACAAGCTCATATAGGTACGGTTTCTCTAACGAACCTTGATCTAAACGCCGTTGATAGATCCTCTTTATGGGATTCGTAAAATTCAAAAATGGATGAGATTCCTTCCGCTGCGTGTACGGGTCCCAACAGTGGTATCAAAGCCAGGTCAACCTTGCGTTTAGATTGGGTTTTCTATGTGCGAATATATGTGATATATATGCAATAACCGAATCCTATATGCGTTGAGATCGATATATGTTTAGAACCGTTTATACATGCGATGTATATATGTCTAAAACCGAATCTGTTGATGCGTTTAAATTGATATATGTTTACCGAATCATGTATGATTTAAAACGTATTCTCCCTACGGGTACGCGTGGTTCTGTATCGTTCAGGATCACACTAAGGTCGGGCGTTCTGAATCGTTCAGGATCTTTGGGGTTTGAAATTTTAGAAATTATTTTTGAAAAGCACGTTTTTTTTTCTAGAAACAAATTTCGAAAACAACATGTTATTTTGAAATTAATTTTAGAAATTAATTTCGAAAATCACGTTTTTCCTTGACCCCGCCCGCTAACCGGCTAGCGGGACCGCTGTAGGGACCCCGGCTGATTGTTCATAGATATGAATTTAATATAACTTGGTTGAGAAGTAGTCAACTCCAATCAATCAAGATATGAATTTGATTCATCATATTAAATTCAATCAATCAATCAAGATATGAATATGATTCATGATATTAAATTCAATTAATCAATTAAGATGTGAATTTAATTAACTTGATAATTTAATCACGATATTTTTCTATTTCTCCTTTTATTATTTAGAGAAGTCCCTCATTGGCTTGAGAGGATTATAGGTTAGATGAGCCATGTTGTGTCACGGTTTTTAATTATGTTTTGATTTGATCACTGCATGATTAATTTAGAGTTTATATGAGATACAATCGTTATTGCATTCATATAAGTAAAATTAATAGGATTAATTAGATTATATCAAATATACCCTCTAAATAAAATCTTAAGTCGTAATGCCGCCAATTAATGAATACTTGTCAAAACCTAGATCACCCATTTGTATGTTCCACCAAAGTGGATGCACTTGAGTTATCTTGGTGAGACAAGAGTGGGTAATGGTGATACTCAACATTCATTATTGTCTTGACTTAATTGAGATTATCAAAACGGTTTTGGATCTCAAGGCATTAGATGGGATTAAACGTGTCGGGTCATATGATGATAGAATCCCATAAAGATCTAAGAGTTACATGTGATGTAATTGGCAAAGAGGTTGCCTACCTAAATAACTTGATTTTTAAGCGTCCTGCCAAAGCGGACTTAAATTTAAGCCAAATATGGATCTTAGCCCACTAATTATAATGAGGGTTGTTAATTCAGTGGGAGATTACTAATCAACTTTGCATATCTTTTAGTTGTAGAATCACATCGTCTAGTAATACTGCAACACCATCAATGCGATCAATCCTTAAGAAGGACGAACTCGATGAGACAAACTTTCTTGACATGTTTGGGAACTTAAGCGTTGATCCAAAACACGAAAGAAAGGAGTATATCATAAATCAACCCATTCCTTACGAGCCTGCAGCCAATACTCCAAGAGTTCACAAAGATGCTTACTTGAAGCATCACGATGACTCTATGGATGTAGGATGCCTGATGCCTGCCACTATGGTTCCATATCTACATAGAGATCTAGAACTTGTGAAAACCTCTGAGATGATTGTTCATCCTATGGAAATGTTCCAGCAACAGGCAAGGCAAGAGGCTTAGATTCCCCATGTCCCAGGAGTTAGCTACAGATGTGATCTTGAACTCACTCCCAAGAAGTTATGATAACTTTGTCATGGATTACAACATGGAGGAATCAATTTCTGAATTGCATGGGATGCTCAAAACAGTTGAGCAGAGCATTAAGGAGAAGCCCAGCACTGTTTTGTTGGTTCAGAAAGGAAGGGGTATGAAACCGAAAGCCAAGAAGGCAAAACCTCTGAAGGATGGGGTCTGCTTCTTCTACAATGAACTTGGTCATTGGAAGAGGAATTGCAAACTCTACATCGAAGATCTGAAAAGAACAAGAAGGATAGCGGGGCTATCACTTCACGTATCTATGTCATAGATATTCACTTTTCTACTTCCTCAACATGGGTATTAGATATTGCATGTGGTTCTCACATTTGTATAAATGTGCAGGATCTCAAGGACAGTTGAAAATTGAATGGACATATCTATGACATAAACTACCAAAAGGATCAAGTCAAATGATTTGAATCCGACCTACCTATGGCATTGTCGTCTAGGCCATATAAATGAGAAACGCATTTCGAAACTCCATCAAGATGGATTTCTTAACTCATTTGATTTTGAATCATTTGATACATGTGAGTCTTGTTTATTGGGAAAGATGACAAAGACACCTTTTACTGGGCATAGTGAGAGGGCCACTGATTTATTGGGCCTCATACATACTGATGTGTGTAGACCAATGAATACATCTGCCAAAGGAGGTCATTTGTACTTCATTACATTTATAGATGATTTTAGTAGGTATGGGCATATCTATCTAATGAAACATAAGTCTAAATCTTTTGAAATGTTCAAAACATTCCAGAATGAAGTGCAAAACCAACTTGGTAAAACAATTAAGACACTTCGATCTGATCAGGGTGGTGAATATTTGAGCCAAGAGTTCATTGATCATCTTAGGAGTTGTGGGATCGTCTCACAACTTACTCCTCCAGGAACACCTCAATGGAATGGTGTTTCTGAGCGGAGGAATCGAACTCTATTAGATATGGTTCGATCTATGATGAGTCAAACAGATCTTCCACCTTCTTTTTGGGGCCATGCCCTAGAAACAATTGCGTTCACACTAAATCGTGTTACGTCAAAGGCAGTTGAAAAGACACCATATTAGATATGGACTGGGCAGAAACCTAGTTTGTCATTTCTCAAAATTTGGGGATGTGAGGTTTACATTAAACAACAAGCCTCTGATAAATTATCATCCAGATCCTCAAAATGCCTTTTTGTGGGGTATCCTAAGGAAACTCAAGGATACTATGTCTACATCCCTGCTGATAATAAAGTGTTTGTTATCCGAAATGGTATCTTTTTGGAAAAAGAGTTTATCTCTAAAAGAACCAAGTGGGAGTAAGGTGTACCTCGAAGAAGTTCGAGAGCCACAAGACAACGTAGAACCACGAGATGGAAATCGGAGAAGACTCACAACAAGTTGTTGGGCCTGCTCAAGTAACACAAGGCCCACGAAGGTCCGATAGATCACGGCTACAGCCTCAGCTGGAAGTCGTGATGTTTTGCTCATCGAGCAGAATGAGCCAACTACCTATCGAGAAGCCGTGGTGGGACCAAACTCCGAAAAATGGCTAAATGCCATGAAGTCTGAAATGCAATCCATGTACGACAATGAGGTATGGACCTTAGTCGATCCACCTGAAAGTATAAAAACTATTGGGTGCAAGTGGGTTTTCAAGGAGAAAACTGACATGGATGGCAAAGTAAATGTCTTCAAGGCTCGACTGGTTGCAAAAGGGTTCACTCAAACTCATGGTGTGGACTATGATGAAACCTTTTCCCCCGTTGCATTGGCCAAATCAATCAGAATCCTTCTTGCCATTGCAGCATATTATGACTATGAGATATGGAAGATGGACGTCAGAACAGCCTTCCTTAATGGAAAGCTTCTTGAGGATGTGTACATGACACAACCTGAAGGCTTTGTGCGTCCAGAGGACTCTGGTAAAGTATGCAAGCTTCAAAGGTCCATTTATGGATTGAAGCAAGCATCTCGGAGCTGGAATCATCGTTTTGATGAAGTAGTCAAAGAGTTTGAATTCATTCAAAACATTGATGAACCTTGTGTTTACAAGAAGGTTAGTGGGAGCACAATTGTATTTCTAGTGCTTTATGTAGATGACATCCTACTTATAGGGAATGACATTCCTACCTTGCAGAGTGTCAAGTCTTGGTTAGGAAAGTCTTTCTCAATGAAATATTTAGGCGAAGCCACTTACATCCTAGGGATCAGGATCTATAGAGATAGATCCAAGAGGCTGATAGGCTAAGTCAGAGTACATACATAGACAAGATACTGCATAGGTTCAGTATGCAGGATTCAAAAAGGGGTTACATGCCCATGTCTCATGGCATCCATCTCAGTAAGGATCAGTGTCCTCGTACACCTGATCAAAGAGACCGCATGAGTAAGATTCCATATGCCTCCGCTATTGGATCTATCATGTATGCCATGTTATGTACTCGACCGGATGTCTCATTTGCCTTAAGTATGACCAGCAGATATCAACAAGATCCCGGTGAGGATCATCTGGATCTGCATCAAGAATATCCTAAAGTACTTAAGAAGGACTAAGGACTTATTCTTGGTATATGGTGGATTGGAAGATGAGCTCGTGTGACAAAGTTACACGAGATGCGAGTTTCCAAACCGACCAAGATGATCGAGATCGCAACTGGATATGTGTTCATTTTGAATGGTGGTGCGGTAAGTCGGAAGAGCTCTAAGCAGAGCACTGTAGCTGATTCTGTAACAGAAGCTGAGTATATAGCAGCATCAGATGCAGCTAAGGAAGCTGTTTGGATCAGAAAGTTCATTAATGAACTAGGGGTGGTTCCTACCATCTCAAATCCAATAGACTTGCTCTGTGACAATAGCGGCGCTATTGCGCAAACCAAGGAGCCTAGGTCACATCAAAGGACCAAGCACATACTCAAGCGATTTAATCTTATCAGAGAAATCAATGATAGAAATGATATAAAAATATGCAAAGTACCAGGAGAAGACAATGTTGCTGATCCTCTTACTAAGCCGCTTGCACAAGTAAACCATGAGCGTCATGTTAGGACAATGGGAATTAGAGTAATTAATGATTGCACCTAGTGCAAGTGGGAGTCTGTTGGAAATTATGCCCTAGGGGAAGATCATTGTACTTTGACGTTATTATTAATTAAAGTATTTCTCCGTGAGAGTCGCTGATCTTTGACCTAGTCAAAAGTCACCTTTGACCGGGTGATGATAAAGGCTTCGATTGGGATCAGTGGTTTTCATGCGGAGGAATGTGAATGGTCAAGATGGAATTTGTCCCTCACATTTGTAGAGAGATAATACTGGGCCCTTCGATGAGTGAGTCTGAGAAATGTATGGCCATACTACGATGGAAATGAGTTTCCATTTCAATTGTTAGACTACTCAAGAATCGAGAAAGTAATGGTCAAGAACAGGAAGTTGACATTATCCATGCCTCATCCTTGACCAAGTTATCGCGTGACAAAAGGGACGTGACATGGTTGTATGATAGGTTGTATCGTATCATCGATCCCCATATGAATTGGGTAGTCGCAATGTCTTGCTAGAGGCCGCTTGCGACTTGTGGGCTGGTACAATATTGACCCGCTGCCAATCTCATGTGGGCCTACAGGTCACACACAAGAATAGCCCAACACGAGCAATAGTGTCAGATTCATTGAATCTTAGATATGTCTAAGATCTAATGAATACAACATTTAATCTAGGATGGATATATGTATATATGTGTAAATATATATACATAATTTCGAAATTAAATAATAATAATATTATTTAATAATGATATTATTATATAATATTTGTTTTACATTTAATTTATTTGATAAATTAAATATTTAAAACAAATAGAGATATTGTATCTCGATTTGATTTTCGAATAAAGATGTGGTATCTCATATTTAATTGAGTTGAGATATAGTATCTCGATTTAATTAAATAGATATATATCATATCTCGATTTGATTTTCGAATAAAGATGTGGTATCTCATATTTAATTGAGTTGAGATATAGTATCTCAGATTTAATTAAATAGATATATATCATATCTCAGATTTGATTTTCGAATAAAGATGTGGTATCTCATATTTAATTGAGTTGAGATATAGTATCTCAGATTTAATTAAATAGATATATATCATATCTCAGATTTGATTTATAGAAATAAATTAAATCAACAGGCTTTTAATATGGATTAATTAAATAGATTAGATTAGATCATTTGGATGATGTAATTAAATTATTTAATCCAAATTCGAAATTCAAGGACTAATTGATATTAGTCTTGAATAATTTAATACGGCCCAATTAGGGTTTTAGAAACTCTATAAATAGATATTGATCTAAGTCGTATGAGAAGAACGAACGAACAAGCCTCAAAAGAAATCCTAGAGAGAAAAACGAGAGACACAAAAGTGAGAAGGCGCTAGCACGCCGTACGTGTTGGAAAGCTGTTCGGTGTGGATACCAGTAGAGGGAGTGGATTCATAGAGTCGGCTCCTAGAGATTGATCGAACAAGAAGGTGTTAGCCCACGTGTTTGCAAAGATCGAACAAGAAGGTGTCAGCCCACGTGTTTGCAAAGGTCGAACAAGAAGGTGTTAGCCCACGTGTTCAAGAAAGGACGCATACAAGCTCATATAGGTACGGTTTCTCTAACGAACCTTGATCTAAACGCCGTTGATAGATCCTCTTTATGGGATTCGTAAAATTCAAAAATGGATGAGATTCCTTCCGCTGCGTGTACGGATCCCAACAGGTGAACCTCGAAGAAGTTTGAGAGTCACAGGACAATGTAGAACCACAGATGGAAACCGGAGAAGACTCACAACAAGTTGTTGAGCCTACTCATGTAACACAAGACCCACGAAGGTCCGATAGAACACGGCTACAGCCTCAGAGATATGGATTTCTGATTACTAGAAGCCGTGATGTTTTGCTCATTAAGCACAATGAGCCAACTACCTATCGCGAGGCCATGGTGGGACCCAACTCCGAAAGATGGCTTTGTGCCATGAAGTCTGAAATGCAATCCATGTATGACAATGATGTATGGGCCTTAGTCGCTCCACCTGAAGGTGTAAAAACTATTGGGTGCAAGTGGGTTTTGAAGGAGAAAACTGACATGGATGGAAAAGTAAATATCTTCAAGGCACGACTGGTTGCAAAAGGATTCACTCAAACTCATGGTGTGGACTATGATGAAACATTTTCCCCAGTTGCAATGGCCAAATCAATCAGAATCCTTCTTGGCATTGCATCATTTTATGACTATGAAATATGGCAGATGGACGTCAAAGCAGCCTTCCTTAACGGAAAGCTCCTTGAGGATGTGTACATGACACAACTCGAGGGTTTTGTGCGTCCGAGGACTCAGTAAAGTTTGCAAGCTTCAAAGATCCATTTATGGTTTGAAGCAAGCATCTCGAGCTGGAATCATCGTTTTGATGAAGTATTCAAAGAGTTTGGATTCATTCAAAACATAGATGAACCTTGTGTTTACAAGAAGGTTAGTGGGAGCACAGTTGTATTTCTAGTGCTTTATGTTGATGACATCCTACTCATTTGGAATGACATTCCTACCTTGCAGAGTGTCAAGTCTTGGTTAGGAAAGTCTTTCTCAATGAAAGATTTAGGCGAAGCCACTTACATCCTTGGGATTAGGATCTATAGAGATAGATCTAAGAGGCTGATAGGCCTAAGTCAGAGCACATACATAGACAAGATACTGCATTGATTTAGTATGCAGGACTCAAAAAGGGGTAATATGCCCATGTCTCATGGCATCCATCTCAGTAAGAATCTGTGTCGTAGTACACAAGATCAAAGAGACCGCATGAGTAAGATTCCATATGCCTCCGCCATTGGATCTATCATGTATGCCATGTTATGTACTCGACCCGATGTGTCATTTGCCTTGAGTATGACTAGCAGATATCAACAAGATCCCGGTGAGGGTCACTGGACTGCTGTCAAGAATATCCTTAAGTACTTGAGAAGGACTGAGGACTTATTATTGGTATATGGTGGCTTGGAAGATGAGCTCTGTGTGACTGGTTACACAGATGCAAATTTCCAAACTGACCAAGATGATTCAAGATCACAATCAGGATATGTATTCCTGTTGAATGGTGGTGCGGTGAGCTGGAAGAGCTCTAAGCAGAGCACTGTAGCTGATTCTGCAATGAAGCTGAGTATATAGCAGCATCGGATGCAGCTAAGGAAGCCGTTTGGATCAGAAAGTTCATCACTTAATTGGGGGTGGTTCCTACCATCTCAGATCCAATAGACTAGCTCTGTGACAATAGCGGCTTTATTGCGCAGACCAAGGAGCCCAGGTCACATCAAAGGACCAAGCACATACTCAGGCGATTTCATCTTATCAGAGAAATCAATGAAAGAGGTGATATAAACCTATGCAAAGTACCAGGAGAAGACAATGTAGCTGATCCTCTTACAAAGCCGCTTGCACAACCAAAACATGAGCGTCATGTTAGGGCAATGGGAATTAGAGTAATTAATGATTGCACCTAGTGCAAGTGGGAGTCTGTACATTGTACTTTAGACATTTATGTTATTTAAAGTATTCTCTTCTTGTTATCATTTTGTTTGCTTGTTTACATTGATAACTGTATCCCTGGATATGTCTAAAAGATTATCCTAAATGTCCCTGGTCGGTCATCTACGCGGGAGCGAGATGAGATAAGACAGTGTGACTGATGAGGTATGGAGATACGAATCAAAGTCATAGGCACTTGTAAGAGTACAAGGTGCTGAACCGACCCACTATGAGAAAGCTGCATCGAATAAGTCATAAGCTTTTCTCATGTATAACCGCGTCACAACGCCCTTTGACCTAAGATCATCATGGACTCCTACATGATGAGTCGCTGGTATTTGACCAAGTCAAAAGTCACCTTTGACCGGGTGATGATAAAGGCTATGATCGAGATCAGTGATTTTCATGCGGAGGAATGTGAATGGTCAAGATGAAATTTGTCCCTCACATTTGTAGAGAGATAATACTGGGCCCCTCGATGAGTGAGTCTGAGAAATGTATGGTCATACTACGATGGAAAGGAGTTTCCATCTCAATTGTTAGACTACTCAAGAATCGAAAGTAATGGTCAAGAACGAAGTTGACATTTTCCATGCCTCATCCTTACCAAATTATCGCGTGACAAAAGGGACGTGACATGGTTGTACGATAGGTTATATCGCATAAACAATGACGTTGATCCTCTTACTAAGCCGCTTGCACAAGTAAAACATGAGCGTCATGTTAGGGCAATGGGAATTAAGGTAATTAATGATTGCACCTAGTGCAAGTGGGAGTCTGTTGGAAATTATGCCTAGGGGAAAGTCATTGTACTTATCAACGATCCCCATATGAATTGGGTAGTCGCAATGTCTTGCTAGAGGCCGCTTGCGACTTGTGGGCTAGTACAGTATTGGCCTGCTGCCAATCTCATGTGGGCCTGCAGGGTCGCACACAAGAATGACCCAACACGAGCAAGAGTGTCCAGATTCATTGAATCTTAAATGTGTTTCTAGGATGTGTGTGTGTATGTGTGTGTGTGTGTGTATTAATAAATGTGAAGATAATAATGATATTATTTATTGATAATATTATTATTATATATAGTATTTAATTTATTTGATAAATTAAATAACTATAATAAATTGAGATATTGTATCTCAGATTTAATTTTCGAATAAAGATATTGCATATCAGATTTAATTTGAATTGAGATATCGGATCTCATTTTAAATTAAATATAAGCATATCATATCTTGATTTAATTTATAAATATAAATTAAATCTGATGGCCTATTAATTCGGATCAAGTATTTAGATTAGATCTGTTGGACAGATTTAATTAATATTATTTAATCCAAATTCGAAATTAATTGATTTAATTTTGAATATTTTAATACGACATATTAGGGTTTTAGAAACCCTATAACAGATGCTGATCTAGTCGTATTAAAACTACGGATGAATTAGACGGCCGTGAAACACAAAAAACCCTAGAGCGAAAAAGAGAGAGACGCAAGAACAAGAACGCCATTCGTGTGGATACCGGTAGAGGGAGAGGACACGCGTAGTCTGCTCCTGTCTGATCGAACAAGAAGGCGTTAGCCCACGTGATCAAAAAGCACAAAAGGATGCCTCCTCGTTCGACGCGTACGACGTCTGCAACGCTCGAGGTTCCAGGCGCGAACACCAACGGAACGTTGAACCCTCCGCATAGGTATGATTCTGAAACCCTAAATCAGATTTAAACGCTATTGAGCGATCCGCCTAAGGGATTTGTTAAAAAATTTTATTCCGCTGCGTGTACGGATCCCAACATAACTTTTAAGAACGGCTATTATATATGTTCGGTCTTAAAACTTTAATACCTTTATATTTAAATTTTTTCGTGTTATTTTGGAGTGTAGAAAATATAAGTCTGGCTGTATGAGATTTCTCCATAAAGTAATTGATATTTCAATTTTTTTAATAACATTTTTAAGACCGATTGTTTTTTTAACAGGTCTGGTTTAAGACCTATGAAAAAATGATCCAGTATAAAAAGTTCTTTATATTTACAAAACTGCCACGGGTCATACCTTTAAGACTGGGGCGCCGATAGTTCGGTCTAAATGAGGCGGTCTTAAAGCCATTTTTTGCACTAGTGTTGTTCACTTAAAGCCTAGAGACTTTTATGACATAGGCGATGGTGATAACATCGCCTATGAGAGTGAGCAATTTCAGCCCGCCAATTTCAAAAACTTCTTCACAAATGGTGATGACAATTTACCTATAGTTCGGTGTGATTTTTAAGGTACGCTTTATGAAATAATATTTAATTTAAGTTTAATTTGCGTTCAAACATATTTAACTCACAAGTAACATTTTCTTCACACTTTGTTTGTAAAGATGGCGATGAAGATTGATATAAAAAATATGCTTATGATAACATATCTAATCTGTAATTTGTAGCGGTTATACAAAGTAAACCCAACCGTTACAAATGTATAAACCGCTACAAACACAGTTGCCTCAACCACTACCAACACAAACCACTACCACAAATGTCATATCAACCGCTACAAGTGTTACACAAATATCCATATAAATACCCCCACCACACCTCATTTTATATGCTTCATCACATCTCTTTCTGCACACATTTTCTGAATAAGTGTTTAAAGAGGTCAAGTGTTGTTCAAGCGGATCAAATATGATGGTCATCTATTTACAAATATTTATTTTTTCTTATTAGTTTGTGATACTATTTTTTTTAATTCACAATATTAGGGACCTTTTTCAACATTCCTTCTACTTTCATATACATTATTTTCATAATTAAATATTATTTAAAGAAATCATAAGTAGTTCTTGTTATATCTACACATTCTAATTTTTATACACCTATATAATAACCATATATAATCAAATATCATATTTTAATATCAATTATTGTTAACAATAATATAAATAATTTATATTACAATTATTAGTTAATTAATAAAATAATCTAAAATGACTCTTTCAATTTTTTAAGAAAATTATATTTATTTGTAGCAGTTACCTAACTGGTACAGATTATGACATAAAAATTTATCCGTGCATTTGTAGCGGTCCTACAACCACTACAAAGTTGGATAAAATTTTAAAAAAGGCAGGAAAATTCTATAGCGGTTATTTAAAAATTTGAGCGCTTTTTTTTTTTTTGGAAATTTCATCCATTTAAAAAAAAAAAAAAATTGATTTGGTTTAAATTGGTGAACTTGTAATGAAAATTGTTATGTTATTTTATTTGGTTTCATATTTTATTATGTATTTGAGTTTTATGTAATTCGGCCTATTTTTAGCCTATTTAAAGAAAGCCTGTAGTAGCCCTATTTTTCCATGAGGCCTGTGGCCTGTTAGCCTACTTATTATTATTTTTTTTTTTTTAAAACAACAGGCCTCCTTGATAGGCCTGTGGTCTGGGCTGTCTTGTATACAAGCTAGGCTTAGTCCCAAAAAAAAAAAAAAAAACGTATTACAGACCATAGGCTATGCTCAAGACACTTTGTAGCCAAACTAGCCTGTTTCCACCCTTAGTGGTGGTGAGAAACTGCTACAATTACAGTAGCAGTTAATTTATATATAGTAGCGGGTTTATATAAGTGCTACAAAATAGCTTGCAACAGTGTGTTTTATAGGAGTTTTACCAACCACTACTAATATCGTTTTAGTGGTGGAAACCATAAAAAATATATCATTTTAACCACTACAAATAATCATTTTTTTGTAGTGAACGACCTAGCCTGTTTAAACATGATTTTCTTTTGCACCCTCTAAAATACAAGCCCGACCCTCTACTTAGACGTGCTTAAATAACCTAGCTGATAGGCTCAGCCAGTTTTGATGGCTTTGAAGGCTATTGAGTATTATAAGCAATTGAGCGAAGATACTTCGAAACGATGAATGAAATACGACTTAGTTAATTTGTCTTGATCATCAAAGCCTTTTACTTCTTGTGAACAATATAATTAATATTGTCTTAAACATATAAGTAATATTTAATATTGACTTAGGTTGATCAATTATTTATTGGGTTAAGATGCATCCAGTATTCTAAAGTATTTCTCAAATGCAATTCAGTGCTCTAAAGTATTTTGTGGTGCATCTAACACCTTGAAATATTTTTGTAGTTGCATACATCACAGGGACGGACCCAGGAATTTTATTTACGGGGGGTGAAAATAAAGAATGCTACACCATAAATAAAAGTACTTAAAATACGATAAAGACCTAATATACAAAATACTAGCCCTAAAATATTCTCTAATAGTATAAAAATAGTATTATTAAAAAGATAAAATCATGTATAATAAATTTAATGAAGGAAATTTAATGAAAAGAAGTGATTTTAAGTACCTTATTGATTCTCGAAATTTGCCGTAAGCTGTTGAAAAAAATGCTGGACTAGCCACCAGCGAGAGGAAGAAGAGACAATGGCAATTTCCGAAAAGTGCAAAACAAGTAAAGTTGGGGATATATATATATATATATATATATAGGAAGGCCTGTGAGAGTATTTGAAATGAATAATGGTCAGAAGATGAAGAGGGGATGTGCAGTTACAAGGTTAACAATGGTGGGTCTATTGTCGCTGATCTCAATTCTCATTATTGTACGGATCAAGTTTTCTTCTTCTTGGCTGATCTCTCAAGATAGTCACTTCCAAATTATTCTGCAACTTCAACAAACCAACCTCCTCCACCAGCTTATGTTATATATATATACTTACAAACATATTGTGACTAATGACAATTTAAGAAAGCAAACCACTTATGCCTTTTTTTTTTTGAAATTTTAGGGGGGGCGGGGGCCACCCCTAGCCCCCCCTTGTGTCCGTCATTGCATCACCCTAATGTACTTTTTTGTGTAATTTTGTACCTAACAATTTTGGTAATTTATGGTGTTGAATGTACCTAATAAAATACTATAGGGTTTTGGATGCACCAAAAAAATAATTTAGAATGATGAATGCACCTAACAAAATACTTTAAGGTAATGAATAATCCACAAAATACTTTAAGGCACTGAATGCTTCTAAAAAAATTACTTCAGATGCTATATTCACCTTAACCCTTATTTATTTGATAATACCACATGTCAGATACCATAACAGAAAAACTATAGAAGAAGAATTATGATAGAATGCATCCACTACATTACTCAATAAATTAATATTTAAAGTATATTTAATCAGAACGCCTCATTAATTATTCAGCTTGTAAGCACTAAGCACACGTACAAGCTGTCAAGTCATAATACCTTTAATTAGAAAGCTTCAAACATTAATCACACAGCTTATTCATATATCCAAATACATCGGAACGATTACTCAAACGACATGACTTAAAAGAGAGTCTCCCTTTAAAGGTTGCCATGTATAGGATGCCACTTGGCATGCATCTTCCGAGACGCTTTTTCTTGTCACGTACGTAAGTGACAAGACTGCCTCCAAAGTACGTGTAAAAGAGCCTCCCCTTAAATATTAAGAACCATATGACAATATAACAAGATAAATACTTGCAGAAGTATGACAATATAACAATATAAATTCTTGCAGAAGTGGCTAGCTAGTAACAAAGAGTCTTTGTTCCACATACACACACATATTATTTCTCAGTTTAAACAGTTACTGGTAGAGAGAACTTGATTAAGAAGGAGTGTGCAAAGCTTGGAAACCATGACGAATAGTGGCAGCCCAAATTTGATGGAGACTAAAAGTGGTAGAGCCACATTCATGTACGTTCCATCCCTCCAAGGCATGTACTATTCCTGCTATACGCCCAGCACTCATTGCTCTTCTAGGAAGCCAATTCTTCAGTTATTGTAACATGATTTTACATATAAAAAAAAAAGGAAAATCGAGCATTAGGCACTAAGCATTGTTCAATTGCAACTCTGATAGGAACTAGATAACTTACAAATATTAAGAAAATTAATTAGGTTAGTTGTTTATAAAAAACTGTGTTAGTTTCCTAAAATAATGCCATATTTAATCATTTAATTTGCATTGAATCTATCCTTTTAAAGACTTGGGAAGTTATGGATAAGGGTAGTTTAGGAAAAAAAATATGGTAAATAAGATGGATTGAAGTTTTATATTTACGGTCAAATTTAAATCCCCAACTAACTTCTCTATATTAAGGACTAAGAGAGAGTATATATTTGAAACTACGCAAAGTACTAACCTCACAAGAATGCATGTTCTTGATTGCAGGAGGAGCCCTCATTGAAGGCGTATAGTGGTAGAAGCAATCTTTTCGCATTTTCTTTGGAGGGAATTGAGAAAATGGAATGAATAATGAGCCTTGTAGTGCTTTCATCTGTTCATCTTCATTCCATCCATCTCCCACCAACCATATCTACAAAATGTTAATTACTTCGAGTAAAAAACTGAAAATCTTTCCAAAAGGAGAAAAAAGTCGTGTTCTCTTGCATTGATTATCTATTATTGAAAGGTATAACAAAAATGTTAAAAAAGTATGCTTAAATCTTATCCTTGATGAAATAATTTAACTAATTTTCTGAAGTTGAATTTGACCAAATGGATTCATTCACCTTCGAACTGGCAGTGGTTGAAAGAGCAAAACTTTCTCTGGCCTTTGTGTTGAGCTTGAGTAGAAGCTTTGTAAACTCATCCTGGTGTAACATAGCAACCTGCAAATAGAATTTGGCGATCTTAATGAATTAAATCAATTAATCTAGTATTTTTCAAACATTTTCCTTCGTTTTTTTTGGAGCCCGAAAATGGCGTTTGAGATTAATAACATGATATAATATATCCCAACATCATGTAGCTCACCTGAACATTTGATTCACACAAAGCTTTGGCTATAGCAAAGAAAACCTTATCGAAGTTGCCACGAAGAAGCACCTGACTTGTACCTTTGGGAATGCTATTCACAACAATAGCAGCAGCTAAGCTACTTCCATCTACAATCTTCACTTTTAGTTTTGGAAACTTTTGAATATATAATTCCCCATGCGCATTCAGCTCTTCTCTCTGCATATAATCATACAACAGGCTTAAATATTTCAAGAAAATCATATTAGAAATATAAAAAATAACATAGGGAAATTAGTTATGTGAACTAATTAACCTGATTAAGAAGCCCTAGACTCAGCACCTTAACACCAGATGAGTTAGCCTCAAGAATGGCTTCTCCAATTATCTTGCTCAGTCTTGTGCTTTGCCATTTTAAGAAATACTGCATTATACAAATTATAATAGGAAGAAAATTAGCGTAGAAATGTATGTCGTTAATCAGTTTATTAATAGAATTCCATCGCTAGCTAACTATTCAGTGATGAAATTCTGTTGCTAAATTCCTTTGCGTCACTGTTTATATATATGGTCATGTTGAATTAAAACCAAATTCTTACTTGATTTGTAAATCTTGGCACCACCCAGGATTGCAAATTGAGCATTCCAAAAGTGTTCCTTTCTGAGATAAAGGTACGACCATAGATCCAAGCCAATATTATCTTAATAACAAATGTGAAAGGCCACATCAACCAAAGATACCAATTTGAGGTTTGAGGGTTGGAGGCTAAAGAAGAAAACCCATATGGAAGATGATAGATAGAGTCCAACGTTGTAAGGTGAGTCAAGTGCACCACATCGGGCAAGTCCTTTGGCCTCTTCAAAGATATTTCATAAGTATCATCTGAGGATTCATCCATTGTATTATAAATGTAGTCATATATGGGCATGAAGAGAGAGTAATTTGTCCTGAATTTGGTGTGATGCAATGAGTGAAACCTGTATGTGGCCACCAATCTTCAGCTTGTTATGATAAGTTTCAACAAGATGACAAAATTAAAGAACAAATAAAATATATAGGGAAATCACTCCGAGTTCTAGTGTAAGAAATGGTAATAAGTCCATGTTGCTCACTTAGCTTAGCTTGTTATTAGAACTTTATAGTGATTATATTTCTTCTTTAAAATCTTATAGTAATTTTTTTCAAACATCTATTTCAGCGCATAAATCTTAGATAGAGGAAAAGTTTGGAACCTATTTAAGACTAGTTTTACATATTCTGCAAATTATACCGCTCTAGTTTCAATTAAATTTTACAAAAGTATGAGTTTAGAAGGGTGACTGATTGTCTGGGTTTTTATACACAAATACATATAATGTTATTATCATAATTCATCCAATTCATTTATATAATTATAAACTCATGAGCTAATATGTATATTTTTTGGTCCACTCATCTTATAGTCCTTTAATTTACAAATCACTGCATGGTTTAATTAAATTATTGGAAATTTCTCGAATTATGAACTAGTAAAGTGAATAAAGTGTGTTAATCATTATTTTTTCTTGAATTTTTTAAAAATATATATTTACAAAATTTAAAAAAAAAACAAAACAAAGACTTACGAGGGCGTGTAGCAAAGATACTTAAACAAAGGAAAGAGAGAGAAGAGATTCTTGGGAAAGAACTCAAAGTTGCAATGACCCAAGTTGTTCATGAAATCGATGTAAAGTATGTAACCAAATAAGGAGGCCATGGAGATAGTTCTTGTGAATATTGTTGCAGATATTGCGATCGAAAATATCACGAAATATGCTAGAACTTCAGCAAACGGATGAATCACAGCTGTAAAATGAATATTAAAAGGAAAAAAAAAACACACACTCAGAAAAGAAAATTTTCAGATGTAATTTATATTATATAATGTAAAACTTACCGAAAGACATGTTATTTATAAGTCTTCAATTATGTCATGTTAAAGGAACCAAACTATTTGTCATGTATGGCCCAACCCTTACAGGACAAATAAACTAATATTTTCAATAATTTTGGAATAATTACAACTAATTTTTTTCAATAATAATGGATTTTCTCTATGCATATAAACTTCTATAAATTATCATCTGATTTAGAATTTGAAAGAAAGGAAAAAATTAATTATATAGTCCCTATAGTTTTCTCTTAATTGTAACTCATTCTTCAAACTTCAATTCGATGCAACCTAGTTCCTATAGCTTTGATTTAGCTGAAACTTACTCCCCAAACTTTGATTTAGTGCAATTAACCATCTAAAATGTTGGTCCTTGAGTTTAAGAAAATAAATTTAGTCCTTATAATTTTATTTTCTAAAATTAGAATAAACATCTTAAATAGTTTAAACTATAAGAAACTGAGTTTTAACTGGGCCAAAACTATATGAATTGAATTGTACTGAGTTAAATTCTGGGAACTAAGTTGCAGCTGAGTTAAAACAATAGGAATCAAATGTTTAATTTTCCCCAAAACTAAGATATCTCCCACTTTCTTTGTTTATATCTATATATATATATATATAGAAAAAGATAATGACATAAAATTATGCAAATGATCTGTTTAACATTGCAGAGAAGTTAAAGGTTAAATAAATGATAAAACATTGTTATATATGAATGGATATAGCTTGAGTGATAAAAAATATCATACATGTTATGGGCTGTGTGACAATGGACGAATGATGATGTGAATGATAGCGAGAATAGAGGAAATGATGATGAAGCGCTCTGTGAAGCCAATAATAAAGAAACTCCACTGGACCAACATGCATGAGAGCTGTGAGAATTACACCATCTGTTCTCCAAAAGGGTAAGTGATGTGAAACCTCAGGAAAAGTAATGTATCCTAAGTACATCAACAGTCCATTTAGCGAAATCTGGTCATCCCTGCAATTAATTATAAAACTTCATTCAAAGTCGTCATTATTTATTGAGACTATAAAATATGATTTAAAATATTATACAGACTAAAATAATCCCTCCCTTAAAATTGATAAATATTTAAAAATATGCAAGAAACAGGAATATAAATTTTATATTATATAATATAACTACAAGCTATTTAAACTTATATATGGTAAGAATATGATGTTGCTAAACAAGAAGAAATAATCAATTCCCTTCCATGAACTCCCACCAGTTCTTAATACCCATATTGCAATTTAGTAGAAGAATACTTGAAATGTAATGTTTCTAAATGCTCTTAAATATAGGTAAATTTGAAAAATATTTCATATTCAAGCAAATTTAATGAGCCCACCACCTGTCTTTAATTAGGATGAGATGAATAAAAAATGACTTATAAATTATGCTTGCTCTTGGTAGTCGGTACTGATATTTAATTTGAAGGACCTTGAACAATGGGATTCAACATTTAGAACCACACTCGACATCAAATCAATCAAAATATAGCTCATTAATGAGTAGCATTATTTGACTGTTTTCACCGGTTTTATATTCTTGGGGAAATTGCATTTGCATTTAGATAGCATGTATGAGAAAATACGGTAAAATAATCACTTAAAATCTTAAAATTATGTTTAAGTCTTGTGGGATTTTTGTGCAATAAATTTTAATTTCATTGACAAGTCTATGATTGCCTACTGACAAGTCCATAGATATCTACTGACAAGTCTATAAGGATTTGAAAATTACAATTTATTACAAAAAAGTCTCACATGATTTAAAGTTAATTTTGAGATTTCAATAGATCATTTTGTCTTCGTTTCTCTTATCCAGGACCTCAATGCAATTTTCCCAATATCCTTTTCTCCAGTTCAACTACATAATCCTTCAGACTGGGACCTACAATTATTTTTACCTGATGGACCCATGTTAGAACCATTTCAGGTTCACAAGTTCTTGGATGTGAGCACAATAGATTTTATCAAAAAATAACACGGGAAAAAATGAACACAAACCAGTTACTTTCTCGGTCTACTTGATCGAATTCAAGGCCTTTGTGAACGATTCGGTTTGAGCCTTTAGCAGTTAGATAACGAGACACGGAGATCCAAATCTGATTGTGAAGCAGTCTCAGCAAAAGAAATGGGAATATCAAATAGTAATATGGATGTCTCTCACTCCAAGTGACTGAATAGACGCTATGGCCAACCCATGGCACCAATATCACATACTTGGGAGGAAATTTAAAAAAAAAAAAAAACGGCAACAAAGGTAAGTATCAGCTTCAGTGTATATCAGCCCCAACTACATTATATTAATTCTCTGTGAAATAAAGTAAATGAAGTAATAAGATCTACTACTATCACTCTAGAATACATATATATATATTATAGATAATAAAGAAGTAGTGGGATGAAATTAAGGAATGAGATAAAAGAAAATGGTAAACCTTGAAGCTCCCAAGAGGTTTCCAAGGCCAATCTGTGAGAATGCCTGGTTTTGAAGCCATATCATCAGGAGCTATGATTATTGTAATGCAAGCTAAGAATTCAAAGCCTTCATATAGTGCTTTCCTCACTCCAAGAACAAAAATATTGCAAAACACACACACAAATGTAAAACTAGCTTTAAATATTGCAATATAGAGTAAGTTCCTATAATAAGCATCTCTCTCTCTCATGCGATATAGGAGATGGGGCGAGGTGGCTTGGGGAGAGGTAGGTGGGGGATAGTACGTACACACTGGCTTCCTCATAAATTTACTTTAATACTCTTCTCCTACTATTTATAAGTTCGAGTGATAAGTGATAACATTAAATTTTTTACATCATATACAATTTGTCTTCATTTAATTTACTGCTCTAGGCCTTATTATAAATTCATTGTGTAAGATTATTGGTTGCATGCTGGATTTGACGAGTATTTTGGCTTGACTTTATTATTTTGGATATGACAAGCGTTTTTAGAATGACAAGCGAAAATATATGACAAGCGTTTTTAGAACTAATGTACTCCTCCTATATATTTATAAAATAGAGCGAGTATTTTTTATCCTTAATATAAGTCACCTCATTAAATTTATTATAGTTTTGTAGACTATTATTTTCTCAAAAAAATGTATATATTACACATCTGATTCTATTTATAAGTGTAACACCCCAAATTCCATACTGCTTATAGTTTAAGAAAACATAGTTTTAAAAAAAACAGCAGAGTTTGAGGTGCTACATCAGAGTAATGCGGAACGTAGAGCATGCACTAACATTTGGACAATGAGTAACTGATATAAAATGCCCCGACATATGATGATGCCTGACATATGCTGGTTACATTAAATAACCCGAAGGAATATTCATGTGATACAATAGTACAGGACTTACATAATTACAATCTTTACATGAAAACTATACCATCTTAGATCAAGCTTTAACTAGACTTGTGGCTTGAAACCCAATACAGTTAATCAAACCCATTTGGCCAGGCCGGGTAAAGTCTAGTGGAAGTCTCCCCGTCTTTCACGGCGACTTATTGACTGAACCACATAGAACAACCTTTCTTGGTTTAAGCACCAATTGGTTTGAAATAAGGTTAAACCAAATTGTTGTCATTGGGTTAATGAGCAAATTGGTCAACAAACTTTTACCTCAAGAGTGCCCAACACAAATAATTTTTAAGTGGACCAAAAATTTTAAAAAAATTTTTAAAAATGTAAAGTCAGCAGAAAACTTTTAAAAATATAAAGTAAGTACAACGCCGTTAGAAAAAATCAATGTCAGTTATTTATGGTGTAGATTGGCCAACAAACTTTTACTTCAGGAGTGCCCAGTACAAAAAAGTTTTATTCCAAGAGCGCCCAGCACAAAAAAGTTTATGTGCAATCCACCCAAAATCTAATTGTTGCAAATCCTTGCCCGGACCCCCTAACCATGTGCATTGGGGTTAGGAAGAGTGAATGCAACAAAAAAATTACTCTTGATTCAAGTCACAAAAAAAATATCTAATATTTTTCTTGGTGCTGAAATTTCTAAATTTAGAAATAATTTTTTTATAGGAATTCATTTTAGCTGGATTCAGATACGTCTTCTTCATTTTTTCTGTTCTGAACTTCCCTGAAACAAGAACAGGGCCTTGTGGTTCCACTAGGAATTACACTAATAAACCACACAATAACATAAATTATTTAAATAAATAAATAACTATTATTAAATAAAATTAATAAAAAATAAAATTATATGTAAATAAACATTTTATACAGATTTATAACAACCACTCCATTATAAGGACCACATACGAAACTCTCGTAACAGATGGCATTATTATATTATGTTGCCAAGTCTTGTGTTTATTTTTAATTGCAACGTTCATGTCTGACTTTTTAATTAACTTTTATTTGTTATAACTCATATAGTATTATTCTTTAATTTACATTTAAGGGTTGTCATCATCAAGTCTAAACAAGAAATAGTTCTTCTAGTTGATTGATTTTTCCTCACAAGATTTAAACTTTACAGTCTATTTGAAGAAATTTTTTTTTTTTTTCATTATTTCTTACATTTAACTCAATCACTATTTATGTTTCCTTTTTATTGCAACCATGAAAAGGATAGGTACTAAAGTTTGCTGGACCAAAACTCAGAATGAGTCACCAATATACGATCGATCATGATGAGAAAGAATTAATTGTTCACAGGGACCAATTTGAAATCTACTTGTACCGAATAAAAAAAAAATCAAAACTATTATGAATAAGGACGAGAGGAAAGGCATAGTCAAAACTATATATGGGCAATTTTCCCAATAGAAATAGAGCCTAGTTCATGATATTGTGAGGGAGGAATTACTCCACTCAACTCAACCCAATTGGCCAATAATATTGACTCATCAGTTGCCTATAACTTTCATAACCTTTAATAGTTTAAATTAAGTACACTAATGTTTCATGCTTTGATTATCAACTACTCGACCATTAAAATTACTAAGCTGACACTTGTCATTTGACATGAAATTTTAAGTATTTTAAATACTCGAAATAAAATACTTCAAGAATATGAAATACTTGAGAACAGTTAAAATATTGTATTTTTTAAATAAAAATTAAAATGCCAAAAATATTTTGAGTTGTGTAGTGTTTTTTTTTTTTCAATGATACGTTATATAATAAAAATATAAAAATTATGACATGGCAAAGTCCGTGAAAATTAACAATAATTTTAATGGGATGGGAGTTAATAACCAAAACATGAAAAATCAGGGTTCCTAATTTAAATTTTTGGTTAAGTTTATATTTTGCCCTATAAGTAACCACTCAAGAACGCCAGGTATTCGGAAATTTTTCGAAAAGCAATTTTGTGTCGGAATAACAAAATGTAGCTATTTTTCCCTTTATTATGAAAAATGTTAAAGGTCAACGTTATTTAGTTTTTGTAATACCCTAAAATCTGACTTAGGGTAAAATTGGGAAATGTACCTATTGAAAATAGGTGAATATGAGGTCTCAAACACCTTGTATTGAGTTTACCTTGTTGTTAGGGTAATTTCCCTTGAAATTAGATAATTTACAATTAGATCCCTAAAACGTTTGAAAATTTGCAAATAGGTCCCTAAATACATTATGAGTTACAAATACCCTGTGAAAGCTATAAAAGAGGCAAGTAAATATCTATTTGAAATAGGGAAGGATATTGTCCCTAATTTAGGTAATTTATTAAATTACAAACTTGGAGAAATTGTATAAGAATGTCCAAAAAGTATTGAAATGATCTAAAAACCCCGTAAATGCTAAGATAATGCAGGAGACATGAAAACAAAGATGTCAATACAAAAGTTATGAGGTAATGAGGCATGCTAATTAAGAAAATTATCAACTATTGATAAGAAAGTAATTAGGTAATTATTGGCTAATTACTTAAGCCTAAGCAAAGGAAATTCGTGAATAATTATGTAAAACCCTAAAATTAGTGGTTTTTGGCTTAAAATTAGTAAAAACATCTTTGTTAATTAATTGGAAATTTTGGGGAAAAATATATGAGATTAGGTATTTTTGAGCCTAAAAACAAGTATGGACCAATAGGAAAAAGTTATGAAAAATTATGTAAAAATAATTATTTAATTATATAATAATAATTAAATAATTAATAAAATAATAAAATAAAATAATATATATATATATATATATATATATATATATATATATATATATATATATATATATATATATATATATGGCTGCCGAAATGAATTTAGGGAAGGAAGAAAATAATAATAAAATAGAAGGAGTATAGAAATGAAACACTAATATTTTAATATATAATTAATTAAAGCAAATAGTAAAAGATAAATAGGAAACGGATCCTATCTAGAGAACCAGGAATAGGTTTTCCAAAGTAAAGGTAAAATATTGATCAGTGGATTTTTATCTTCCGTTAGGTTTTTCCGGAAGTTAATTCTGAAGCCGATTGTGCATTTTCCTAATAAAACAAAATAGGGAAAAATGCAGATAGACACATTTTTGGATCCGAAGAAAATAAATTCTAACTCAACATCTAGAAATGAGTTTGAAATTATTTGGACATATTTGGAATCAGTGAATTATTATCCAGAGGTTGATGATTCCGAAAACGAGTTCCGGCACCAGATGCGTTCGGACACATTTTTCGAGAAAACTTCAACTGGACTGTTGGAACCCTGTAAGAGACCGAAATCAAAGTTAAATTAGATATTATTGATGAGAAAGAGAAGATCTTCAAAGTTGTAAATCTAGAATTTTAGGATTTTCCGAGATTACGCGATTCGGACACCGATCGAGGATTCTATCGGATCGGAGGCAAAAAGCAAAAGTGGTTTTGGTGACTAAGGGGGAAGCTGGACGTTTTGTGTGGATGGAAATGAGAGGAGAAAATGAGAAAAACTTAGTTGCTAAGTTATGCCATGGACCAGTCCCGGATCGCTTCTCATAAAGTTGATCCGACAGTGAAAACCTAACCCTTCACCTATAAATACCCCCCCTTCTCTTCAATTTTCACACCATTTTCTTTGTGAAATCTGAAATTAGAGAGAGGTTTTAGAGAGAGAAGCTCTGGGGGAAATCTGCAGCGAAGCTCTGGGTAAGTTTTTCGGTACCTAAGCTTTCGTAGTTCTTTCGGTAGTTAGAGTAGAAATGCTAGTTTAGTCTTTAATCTTCCAAGTATGATTAGATATCATATGATAGGGTATTTTAGTCATTATTTCGAAAATATTGGTAGGGTCAAAGTTCTGGCAAAATTTTGGAAGATTAGAGTTAAAATAGCGAAGCTCTGGCGAAATTCCGCCGACTAGTAAGGGTAGGGGCAAAATGGTAATTTTTACCTAAAATGCCTGTTATGATGTGAATCATTAATTAATATGATTTATGTTTTGAAAATTATGTTGGAGGAGGAGTTATGTTGAAATTTTGGAAGATTAAGGTCAAAGTAACGAAGTGCTGGCGAAATTCCGCCAATTAGGGGGTCAGGGGCAAAATAGTCATTTTGACTAAAAATGTCCGTCGTAATGCTAGATCCTTAACAAGTACGTTGTTATATTGATAGGATATCCCTGAGTACGTTTTGACCTACTGTCGAACCGCTGTCTGACGTGCTGGTTTCCGTTTTCCGTCAGAAGTACGGTTTTCCGTAAAACGTGCTAGAATAACATCAACGAAGGTACGTCCGCGTACTGTAACACTAATCTGATGTTTATGGTATGCATGTATGTGCTAGGTGTATTGTATGTGGTAGTTGATAGCTCTGTGATATGTTTATATACTGTTGATATGTTTACGATTGCTATGGGCGATATATCTGCATGTTATTGGGCGATATATGTATACATGCTATTGGGCGATATATGTATGCATGCTCTTGGGCGATGAGTGCACATGTACTGTTGTTGAAATGATTGTCTCGTAGTTCATATGTTGTGTATGTAAATATGAGGTTAACCGTTACCCGAGATCCGGTGTGGATCTCGGCCCTTAACATAGCGTCGGGTTCCGGAGGACCGAGGGCCGAGGACCGAGGAGAGAGGCAAGCGGCCAGTAGAAGACCCGGCTGAAACTTCCTTTTTGTTGTTCCAGCGGAAGCCTTTCTTTTGTTATATACTTTTGAACCACGCTGTTTCTGTACCGCTGTTGTAACCAGCCAGACTTACGGCATTTTATATATACATATCAGTTACTCAATCGCTCCGGTGCTCTACTCTGATGATTTGAAATGATGTTTGATGAAAAAAAAAATTGTACTGCTTTTGAAAAGTTGGGATGTTACAGTTTTCTAACGATTAGGGCAAATTCGCTCATTTCTTAATACTTTGAGAGCAAAATTGCTCCTCAAAACTTATAATTAAATACCCAGCGCTCCTAATTAAGTGGTTACTTTCAGTGTAAAATTGCACCTTAATCCTTCAACTTTTAAGGGTTAGGGGATGATGAGCAATTGAACCATAGTTTTGGGGGTTGTGTGTGTTTTAACCTTATTTTAATATGACTAACATGAAAATTTTAACATATTTTAAGGAAAAAAACTCTCAAATACTCTGAGCAAAAAAAAAACTCTCAAATACTCTGAGCAAAAAAAAAAAAAAAAACTCTCAAATACCCCACTTTGGTCACATGTAAATACATAATTGCCTGCCAACAACTCGCACCGGCGTTATTGTATGAGACCAATAAATGTGAAAGCCAAAACGTGGGGTCCTTGAATTTTAGAGATATCTAATTACCTTTTTACTTTTGTATTTTTCCTTTATATTAAACACACACACATATTATATGGAATAAATTAAAATAGAATAAAAATGAAATTTAAAATGATTTATAGTTGCAAGGTATTTCTTATATTTATAAATAAAAGTAGAAAAATTAAAATAAATAATAATATAATAAAAATATATAATTTTTGTGTGTGCATGAAATCAAAAGAAACTAAGCTAATTTACGGCGTTCATTGCATGGAAATATAATGATACAACTATAAGGACTACTATAAAGCTATCAATAAATTTTTATGATAAGACATATACATAGGATTCCAACTCAACACTATACATTCTTTAAATTATATAGCTCTTTATCTCAACTGAGTTGCGTGTTTGGTTATATATGTAATAAAGATATTGAATTTTCTTTTCGGTATCTGCACCCAAGGACAGACACAGGGGAATTAGGGGTGCCCCCAACTTTTAAAAAAATAAAATAAAAACATGGTTTGGCTTTCACATATATTCACTGAGGTGGGGCCTACATGTTCGTTTTGCTTCATATGTATTCACGGACTGACGGAGACAGTTTGCTTTCATATATATTTAGAAAAAGTAAATAGGTAGGGCCCACAACTTTAATACAGTATATATTTTTTGTTGGGAAAATTACTCTGAAAAATTACAAAAAAGTACTTTAAAATCACAAAATTATATAGAAGTCCCAATGAATTTTTTTGATATTATTTGTATGGAATTAAAATCCAGGTTTTTAAATGTTGTTGTAAATACATGCATTTCCTGTTGTAAATGGTCAGTTTTTAAATTTTGTTGTAAATACAGCACTTCTTATTGTAAATATAGCATTTTTCTGTTGTAAATTACCTCTATACGTTCAAAATTCAGGTGTTTAAATGTTGTTGTAAATACATGCATTTTCTATTGTAAATACATGCATTTCCTATTATAAATGGTCAGATTTTAAACTTTGTTGTAAATACAGCACTTCCTGTTGTAAATCTAGTCTTTTCCTGTTGTAAATGACCTCTCTACGTTCAAAATCCATATGTTTAAATGTTGCTGTAAATATGGGTATTTCCTGTTGTAAATATGGTTTTTTCTATTGTAAATGGTCAGGTGTTTAAGTGTTGTTGTAAATATATGCATTTTCTGTTATAAATACATGCATTTCTTGTTTTTAATACAAATAATATCAAAAAAGGTCCATTGGGAGGACTTCTGTGTAATTTTGTGATTTCAAGGGATTTTTTTGTAATTTTTTTCGCCCTACTTTTTTGCACTTTACTTGTAATTTTCCCTACGCGTAATTTTCCCTTTTTTTGGGGGTCAAAATACAGTATATATTTCAAACTTTACTTGTTTGCAATTTTCGTTTGGTTTTGCACGGAAATTCCCAACTTTTCCCTCGGCTAGTCCGACGTTTTTTTCAACGGCTTATGACAAATTTTGGAAATCAATAAGGTACTCAAAATCATTTTTTTTTCATTAAATTTTCTTCATGAAATTTATTATACATGATTTTATCTTTCTAATGATATTACTTTTATACTGATTAGAGAATATGAAAATATGTAGAGTAAAAAATCAAGTAAAATAAACTTAATTTCTGTAATATATTTTTTTAAAATTTTTTAAATATTAAGTTTTTATCATATTTTAAATACTTTATTCATGAAGTAACATTTTTTATTTTCATCCCGTAAGTGAAATTCTTGGATCCGTACTGCACCAAAAGGGTTAACTTGATCTGAAATATTGGAGGAGGTGATTTATTACTAGTACATTTTGGTGATAAGCAATTCAATATATTTTCAAACAGTTCGTGTATGAGTTGGCCGATTGGCCTGGCTTGATCTGATGAAAGCTGGTAGTTGAGTATATTAAATGTAAGGCTCCAAATTTCTCAAAGGAAAGCGAGATATTCCTAATTGTTGAAAGCGTTTATTTACATAGATCAAAATAAAACTCCTTTTACATACTTATACAGGTGGAAAAAAAAAAGTTTTTAAAACCGGATAAAAGATGTATTGTAAGACTGGACCCGCGTCAGGTCTTGTTCCAGGCGATATTAAAAGTTCCACTTTTAAGACCGGACTCGAACCGATCTTAAAGAGTTTCTTTTAGACCGGACATTTTAAACATTAGGTCTTAAAAGTCGTACTAAATAGATCTGAAATATTTTTTGTTCGGTCCTAAAACCCAACCTTTAAGACTGGACAACAACTCGACTGCTCTTAAAAGATCCAAATATTAAGACCAGACAAAGATCAATCCGGTCCAAAACATAGCGGATTCTAAGACCACACTACTACAAAAATTGGATATTACTACCCTAAAAAACGTCCTCATTTAGAAATAGGACGTCCAAAGTGAAGGAGGTGGCATTCTTGTAATTATATTTAAGGAAGTTGAGCCTTCAGCGTCCTAAATAAGAAATCAGGACTCCTTAAATTGATTTTGGCGTCCCGAAATTTTTCAGACGTCTAAAATTGTTTCGCGCCATAAAAATATGAGAAATATTTGTTTGGCGCCATGGAATTTAATTTTTTTCAATAAAATTCATTTCTGCGACCTACATATATTTCAGGGCGTCTTTAATGTGTCAATTCTTCGCTCCCGAATTTTTGTTTGGCGCCAAGGATTTTCTTTTAATATTAATTAGAAAATTTAATAATATTGACGACTGAATCGAATCAGTCGCCTATATTTTAAAAATGGCGACTGATTCGATTCAGTCGCCAAAATTGGAATATAGGCGACCGAAATATGATTCAGTCGCCTATAGTCAATTTTTTAGGTTAATATACTCGCGCCTCTTCATTTTCCCTCACACACTCATACTCCGACAGAGGCCGCGAAATCCTCTCGCACTCACTCTCGCCCGCTCTTCGTCGCTTTCCTTGCCGTACTTCTCCGCCGTCGTCTCCTTCGTCTCCGCCGTCGTCACTGATCGATCACGGATACTCTCGCTCACTCCGCCTTTTTCGTCGATCGAAGAGACCCACCAAACCCAAGTAAGCTTGTTCGTATGTTACTCTTAAGTTCTTTGATTCCTAATAACCCATTTTAATCGTTAATGCTTCTTGCTTATGGATTGGATTTTTGCTTCTGATTAGGATTCCTGCTCTCACTCGCTCACTCCACCTCCTTCCCGATCAAAACCTGCGAAACCAAGTAAGCTTGTTCGTTCTTCTTGTTCTTTGATTCCAAACCCCATTTAATTGGTAATGTACTTCTTGCTAATTAAAAAGAATACAATTTTGAACTGCTCTTATTTGTAGATTTTTATTCAAGTAAATTTGGTGGCCAACTAAATTGTCTAAAGCTTCATTAAATTGGTCATGTCACACCGATTGGTTGTAGTAGTTGATTTTGAAGGATTATAGGAGTATTTTGTGATTAGATAGTGGTTTAGTTTTGGTTGTTCTTATGCCTCTGGTCATTCATTGATTCTCTGTTAGATGTGCTTTGTGTTACAGAACTTGTTCTTTTACATTCTCTTCTATTTGATGATATTTTGGTTGGGAAAGAAGCAAGTAAAGTTGTAAATAGTGGGGTTTTTTTACTTTTATTTATTTATTTATAAAAGAACAAAAGTAGTTTATAAATTGATTGATATTGCTGCATTGAGATGATTCAGGTCGCCTATAAAATGGGAATATAGGCGACATGAAGACCTGAAATATGATTCAGGTCGCCTATAGTCAATTTTTTTAGGTTAAACACAGGTAATAGGAATTACTTTGTTTTCTGTTTCTTGCTTTTGTTCGTTACTCTTCCCCTATCGAACTTCTATATTCATCGTAATCTCTTGGAGTCTCGGTTTATGATTAAGGCCCCAATGTCCTTAAAGGTAATACTTTGATAGCAATTAATTCAATGCAAAACACTTCTAGCTTTAATCAGTTGTAAAAGCACGTTTACTTTAAGTAAACATTGACTCTATGGCTCTATGGTTTCTTTATCTTACATAATTGATAAATTGTTTAGCTGAAATTGGTTTAGTTAGTAAGTTTAGGGTTATTAAGCTGAAATTGGTTGTTATTGAAATTTTGGGATGTCTTACTTTTAAGGGGAAATGCTGTCGAAATTTACTTAAAAGAAAACATGTCGTTCTTGAAATTGACATGAACTTGACTGTTGTTGGAAATGTTAGGTGGTAATAAAATGGGTCATAGTTGGATGAATGCATTGAGAACTAGTGAAGAATATGAGAATGGGGTGGAAGAGTTTATTGAATTTGCTAGAAGGAATGTGGCCACAAAAATGGGATGTATTATTGTCCATGTGTTAATTGTTTAAATGGGAGTCGAAGGGTTATTGCTTGATATAAGGGACCACCTACTTTGTGATGGAATACACCTTCGATACACAACGTGGATATGGCATGGTGAGGAAGTAAGTACCGGTGCGCCCCATGCAAATGAAGTTGAGGTAGATGATGATGATGGAATGGAGAAAATGATTAATGATGTTGAGGCGTAATCTTTTGCACAATCGGGTGAATATGAAAGCGTGCGGAGTGATGCGAGACACCTTTGTTCCCTGGGTGTACTAAGTATACACGGTTGATCGCGACCTTACATTTGGTCAACTTAAAGGCAACTTGTGGGTGGACCGATAGCGCTTTCACGTCGCCGCTTGAATTGTTGTGTGATATGTTGCCGCTTGATAATGTACTTCCAAATCGTATGTATGAGGCCAAGAAAATCTTGTCTACGATGGGTATGGAGTATAAAAAGATACACAGTTGCCCTAATGACTGCATATTGTACGTAAACGAGTACGAAGGCCTCGAATTGTCCGAAGTGTAAAACTTCACGATACAAAGTGAAGAAAGTTAGTGTTTCTGGAGAGGAGACAACAAAAAGGCAACCTTTGAAGGCATTGTGGTATCTTCCAATAATTCCACGGTTTAAGCGTCTGTTTACTAGTGAAGCAACGGCGAAGAAGTTGAGATGGCATTCTGATGAGAGAATATCCGATGGAAAATATCTTCGGCACCCTACCGACTCTCCGCAATGGAAGAAAATAGACGAAATGTTCCCTCAATTTGGCAAAGGAGCCAAGAAACCTTCGGCTGGGGCTTTGTACAGATGGCTTCAATCCGTATCGAACTCTTAGCAGCACCCATAGTGCATGGCCGGTTCTCCTTGTAATATACAACTTACCTCCCTGTCTATGTATGAAACGCAAGTATGTGATGCTTTCTATGATGATTTCTGGACCAAAACAACCCGGGAACAATATCGATGTGTACTTGGCGCCTTTGGTTGAGGATTTGAAGAAGTTGTGGGAGGAAGGCGTAGATGTGTTTGATGCATATAAGAAGGAGCACTTCAAGTTGCGTGCAATGATTTTTACCACGATAAACGACTTTCCTGCATACGGAAATTTGTCAGGGTACAGTGTGAAGGGGCATAAAGCATGTCCAATATGTGAAGCAGACACAAACTTCCATCAACTAAAGCACGGAAAAAAAACGGTCTACCTCGGCCACAGGAGGTTTCTTCATCGGTTCCACCCATATCGTAAGTTAAGAAAGCGTTTTAACGGCTTACCGGAGCAGAATACGGCTCCAAAGGCGTTAACCGGAGAGGACGTTTATAGTCGGGTGAAACATATCAACGTCATATTGGGTAAGCAACAAAGGAAGGCGAGTGAGAAGAATATATGGAAGAAGAGATCAATTTTCTTTGATCTTCCATATTGGCGTAGTCTTGATTTGAGACACGCCTTGATGTGATGCATGTGGAGAAAAACGTTTGTGATAGCCTTGTCGGTACTCTTTGCACATACCAGGGAAGACTAAGGATGGAATTAGTGCGAGACTAGATCCGGTTGACATGGGAATAAGAGAAAGGTTACATCCACGAGTAATGGAAGATGGTAAGAGGGCATACATGGAGCCAAAGAACTCATACACTATCAAAAGCGGAGAAGAAAAGTTTGTGTGGATGTCTATATGACATTAAGGTGCCACAAGGATATTCTTCTAATTTGAGAAAGTGTGTCTCAATGAACGATTTGAAGTTAGTGGGAATGAAGTCCCATGATTATCATGTGTTGATGCAACAACTACTACCAATAGCTATAAGAGACATTATGAAAGATGAAGTTCGATCCACTATAACAAGATTGAGTATTTTCTTCAATGCTATCTGAGATCTTAAAAGGGTATTCTAAAACCCTTATCGTAGGAAGCCTCAATAGTTGAGAGATATGTAGTTGAAGAGGCTATGGAGTTCTGCAAAGATTATCTATCGTGGCCGACGATACAATCTCAAAGATGACGAGGGGATAAGCGAGGGAACTCGAGGAATCAAACCGAAGAATAAGCCTCGTGAAGAGGTGTTGCAAGCACACCTGTACATCTTGAATAATACGGAAGAAGTTCAACCATACATTGATGAACACAGAAAGAGTTTGAAGAATATGAATCCAAGGAAGAGTGACATGCAGATAGCGAATGAGCAAAAGAAGACATTCATAAAGTGCTTCAGTGAGAAGGTATTGCACGAGACCGGAGTGTCAGATACAATCGAGTGGTTAGCCTGGGGGCCTTCTTTTCAGATGTCAACGGATATTCTTTCTACACAAAAGACCAAGATGACAAGTCTGTGCAAAATAGTGGGGTGATGGTTGAAGTCGAATCCATGCACTTTTCGAGTTCGAAAGACAAAAACCCGGTGGTAGCATCAATGGCCTATTATGGAGTGATCGAAGAAATATGGGAGATCAACTACAGCAAGTTCAAAGTTGCTTTATTGAAATGTAAGTGGGTTAGCAATAATGCTGTTGTAATAGATCCTAAATTTGGATTTGTCTCAGTTGATCTTCAAAGACTTGGTCATAGAGATGAGCCATTCATTTTAGCAAGTCGCGAAACAAGTGTTTTATGTTACGAGACTCGCAAATAAAAGAATGTCCATTGTACTTCAAAGTAAAAATGTAAGTATGGTGAAGAATCCTTGAACCTTGACGATACACTCCCTTTCACAACAAATCCACCTACAACACGTGAAGTAGAATTGATAGATGATGAAGAATATGCTGCAAGAAAGGATCATTGTGAAGGAATATGGGACACCATGTAAAGTAAGATCTTCGCTACAAAATGATTTGTTTAACTACTATGTTCTTTTTGTGGTCGTTTAACATGTTGGTTCATTTTATTAATCTGTTTATTATTTAAAACCTATCTAACATAAATGATTGGTCTTTGATGAACAGAATATGTCTAGCTCGACGAGTCATCGGGAGATAGGGTTGATATGCCCGTTGAGAGAAAAGGGAGAGGTAGCACACACATGGGTGAGCTAATTGCTCGCCGTGACGTCGTAAAAAGAGGCCGCATGTGGAGTTTGATGAAAATATGAATCCAGCTAGCGAGAGGAAGACAGCTTCATTAGCTATTTAGGCTTTCTGGCTCGAAGCAAAGTGCGTATTGTTTACTCAGCTTGGAAGTTCGTTGATGATAAGACGAAGGATTTGATTTGGACACGATTTTGGTATCTCACTTTCGATATATCTGCATTTGTATCTTTAGTCTTATTACTTGATTTCTCATATCAAACATTTGATGTCTCTAACACTAAGGCCATGAGGAAGCATTGGATGGGCGAAGTTCGTCTCCGTTGGAAAGATTTTAAGAACAAGCCGACAAAAAGTATATTCGCGGGGCAAAGAGGGACCAGGATCCATGTAAGACCTATTCCTTCATTTCTCCGGAGGACCGGAGGGAGTTTGTGGCGTCCCTGAGAATCCCGAATTTCGGTAAAATTTCGTCATATCTTATCTTTAATTTGAATCTACTTGAATTCGCACGATCAGTTTTGTTTGTTTTCGTGTCACGTAAAACAAGCCAAGCCAATAGAGAGAGGCAGGCGAGAAATAAGTATTCGCATTGCTTGTCTAGAGGTGGCTACGTAAAGTCGGAACGAAAGATGATGGAGGAAGAGCTGCAGGGGAATGAAGGAAGCTTCCCAATCCGATCCTTCCATCGCTATCCAGCCCCTGCGTCCTCCTCGTCACAAAAATGGAAAGTCTGCGAGGATGAAGGGGGACAAATACATCAATGAAGATGTTGTCATGTTGCCTCAAAGATCGTAAGTAGTTGAATTAGGGTACGCGGCAGGACATTTTGTCGACGGTGATTGGGAAGCCGGATTACCCTGATGCTGTTCGAGGGGAGACGAGGGGAGTGAGTGTCGCAAAATTTTTCGGACGACGTTCACGTTTGTATGACGCAGAGAGTCAACAGGAGCTTGAAGCCAGAATTCGAGCAAACCTTATGAAAGATGTTATGGCACAACTACGGGTGAAATGCAAGCTATGGTACAACAAAGAACGTACATCCGACGAATCCCGAATATCCCCAAGAAGAAAGATAGTTTTCAGCCTCCAGAGGTACATATTAGCGGACCTTCTCCCCCTCCAGAGGTAGTTATTGGTGGACCGTCTCACACTGCAGAGGTGCATATTAGCGAACCGTCTCACACTCTAGAGGTGCATATTAGCGAACCGTCTCACACTCCACAGGGAGGTATAGCTTGCACCCTATATTTGGATGACCCACACCGGCGGATTGTTGCCGATGGTCTTGTTTACCCAGAACAAGACAAACACCACAACAAGCAAATTCCGTAAAACCAACGTCGGGTGACCGTGACGAGTGTGCGAGAGGGGGAAGAAGAGACAAATGTCCCGATTGATGATGAGGAGGTTACCACACTAGGCGCCGCCATCACATGGTTCATCCTTTGGCCGGCTCATCTTATTGAGATGTGGACGACACTGCGATGGTAGGAAATACATTACCGATTGAGTGTGAGTTGTTTCCGATTGATTTTCATTGCTCATTCACTCATAATATGTTTTTTTTATTTTTTCATAGGATGAACAAGCTGCGGGCTTATTTCCGTACTTAGCACAAACTGCGAGAGATGTACAAGGACATCGGCCTCATAAGCTTGCAGATGCCTCCGGGCATTGTCGGTGCAGAAAAGACATATCCGATGACATTTGACAATAAAGATTTGATGGAGTTTTTGACGATGGATTGTTTAGATATACAGTTTCTTCAACTTGCAATCCTGTAAGTTTGTTTAACCCTTTAATTATGTTAGTACTCTTTTTTTTGTTTAAGATCTTCAATAACATTTATAATTTCATTTCATAGTGTCTCGCCGTGAATTATGCGCCGGCACACCGCGAGCGAGTTCGTATGGATACTTATGTCCCGGATGCACGGCTTCGGCTCGCAAAGACGTTACCCAGAGGTCAATTTATGTTGGTCTAACAATGGGCGACGGAGGGTCGTCTTGTTATCTAGCGCCAATACATGAAAGGTGCGTACTTTTGTTTTGTCTTATAAGATTTATGTGTCAAAATTGCGGTCTTATCTTAATTTAATATTAATACGTATATGTTGTAGTGGTCATTGGACGCCGTGTGTTGTTTGTCCGAGCAAGAACTCCTGTTATTGGTTCGATTCAATAAATGGCAATCCTACCGAGGATATCAAAAACATGTTTGCCGAGTAAGTAAATTTTTTTCTGAATCATCGATTCTTCTTTTAAATGAATGGTTTAACATGTCTGTTAATTTCCATTTTAATGATAGGGGCCTCAAAACGTATAGACAGCTTATCAATGCAAAAGAGCAGGGTGGACCGAAGTGGTTTAAACCGACGGTGAGTAGTTTCAATTCAAGTTATATAGGTAAATAAGGCGACCTGATTTCAAATCAGGTCGCCTTATTAAGGCGACCTGATCTAATATCAGGTCGCCTTAATAAGACGACCTAATTTTGGATCAGGTCGCCATTTTGGAAATTTTCCTCTACCCCCTCCAAGACGTCCCTCAGAAAAGGGTCGTTAATTGGGTCTTATTTAGGTCGTTGTTTAGCATTTTTGTAGTAGTGCCAGACGACTAATTACCTGGTCTTAAAAGACTGACTTTCAAGACCGGATGATATATACATCCGGTCTTAAAAATTGAAATTGTAGACCGGACTTATAAATAGACCGGTCTTAAAAGACCAACTTTTAAGACCGGCTTAATATCAAATATGTACACCTGACCTTTAAGAACGGATATAGAAATACATCCGGTCTTAACAGTTGAACATTTAAGACCGGCTTATTTATTTCCAGTCTAAATTTTCCCGAATTTTTCCCTGTTCTGTTCTTTTTGATCATATAATATTTACACAAATCCACCACCCAAAACAACATATAAAAAAGTCGATACTTTAAGCTACAAGTTATGAACATAATAAATTGAATTGGGAAAAAGAATACAAATATTATTCACCATGAGTTATGTGGCCTCTTAATTAATGATTATACTATGACTACAACAGCTAAATTAATTTATACAATAAGATAACTTACAATCACAATGAGTTACAGATACAACACGTAAATCAACATACATGCCCAATATATTATGTACCATGCCTTCATCTGATTCCCACCCAACAATGTAACATCCTCTTTTATAACATGCCCCTTTGGATCGGATCCTGCCATAAAAATAAAACAAGAACAAATTCATAGTTAGCGTGTCATTGTTTAAGAACATAGAAGGAATATAATATAGTTAAAACCTTAAAGTTTTCAAAGAATTTTGCATATGAATATTACCTTATGAATTGACTCTTTTATAAAGTGATATCCTCTCATATCCCTTCTTGATGATCATTTATTATGCCAGGTTCATTTCTTGTCTTTCGAACTGGAGAAGTGCATATATTCAGCCTCTAACATAACACCACTGCTCTGGACTGTGCTCCTATCATCTAGGGACTTCGTATAAAATGTATAACCATTGATCACATACGAATTCCAACTTATGACATCAACCTCAGGACCACGTGCTAACCATTTCATTGTATTAGAAACACATTTAGATCCCTCGACCTTTTGTTTGAACCAGTTTCCAAAAGTTCTGTTATGCTCCCTAATCAACCTTTGTTCGGTCATTCGATGGTTTTCTTTCCTTACAACTTCTTTATGTGCAGATATGCTGGCTTGAACTTCATCAAAATTATTCAAGATGTATAAGTGGACTTGTGACAATTCATCAGGATCCACACTCTTTATCGAAGCCCCTCGTCTACCCCCTTCATCATGCTGACGTTTTGGAAGCCCAATATGTCTTACTTTGGCCAAATAATTTTGACAGAATTCCATGGCTTCTTTAGAAACATATTTCTGAACAATTGATGCTTCTGGACGGTATGCGTTCTTCACATACACTTTTAGGAATTTCATAGATCTTTCAATAGGGTACATCCACCGTAAATGGATAGGACCGCACAACTTTATCTCCCTCACTAGATGAACAATTAGATGAACTGTGATGTCAAAAAATGTAGGAACAAAAAGCTTCTCAAGGTGGCACAAGATAAGATATCCTTCATTCTCCAATTCATCCAACTTTTCAATCTCGAAAACATTACTACAAACCGCATTGAAGAAGAAACAAAGTCTAGTCAAAACGACCCGAAGATCATATTTGGCGATGCCTTGAATAGCTATTGGGAGTAGCTGTTGCATCAATACATGACAATCATGAGACTTTTGGCCTACTAATTTCAAGTCCTTCATCGAGACAAGCCTCTTAAAATTTGAAGAATACCCCGAGGGAACTTTTGATCCATGTAAACACTCACAAAAGCTTCGTTTCTCATCCTTAGACAAAGTATGAGAAGCCGGGGGACAATAAGTTCTCTTCCCATATGGCCTTGGATGTAAGCCTTCGCGTATTCCCATTGCTTGCAAATCCAATCTTGCCTTCACACCATCAATCGAACTACCTTGTATGTTGAGAAGCGTGCCAACAATACTATCACATACATTTTTCTCCACATGCATGACATCAATACAGTGTCTCACATCAAGATTGCGCTAATATGAAAGATCGAAGAATACAGATATCTTTTTCCATATATTTGTTTCTTTTCTACTCTTTCCAGTCTTACCGAAGATGACACTGATATTTTTAACCTTTTCATACACTTGCTCCCCAGTCAATGCCACCGGAGCATCTTCATACTCTTCGCCACCAAAAAAGACCTTCTTTAATCGACGATATGGGTGGCCCCGTCTAAGAAATCTCCTATGTCCAAGATACACCGTCTTTCTTCCATGTTGAAGTTGATGGTAGCGTGTGCCTTCTTCACAAACCGGGCATGCTTTATGGCCTTTTACACTATACCCTGACAAGTTCCCATATGCTGGGAAGTCATTTATAGTACAAAATATCATGACTCTCATTTGAAAGACCTCCTTCTTGAAAGAGGCAAAAACATCGACACCTTCTTCCCACAACTCCTTCAAGTCTTCGATCAAGGGTTCAAGGTAAACATCAATGTCATTTTCGGGTTGTTTTGGTCTCGAAATCAACATAGACAACATGATGTACTTTCATTTCATGCATAACATAGGAGATAAGTTGTAAACAATCAGGAGTACAGGCCATGAACTATGTATGCTGCTAAGGCTTCCATAGGGAATCATGCCATCCGTGCTAAGGGCAAGCCTAAGGTTCCTAGGTTCTTCGCCGAAGTTCGGAAATAATTGATCGATTTTCTTCCATTGAGAAGAATCGGCCGGATGTCGAAGCTGTCCATCCGAAATCCTCTCATCTGCATGCCACCTCAAATTTTTTGCATCATTTTCATTCGCAAACAACCGCTTGAACCTTGGTATGATTGGAAGATACCACAACACTTTTGCAGGCCCCTTATCTGACTTGTACCGTGGGGTTTCACATATCGGACAAGTCTGCTTCTCTTCAAACTCTTTTCTATACAATACGTAATCATTCGGGCATGCATGGATCTTTTTGTACTCCATCCCCAGTGGACAAAGTATTTTCTTAGCATCATAGTATCGATACGACAACACATTATCATCCGAAAGCATGTCCTTAAAAGCCTCAAGCATTTCTGAAAAACTCTTGTCGCTCCATCCATGACGTGCCTTCAAGCTTACCAAATTCAATACAGCGTTCAACAATTGGTATTTTTACACCCAGGGTATAGCGGCGTCTCTGCATCACTGCACATATTACCATATGCATGTTATCGCTCAAAAGCCTCCTCTCCTACATCACGGATAATGTCCTCTATGCGATTATCCATATCCGTGTCATTATCATCAAAGGCCACTTCCCCACGTTGAGACCCACTTGGCACATTTTCACCATGCCATACACATACTGTATAAGTCTTACAAAATCCTTCACAAATTAAATGTGTGTGTATAACTTCAGGACTTAGTCGCCTCTCATTCAAACATTTTACACAAGGGCAATAAAACTTCCCCTATCATCATGGGCATTTTGTTTAGCAAATTCTATAAATTCCCTCACCCCATTCCAATTCAACACTCGTTCGTAAAGCATTTATCCAACTGTGATCCATAGTAGAATTCCTATATATAGACGGAAATCATCGATCATACATAATCCGAAAAAATTGAAACTTGCATATAAAATAAGCCAACTCTAAATGCAAATATATGCCCAATGTCGGATGTCTTCTATTTTTTTTTATGGAGGAACTTGCCCATTAAATGCATAACAAAGAATCACTTTTGGTCATAAATGGATCACAGTAAATCCAAGAACCAAAATAAATGCATGACGAGGAAATTAAATGCATGGCATGAAGGTCTTGTGGACTCACCTGTAGCATATAAATTCAAATGCGTTTGCTGAGTCTTACTTCTCCGGCCACGAACGTTGATGTTGCAGACAACAAGAGTAACCTAAAAACACTTGTTGGTCAGTTGGGTAGGTCTAAAGTGTAAATGTAATCTTCAAAAAAAAATATTCATCATTAACAACAGAGAATACCCACAAGAACATTTCATCGATTTCGTTAAACCCATGAAAAGCCCAGAACGATAAGCTGGAAAATAATAAAGTTATATAACCGAAACACCTCTTACAGCTTGATCTATAGACGTTTAGCTAAAGAACTAGAAAGTGATTGTTGAGAGAGGTACATGAAGCAGTGACGAAGCAACACACAAACACTAGAGTCAGAACCTGAGTAATCACTTTCAGCGCGACAAGAGATATTCAGAGAGGGAAATTTAATTTTTCGCGCGACAAAGACACCTTATTTAGCTTTTTGGATTTTATTAATATCGGTTAATTATTAATTGTCCGGTCCTAAAGATATAATTAACTTTTTAAGACCGGTGGTTTAAAAGTATTCGGTCCTAAAGTTTTATTATTCATTTAATTTTAAGACCGAAGTTTTATAAAACATCCGGTCCTAAAGGTCAAATACTTTTTAGACACGTTACATATAAAGTGTCCGGTCTTAACGGCCTTGGTGCTACTACTGAATGAATAAAATAAAGGATTTTTTTTGGACAAAAAATAAAGGAAAATTGGAGAATAAGCTTCTTTAATTACTGGAGAACAGCCCAAAAAAAATACACAAGCTTAGTTCTTAACGTGTCTTACATTACTGAAGAATATGCACGTATACAAGAAAAAAAACAAAAAAAAAAACAAGGTGAAAATTATAAAAAATAAGAATCTGACTGAACATCCTAAAGCTTGTTATCGTCCAATGCCTTGGCGATATCGACGTGAACAACATTAATTTCCCGCCGGAGATCAACAAGTTCCTGTCTTTGTTGCTGCGGCCACAATATTAATGCATCATTAGAGGAAAGTGGAGAGGGGTCAAAGGTAGGTGCGCTGGGGCCAACAGGTTGGAGAGGGGGAGCACGAACCTCTGCATGGTTTGAAGGCTGGAGGGGGCTGGCAATCTCTTCACCATCAAGAAGACGGAGGAACTCAGCAAGGACAGGGTCGGTAGAAGGATGGAGGGGGGTGCGGCAATCTCTTCATCATCCAAAATAACAATGGGTCCAACGACCCGAGACTCTTCGGCCAAAATAGAACGCACTCTCACTGGAGGAGGTGCACCGTATAACGATCTAACGATGGCACGAGCTTTAGGTGTAAGAGCACCCCTACGAGGAGTTCTATTGTATCTAACCATGGTTTGAAGCTTTGAGCAGTTGGGGCAAAGAGCTAGGTAGTGAGGAGTTAGGAGGTAGTGAGGAGTTAATAAGGACAAAGAGGTAGTGTGAGGAGTTAATAAGGACAGAGAGCAAGAGAGATACGCATCTGATGATGAGAATTCGGATTCAATTGGTATAAATGATTTTAGTGTTTCTACTTTAAGAGCATATTTTTTTAAATATCCAGTCCTAAAAGTGTATTAATATTTTTTTTCAATCAATTCAATTACTTTTAAGACCGACCTTTTATCTTGTATCCGGTCCTAAAACTCTTTTTTTTTTCAATTCAATTTTTTTTAAAGTAAGAATTTTTTGTTAAAAAATATTACTTTTAAGAACGGATCTTTAACAGTATCCAGTATTAAAAGTTCATTCTTTTCAAAATACTCAGATAGCAGAGTCGTATCCTTAGCCTATGTTGAAATGAATGATTCAGAGTCTCTTCGGCTTCCACATAAACTTCCCAACTAGGCGTCTCCTCGTATTCTGAGGAACTATGCATCTCCTCGTTAATGTTTCAGGCGTCTCACATTGTTCAGGATGGGTTCTCTATTTAAACCCGTTGTTACTTGACTTTCTTTTTATTCATTTCCATCACTTCTACAACCTCCACCATAATGGTTGTTCCACCCCCACGAGGTCCTCCTTCTCGGTGTAATCCTCTGCCACCTCTGTACCCTCTTTCGTTGCCTCCGAACCCGTCATTCTACCAGATGATGGAGCACCTCATACCCTGCGTCGATCATATAGACCGATGCTTGGGCCAACTGTTTTAGGTCTATCACCTCGTCAACAACAAGCTGAACGCGGTACTCGACGCCAATGACGTTGAATACCATACTTCTGATGACGACGTCTCTGACCTTTCCCTCCCCTCCGACAACGATGGGGAGGATTAGATATTTTATGTTTTTTTTGTACTACTTCTGCCCTCACAAGGCAGCAGAAAAAATATAATAAAATAAAATTTTTAATTCCCATCTTCGATCGCCTTGTACTTATCTTTATGTTCTTTTTTTTCCAACAAAAAGGAAACAAACAAAACATTGTCCTCATCGTGTGTGATCAACATTAAAAATTCGTAGAATACAGTTAATTAACAGTTAAGACCATACAAAAAAAAAACATTGTTTACCTTATTCGAATAAAAACAAACAGAGTGACAATTCTTCTCAAGGTTGGACCATCGTTGTCGTCGATTTTACCTCACCCTGCTTTGAACATTTTCAATGTCCTTTTCATTATCTTCTTTCTTTTTCTGACAAAAAGAAAAAGGACAAATAAGAGGGACACCGATAATGATCTTCAAAAATAGGAGAGGTAAAAACGATGACAACGAAGCACAAAGCTTGAGCAGAACGCCAGAACCTCAGTTGTCTTGAACCCTAATGATTTGTCTGAAAACCGAGTCACCATTTCTATTTAAAGGAAGACTATTAAGACCGGACATTTAACAAATGCACGGTCCTAAACGTTAAGCCATATTTTTTAAAATAAATGAAAATTTGATATTTAGGAGCGGACAATGAACACATATACGGTCCTAAAAGTCTCGCCATACTTTTAAAATAAACGAAGACTTTTAACACCAGACTTGTAACAAATATACTGTCCTAAAAGTCTAGCCATATTCTTTAAAATTAGACGAAGACTTTTAGGACCGGATCTTTAACAAATATACGGTCCTAAAAGTCTAGCCATATTTTTTTAGAATAGGACGAAGACTTATAGGACCGGATCTTTAACAAATATACGGTCCTAAAAGTCTAGCCATATTTTTTAGAATTAGACGAAGACTTATAGGACCGGATCTTTAACATATATACGGTCCTAAAAGTCTAGCCATATTCTTTAGAATTAGACGAAGACTTTTTGGACCGGATATTTAACAAATATACGGTCCTAAAAGTCTGGCAATATTTATTAGAATTAGATGAAGACTTATAGGACCGGATCTTTAACAAATATACCATATTTTTTAGAATTAGAAGAAGACTTTCAAGACTGGACTTTTAACAAATATACGGTCTTAAAAGTCGCGAATACGTTTCAGAGTCTCTTACGGCTCATTTGCAACATCCGCATGTACCTCAAATTTCAAGTACTAAATAGCTTTATCCACCATCCCATTCATTCAGAAACCCAAAATGGACACACAAAAATTGTTCGAAAAAATAAACAAATTTATTATTGAATTACACATTGCGTTATATTTACAAATGAATGAATTGTTCAAAAAAATAAACAAATTTAAAGAAGACTATTGTTGCTACAACATATATTTACAAATGAATTAATTTAGGACATTAATTATTGTCTTGACTTTAAGAGCTCATTACACAGATATTCACAAAACACATTGCATATGTGCTCCACTTCATCATCAGAAAATGGCTCAGGACAGGAAAACCTCTGTAACATCAAAGACAAAAACAGAAGTAACTTACGTGCATATTTCATATGTAACATTAACCCAGAGACTGAATTGAGCCATAACATTTACCTTTGCAAGGAATTTAGTCCTTCCTTCCGTTACAATATCATATATGTGTTTCATGACGTACGGGCCACATAAGTTGGACCCCTTTGGTTGCCAACGAGTCTAAAAAGAACAAGAAATATATATAAGAGCATATAAAGCTTACTGACCAAGTTCACAAGGCAGTTATGCCGGTGTCCAAATATGTACTAACCTTTGGTGTGAGCCATTTCGGATCTTTGGCACCATACACATGATTTTTGTTTACCTGGATTTGGAAGGTCCTCATGCCACTATCATCAAAATCACAAATTTATCAAATAATGTTCACTGAAAATTCACAGCAGAGATTTCAGACAAGACAATCAAAATGACATGCTTACTCGTTTATGGTCTGCTTCAACGTAGGCCCCGGACTGTTGTGAGTAGAGCATAAGAAGACCACTGTATGCTCCTCCATGCACATGAGGACCAACTGCCAATGGTGGCTGAAAATTCACAGCAGTAAAGTACTCAGTGATATATGTAGCAAAATTAAGTGCATTGCAGACAAGAATTATGATATGTACTCGAGGTAGTTTGGAAACAAGTACACATTTCTTCTCACTTCACACAACCTCTTTGATATGTACTCCTGTCTCTCCTCCAAAGTTGTTGAACTTGCATAGGCTGGGCACAAGAATCCAAAATCATTGATTCTGCCCTGTTGAACAAGTTCATCATGCATGAACCTACAAGAATGACATCGATCAAGGAATTAGTATATATGTATGTGTGTCTAAATGATGCATTTAAACTATGTAATCAAGGAAGAAGATACTTACTTTATAAACATTTGAACAATTGCACTAGTAACCTCCTGTCCAGGAAGCAGCAGGGACGTTAAATCCTCGGGGTCAATGTAAACCGGTAGAAGGTTGCTCTGACTGTCCAACAATGCAGCTCCCTTTAGTGCTCTGCCGCATAGGTGCAGCTGAAGGTGTGAAGGGAACACTGGTCTCTGGCCGAGAGCTCAGGAGACACTTCATTTTCTCCATCTCCTCTTTCATCTTGCTCATCTTAGATTGAAACATTGTAGTCAATGAAGCTTCTTTGGCCGCAAGCGTCTGATCCATCTCCTCCCGGTTAACCATACTTTGTTTATGGCGTTTGGATTTACCAAAGTATTGCTTTAGGCCTACCCGTCCTCCAATCCCCCTTACACGCCCCGAGTGATCCGATTTTCCGGTCGCAACGGTCAGAACATCATTCCTCCTATCCGACACAAACGATCACTCTGCTTCTTTCTCTTTAAGATCTTCCTGTAAGATACAGATAACGAGAAGCTTAGTAATGAAACATCTTTAGTAACTAAGAAATAACAATATCGATACTTACAATTCTTTCAGCAACTAGACAAGTTTGTCCACTAGTGTAGGTGCCGCTTGGCTTTTGCCGAATATACAACCACAACTCCTCGTGAAGTATTGGAGATGGCTGGTCAACTATTGCAGAAGGATTGGATTCATCTTCATCTTCCAATGTCTTTCGCTTGGCTGCCATCAAATATTTTCTGGCCTTTTCATATCCGCCGCGAGAAGCCCTATGTGGGGAATCATTCTTTCTCCTGATCTCCTATGCTTGTTCCCTTCTTTTCTGTGAATCAGGATTGAAAAAAACTATCAATTATGAATTCCAACCATGTCACTAACATAAATTAGAGAACTGCTGCTTGATATGAACGTCAAACATTAGTCAAATTCACTTCATCAAGTTTCAACATTTTATTTAAGGAAGATGTAGCATTGTGAAAAAATTGGGCGAAACAAAGGAAAGGGAGTTGCAGAATTGCTGCCAACTCAGTCAATTCATTCATTCATCATAACTGGTTCCTACATATATTAGACTAACCTCTTATATATAGTTAGGGGCTTGACTCTTAAGGCCCAATAACACCTTGTACCAAAACCCATTACACAGTTAACAAACCAACTAACTAACAACAATGTCTAACCATTACACAGTTTACATATCAGACTTGCACACAACCAGGACATGCTCCTCTGATGCAGGACAAAGGCAGGAAATGTATACTTCTATTCACACACCAAACCATTTAACTATCAGGATTAGATGAACACAATAACATTCACATATCCGCACAGGTTAATAAGCAAACAAGAGGGCAAACAAAACTAAATATAAACTCACCAGAGCTTCGAGAGTGGTCATGGTGAACAAATTGTTGCCAAATTTGTTCATCAATAAATGTGTACTTGTCCTGTGGATTATGGTCAGGCCGAACCTCAGCAAAAATATACTTGTTAGCTAGAAAGGTCTTAAACTTCCTCCACCGATCAGCACAATAAGACAATGTTGAGTCTTTCAACTTCTGACAGTCACGGACGGTGTATGTAAGTCGGATAGTATCCCAAATAGGATCCTTTACTGTGCGAAGGTCTACATTTTTCCACTCAGCTGTCAAGATGCTAACCTTGCTGCGTGCTAGACAGCTGACAAAACTAGTATATTTGCTTTTATTAGGATCGACAGGTTGCAAATTTTCATCAAACTGAGTCTCGAGCTTTGTCCCAGAAGTCTGACTTAGGGATACATCCATCATTCGTGTGTCGCTTCTACCACGGCGTGCACGACGGTTAGGAGGCTCATTGTGAGATGAAGAGGGTTTGTTTTGATACACATCAGTCACACCAGTAACTAGCGTTCCAGGAACACGACTGGAATCGTTTTCACCGTTCACTTTCTAGACAGTAAGAGAGGAATGCCTGAGCAAATGAGGGAGTAACAGAGGCTAATGGTACGTGGGCGAGGAAGAGAGGTAATGCAACAGGAAGGGTTTCGCAACGTGAACAGAGGTTCTTCAGTGAGAGTAACAAAAGCTTCCGCGCGAAGAAACATATATTTGGCGCCTTATTTTAAGACCAGACAAATTAGTACACGGTCTTAAAAGTTAACCTTTAAGACCGGTCTTTCTATAACTCCAGTCTTAAAATTAATTAATTTTTTATTTAAACTTTTAGTACCGGCTTCATTTTATGTCTACTCTTAAAAGTCTAACTTTTAAGACCGGCTATTATATATGTTCGGTCTTAAAACTTTAATACCTTTATATTTAAATTTTAACATATTATTTTGGAGTGTAGAAAATATAAGTCTGGCTGTATGAGATTTCTCCATAAAGTAATTGATATTTCAATTTTTTGATAACATTTTTAAGACCGGTTGTTTTTTTAACAGGTCTGGATAATATATTTAAGACCTATGAAAAAATGATCCGGTATAATAAGTTCTTTATATTTACAAAACTGCCACCGGTCATACCTTTAAGACCGGGGCGTCCATAGTCCAGTCTAAATGAGGCGGTCTTAAAGCCCTTTTTTGCACTAGTGGATGCAAAAAAAGTTTTCTTAAATTGAGTGCTGAACAACCCCTCAAAGAAACAAATCAAACACATATGATCAGTCCACAAAAAAGATATAACTGCAATCCAACAAGAAATTCAGACACATAAAAAACATAACTGCAATCCAAGTCTCACAACTAAATAATGATAAACCTAAACAAAGAAATCAAATACATAGTCCAACAATAAAATTGAACCAAAGAACTCCAATATGTTGAAGTACAAATGCTCAAGCCACAAATCTCCATCACCAAGCAGCAACAGGAATTAGCTACACATAACCATTAAAATACCCAATTGGAGCCGCAAAATTGAAATCTCCATGGGGCAAGAGTGACAATCGAATTTGAACTTTGAGAAGGAAGGATCTGTCAAACTCCTGAACCCAAAACAGAGGCAATGGCGATGTAGAAAGATGATGAGCGGTCTCTGCTAGTGACTTGCCGGGAATGGAGGACGTAGGAGGAGCGTAAATCTCGATAGTGGTCTATGATTTTTGATCCCGATTATCCACTCTAAACTTGAAGAAGACACTAGAAGTGATCGCAATACTCTCTCTTTGAAAGGAAGAAGAAGAAGGTCCGGTGGGGTTCTCTCAAAGGCTCGCTGAGGACTTCTCATCTCTGGTTCAATCATCATGACCTTCACTTAATTATTCCTCTTGTGGACTTCAAGATCGCACTCTCTGACGATACTGATGTCCGATCGGCGTTGGTGTCAAGGGAGAATCAAGGTGGATAGAGGAAGGGAAGGTCCAAGGTGATTCACAACTCTTGTTCTTCTCTTCGCTTCTGCGGCACAATCTTTGCTTGTCGTCTCTCTGTCTCGGGGGTTCACATTATGTGCTTTCCTATTAGGTGCTTCTTATGTGCTTTTCCCTCTAATTAGAGGGATGATGAATTTTTTTTTTTAATAATTTTTATATGTTATATTTATTTAGATTAGATTAAATTATATGTTTTTTTCGTACCGAGTATCCCAAATTAATTAATTTCCAGTCTTGCATTCAAAACTTTTTTCCTGTAACACCAGTATCTTGGAAATTAATTAATTTGAGATACTGGGTTCAAAAAATATTTCAGGATATAACAAATAATTTAATCTAAACAAATAGAGTATATAAAAAAATTTAAAAAAATTAAAAGAAATGCCTCATCTCTCTAATTAGAAGGAAAAGCACATAAGAAGCACCCAATAGAAAAGCACCTAATGTGAATTCGTGTCTCGGCTAGGAAGAAGAAAGCCAATCTGACCTAAATGCATTTTGACCAGGAAATAATAGTCATTTACAAAACCTCTGGGTACTTTTTATGTAGTTTTCCAAGTCCTAAAAAACATACTACTATCAATTTTTATGCAATTGACATTTTTCCAAATTTTGTTCTAAAATACCTATAATGCAAGATTAAGTACAATATAGTATAAAAAATCTAAGAAATTATTTGCATGAATAATTAACAAATTATGACCATTTTAATCCTAATTATACTTAGTGCCTGTATGGGGGGTTCCAAAACCTAAGTTTTGGAAACAAAACCTAGGTTTTGTCAAAGCTATGCCAAACACCCCTAATTTCGTCAAAAGTTATTCTGCACCCAAAACCTAGGTTTTGGAAAATCCAATTTTTTTTTTCACTTTTCACTCTCTCTGCAAAAGTTGTGGGCCCCCATCATTACACATTTCTTTCTCTTTCCCATATGGTCTTCACTGTCACCCACTTCTTCCTCTTCCTCGTCTTCTTCTTCTTCTCCACCACCGCCTACTTTGCTCCTCATCAACCCTACCCTTATGGTAAGTTCTCAACTCTTCTCTGTTGTTTTCCATGATCTTCTTAGAATGGAACTCAAAATCATTGGTTCGCCGGCGAAGAGGTATCGGTAGCACAACAGGCGCCCTGTTTTCTTTTTTCTCTTTTATTTTCCTGAATCAGGAGGTAAAGGTTATAAATTTGAGATGGTTGGGCTACACACGTGATGAATCATGAGCAGAGAGTAGATGTGTTTACTAAAATGATGAAAATTGATGGTGGTGGATCTCACCATCTCGGAATTCAACAACAGTGTAAATCTCAATGAAAATTGATTAGCTTCTGTACCTCTAATGTGCTTCTATCTTCTTTCATTTGCAGGTTTAGCTTACCTCATTGACTGTGGTAGTGCCACTAACACCACCAACCTATTTAATACCACCTGGCTCTCCGACCGATTCTACACCGGAGGCGTCACCGACATAGTCTTCGAGCCACTTCGATTGCACTACCCCTATGAGAAGACTCTTTGCTTCTTCCATGTGTCCTATGGCAAGAATGTTTATATTCAATTATACCAAAATATTTTTATATGTTAAGAATATTTTTTCTATACAATTTATTAATACATATATGTTGGATCTAATTTTTATCATGTTACATAATTGACTAATGGTAGAAATTTATTTTTTCTAACAATTTTATGTATTTATTATGAAATATAATATTTAAAATACAACCTTATCCTTTAAATGCAATTATACAAAAAGCTAATGTTCTTTTTTGGTAAGTTTGACCCTCCAAAAGCTGTTCTAATAAAGACATTCAAACACTATCATTTTTTTTTTCTAAAAGCCATTTTTACCTTGTAAATCCCAAAAGCTATTCTCCAAAAGAAACTTCCAAATGGTCTCAATTCAATATAAATGTCCCAAACTCATGTTAGTGTTTAATCATGCAATAATACCCTAAGAAATACATTAAAAATCCCAAATTCATCATAAAAAACATATAAAAAATATAGTTCAATAAGTTAAATAGGGGTAAAGTTGGAAAATTTCATAATTTTAAAATAAAGCTAACGAAGTTTAAGTTTTTTATAGATCTATGTAAGACATGTTGGAAGTACCTCATAAATCGAATTAAAGAAGTAAATAAAAATAAAATTGGAAAGTTATTAAATTTTAATATTAATTTAATAAGGCTTAATAATTTTGTCATAGTCAAATATGTTGGAATAAGTGCCCTATAATATACAAGAAGAGCACAAATCTGCGTTTGTTTGGCGAGAGTTTAATTTATCCTTAGTAATGTTCAACCACCGCAATAAATTCTTCTCAAAAGCAATACTCTCTCTACTCCTTAATATAAGATATCAACTAGTAAATGTATTTGGTCCTTTTCATAATGCACTTACTTATTTCTAAGGAGCATTAATTTTTTTTTTTCATGTATGTCCATAATTAATAAGGGTAGTGGGTGAGAGTATTAATTAATAAAATCTCAAAGTTTAATGCAATTAGTAGGGGTAATATTGGAAGTTACTTAAATTGTAGGACAACTTTATTAACTTTAACTGTTTTTATTGGTTTGTGAGAATTGTTAGTTGATGTCTTATAATAAGGACCAAAGAGAGTAGTTGATTGAACTCCATTTTTAATTGATTTATTGATAAGGAAATTAAGGTTGGGAGCCAACAAGTGGTAGTACAAATGGCTAAAGTGTCAATCTTAACCCTAAAAAGGAGGAGGCTTGGTACCCGTTTGTCGGTGTGAGGATTTTGTTGGTGGGCGATCTATACAAGTACCTGTTGGGATCCGAACACGCAGCGGAGTTAAAAATTTTACGAATCCCATTCAACGATCGCTGAACGGCGTTTAAATCAAGGTTTAGGGTTTCCGAGTCGTACCTATGCAGAACAATTGGACTGGTGGTCTACCTTCTCGATCAGCAGAAGTCGACTCTTAGAATCGCCTTCCTCTACCGGTATCCACACGAACAGCCTTCAGAAACACGAACGGAAGTGTGCTAGCGCCTCTGAACTGTGTCTCTCTCTATTTTCCCTCTAGGGTTTCTTGTGGCTTTCTAATACGCTTGCTTTATGTCCCGTAGGTTTTTCTAAACCTAGTAGGCGTATTATATTCAAAACAAATTTTGAATTTGGATTAAAAAATATATTAATTAAATCTATCTGATAGATCTAATCTAATCTATTTATTTAATCTGAATTAAAAGCCTTCTGATTTAATTTATCTTTATAAATTAAATCCGAGAAATGATATCTATCTATTTAATTAAATCGGAGATACTATATCTCAATTTAAATTAAATAAAATAGTTGATATCTTTATTCGAAAATTAAATCTGAGATACAATATCTCTATTTGTTTTAGATATTTAATTTATCAAATAAACTAAATACAAACAAATACTATATATAATAATATTAAAATCTTTACTAAATAATATTATTATATTAATTTCGAATTTAATAATATATATATATATATATATATATATATATATATATATATATATATATATATATATATATATATATATATATCCTAGATTAAATACAATATTCATATTCATTAAATCTTAGACACATATAAGATTCAATGAATCTGGACACTTTTGCTTGTGTTGGGCTATTCTTGTGTGCGACCCTGCAGGCCCACATGAGATTGGCAGTGGGCCAATGTTGTACCAGCCCACAAGTCGCAAGCGGCCTCTAGCAAGACATTGCGACTACCCAATTCATATGGGGATCGATGATACGATACAACCTATCGTAAAACCATGTCACGTCCCTTTTGTCACGCGATAATTTAGTCAAGGATGAGGCATGGAGAAAGTAAACTTCCTGTTCTTGACCATTACTTTCTTGATTATTGAGTAGTCTAACAATTGAAATGGAAACTTCTTTCCATTGTAGTATGGCCATACATTTCTTAAACTCACTCATCGAGGGGCCTAGTATTATCTCTCTACAAATGTGACGGACAAATTCCATCTTGACCATTCACATTCCTCTGCATGAAAACCATTGATCCCGATCCAAGCCTTTATCATCACCCGATCAAAGGTGACTTTTGACTAGGTCAAAGACCAGCGACTTATCATGTAGGAATCCATTATGATCTCAGGTCAAAGGGCGTTGTGACGCGGTTATACATGAGAAAAGCTTATGACTTATTCCATGCAGCTTTCTCATAGTGGGTCGGTCCAACACCTTGTACTCTTACAAGTGCCTATGACTTTGACTCGTATCTCCATACCCATCAAAGTCGTACTGGTCTTATTTCATCTTCGTTCTTGTAAAACCCTAAAAATTGTATTTATGATAAAAATCATAAATTAGTAAAAAAATGCCTATTAGAAATAGGTGAATATGTGGTCTCAAAACTAGTGTAGTATTTATGTTATTTTCTAAGGTAAATTCTAATAAAATTAGAAGAATTAAGGTACTGAAGAGCCAAAAAAAATGCATTTGTGGGGCATAAAATGGCGAAAAAATATTGTGATAAATCGTAAGAGACAGAAAAATAATTATTAAAAATTAGAGAGTATTTTGTCTCTAATTTTGGTAATTTATTAAGTTACAACCTTGGAAAAATTAAAGGGCAAAAATCAAAGAGTATTTTGAGGACCAAAACGACCCCATGATTTTTAATATTTTACATGGGACATAAAATAGCAAGGTCAGTAAAATAGTTGTGAGATATTGATTAATCTTAATTAAGAAAATTGTCAACAATTAGTAAGTGATTAAATAAATAATTATGGGTTAATTGTCTTGGTTTTGATTAGTTTTGATGATGTCGTATATAAATGCCATTATTAAGAGCAAAAAGTTTATATGATATATTTATCTCCTACATTGACTAACTACTATATTTAATGTAGATTAGTCCAAGTTGAATAATAGAAGAGATTTTAGAAAGAAGAAATTGGAAAGAATGTCAAGCTCAAGAAAGAGGAGATATTGAAGAATGTAGAACTTGTTGAGAATGATGAGTTCAAGTTCAAGAAGAAGAGAAGAAAGAATTGAATTGTGGAACATGATCAAGAGAAGAAGAGAAGAGAAGTAAGAAAGAAATGAATTATGGAGAATGATGAAGAGAAGAGAAGAAAGAAGGAAGAACTTGTTGAATGGATTGAGAAAATCATTATTCAAGTTCATATATTGATGCTAGAAGTCTCCAAGATCATATGGAAGTTGGAATGGGTCAATTCAGAGTTAAAACCAGCAAAAAATCAGTTCCAGGATGAGAAAACTCGAGTCCAGATATTAAAACTCGAGTTTCCAACTTTGCTACAACGATTTGCCTCTCTGGTATGAGAAAACTCGAGTTTGGAAGTCAAAACTCGAGTTTGGAAGTCAAAACTCGAGTTAATCATTAACTGACTCGAGCTTGCAATGTCTTCAGCAACTCTGAGGTCTCTGGACAAGGAAAACTCGAGTTTCCAAGTGAAAACTCGAGTTTACAACAGTGATCAACAACTTTGTTCTACTCTGTTTCACGTTCAGCTTGGGCGACATCTGGTAATTCGACGATATCTCTCAAACCAGACATCGGATTGAAGTGAAACTAGTGGCATATGAAACTAGACTCCTAATGCGTCATTTTGATATAAAATTCAAGCCAAAATGAGCTCATATGACGGAGCTATAAATTGTAGAATTTGACAGTGAAATTCACGCCACACAGAAAACCAAACTTCAACGTTTTGAGTATATCTCACAAAGTACAAGTCCGATTGAGTGGAAATTGGTGGCATATGAAAGAAGACTCAAAGGAATGTCTATCAAGCTTTGAACGGACCAAAAAGGAGTTCAGACCAGAGAGATATGGCCCTTGAAAGTTGACTGTTTATTTCAAGATGCTGCACAGTTTAGTATCAAATGAAGAAAACTCGAGTTTAGAATCAAAACTCGAGTTTCCATCAGACAGAGAGCAATCTTGAGTTAAGAAACAGCCTCTAAACTCGAGTTAACAAATGCAAACTCGAGTTTTGCACCTCTGCTTCAAAAAATCTCGTTTCGAAAATCTCGTTTTTCATTAAGAACATCCAGATGATTACCCAAATGATCTATAATACTTCTTAACATCATTTATATCATTTGTGTACATGTTTCAGATGATCAAAGGCTGGTAAATTGAAGATAAAGAGTAAAGTAAATGCTGATGTCATAGTTGGTTCAGAAAACGAAGTTCTAACGGCTAGTTTCATCTTAGTCTAACGGCTATATTTCTTTATCCAACAGTCATTGAATCTTCTCAAGAGCTATATTCCCAACAGCTACATTCTCCAACTGTCATCAAGCTTCAATCAATATAAATACCTAGAGGTTTGAAGTTCAAAAGACAAGAGAAAACAGAGACAAGAGAAAAACGCAGAGATACAAGCTCTCTTCTTCATCATGCTAATACTCTGATATTCTCATCATTTACTCTCTGTTTTCAATGTCTATATAGCTTATCATAGAGAGTGAAATGAGTTGTATTGTGCTTCAGTGTTTATCCATTCACTTCTGAGAGAGAGAAGATTTGTAACCATTCTATCTTTCTATCTGTGAGTTGCTCAAGATTGGGTGATCTTGAGTGGGAAACCCATTGTATTGATTACAGCTTGTAAGGGGAGTGAATCCTAGTAAGAGGGTTACTTCGAGTATAGAGTGGGTAATCAAACGGGTGTATTGATTACAGTTTGTAAGGGGGAGTGAATCCTAGTGAGAGGATTACTTCAAGTACAGAACGTGTAATCAAGTTGAAAGAAGATAGTGGATTGAAAATCTCAAGCAGAGCTTGGGGACTGGACGTAGGTCAAGGATTGGGCCGAACCAAGTATAAATCACGCTTGCATATTCTCTTCCCTTATCTCTTACATTCCCAGCATATATGTTTGAATGATTGTTTATCACTTTGTAAATTATTATTGTTATTCAAACTACTTTCAGTAAGTTGCGAAAAGATTTTTAAAGCTCTAAGTTTTTAAATCAGAAACCCAATTCACCCCCCTCTTGGGTGATAGCCAAGTCTTTCAAATTGTTTAAGCATGATTAAGAGAAAATCCAAGGGTAAATATGTAAAACCTTTTAATTAAATGTTTATGGCTAAAATTAGCATAAAATATACTTGCTAATTAACTGGAAAAAGATTAAGAAAAAATTAGTGAGATTAAGTACATGAAAATCCCTAATCCTAAAAAGTTGCTAATCATGTGATTAGGGCACTAATTAAACTTGTAAATCAATTTAGACAAATTAAATATTAATCAAGGGTTAGGATGTAATCTAATAAAGTAAGATCTAAGGCCATAAGTGAACCAAAAAGCATTAATCCATGTGAACCTTAATTGGCCAATGGGATAATTACTTTAATTAACTATTAAATAATATAAGATAATGTGGGATAATTAAAAAGCAAATGAAAAACTGAATTAAAGAGCAAGAGGGAGCTATGTTTGGTTTTGCAAGCTTGAAGAAGAGGTGTGGAGTTGTTTATGTAAAGCAAACACATGGAGCAAGTTGAAAAGTCAACAATGGAGGAAAGCAACATTACTTAGCTAGGAAGGAGCCTTTGTTCGAAAGTTTTGAAGAGGTAAGAGAGAGAAAAGTTGTGTGTAGTGTGAACACAAAATACAAGTGGGCAAGTGGATTAAAAGCAATAGATATTTGTTGAAAGCATATAGGATAAATGAGAACCGATAGAAAATAAATCCTAACTCAAAATCCTTTAATTAGGTTTCTAACAACTGGACATATTATGAATTAGTGGATTTTTGCCCCGAAGATGACATTACCTGAAGTGATTTCCGTAACCGAAGACGGTTATCCGAAAATCTTCAGTGAAATAGGAAATACCCTTAATGGGATCAAAAATTTGGTTAACCCAGATATTTTGAAAGATGAAGTTTAGATCTTCAAGGAGTTGCTAAGGAATTTCTGAGGTTCTTCAAGATTACGCGATTAGAACACCGATCGGGGGATTTTATTGGGTAAAATCCATAAAGCAATAGATGATGACATGGGATGACATCATCTTTGTTGACAAAATGGGAGGGGGAGGTCGGCACCATGCAATGGAGGGGGAGGATTTCGCCACTCCAAAAACCCTAAATCCTAACGTTGAGATTAAAGAGCAAAAGGTGCAAATCTACCCCCAAGCTTCTCTATAAATAGCTTGCCATTCCTTTGAGTTTTTCACACCAACATCTCTCAAGAGTATCGAATCTAGAGAGAAGGAAGAGAGGAGGAAGAGCTTTGGAGAAAGTTGTAGCGAAGTTCTGGGTAATTTCTTCGGTCCTTAGTCTTAAGCTTTAGTAGTTCTTTTGGTAGTTATAGTAGAAATGCTAGTTTAGTCTTTAATCTTCCAAATTGGTTTAGATATCATGTTTTAGGGATAAATATGATATTTATTTTTGGAAATATGTTAGAGTAAGAGATATGTTGAAATTTTGGAAGATTGGAGTCAAAGTAGCGAAGCTCTGGCGAAATTTCACCGATTAGTGAGGTCAAGGGTAAAATGGTCATTTTTTACTAAAATGACTGTTATAATGATTGATTAGTAAAAAATGTGTTGTTACCCTTATAGGATACCTGTGATTACGTTCTGACCAACAGTTGTACCGTATATCGTCAACGAAGGTATGTCCGCGTACTGTAACACTAACGCTGATGTTTATTGTATGCATATATGTGATATGTGTATTATATGTGGTTGATGATCTGCTGTATGTTTATGTACTATTGGTGTACGTACGTTCGCGTACTGTAACACTAACTCTGATGGTTATATTATGCGTATATGTGATGTGTGTATGGTATGTTTATATGTGGTGTGTTATTGGAATGCATATTGATGTTAGAAGATAGTTGTATGCATGCTGGGAGCGATATATCTGTAATGCTGGGAGCGATATGTCTGTAATGCTGGGAGCGATACATATGCAATGCTGGGAGCGATACGTTTGCATGCTGGGAGCAATACATTTGCATTGGTTGGGTGTGATTCATATGTTGTGTTAATGTTGTTCTATGTTGTATATGTAAACATGAGGTTAACCGTTACCTGAGGTCCGGTGCGGATCTCAGCTCTTAACATAGCGTCAGGGTCAGGAGCACCTAGAGCGGAGGAGAAGAGCAAGCAGCATGCATAGGGAAGCGGCTGAAGACTTTCTGTTGTTTTGTAATTGCGTTTACGTTAAACACTCAGACCAATGTAACACCAGTTGGCATTTTCAATATATATTAGTTACTCAATTGCTCCAATACTCTACTCTAATGCAAAATAAAAATTATACTGCTTTTGTAATACCCTAAAATCTGACTTAGGGTAAATATCATATTAGTAAAATATACCTATTGAAAATAGGTGAATATGAGGTCTCAAATATGGGAAGGAAATTTATCATAATTCTCTAGGGCAATTTCTATTGAAATTAGAGGAATTAAAGTGCTAAAATGCCCTAAATGAACTAAGATCCATAAACATACTGTGATAAATCCTAAGAGGCAATATAATAATTATTAAAAATAGGAAAGTATGTTGTCTCTAATTTAGATAATTTTTGGGATTATTTCCCTTGGAAAATAATGAGACAAAAATCAAAAAGTATTGTGGGGCCATAATTGACCCCATGATTTTTAATATTTTATGTAAAGCATAAAATACCAATGTAAGTCCAATAGTTGTGAGAAAATAATTAATCCAAAATAAGGAAATTATCAACAATTAGTGAGGGATTAATTAAATAATTATTGGCTAATTATCTTAGCGTGAATCAAGAGAATATTCAAGTAAATCATGAAAAACCCTTTAATTAAATATTAATTGATAAAATTAGTATAAAATATATTTGCTAATTATTGGGAAAAGATTAAGAAAAATAAATGAGATTAACTGTATGAAAATCCCTAATCCTAAAAGGTTACTAATCTCATGATTAGAGTACTAATTAAACTTGTAAATTAAATTAGATAAATTAAATAATTTCTAATGGTTAAGATGTAATCTTGGAAAGTAAAATCAAAGGTTTAGAATTATTCTAGTAATTTTTAAAGCCTAAATCCATGTAAGTAGAAATGGACCAATAGCAAAATTTGGTGAATTATATAATATAATTAAAATATATATAATATTAATTAAATAATTAAAAACAGAAAAAAGAAGAAGACCAGATTGTTGACCGAAATTTTGAGCTCAAGAGGATAAGATTTTGCAAAAATAATATCTAGATATTATGTGATTAAAATAATAATATAAATGAGATATTTGTGTAAAAAGCAAATAGGATAAATGACCACCGATAGAAATTAAATCCTATCTAGAAAACCATGAACTAAGTTTCTAAAGTCAGGAAAAATTATGAACAAGTATTATTTTATCTCGGAGTAGGCTGTCTCCGAAGTTATTTCCGTAACCGAAAATGGTTATACTGGACTGCCTAAGAAGCTATCTGATATTCAAAAAGCAAATCAGATAAATGAAAATCTATAGAAACCAAGCCATAAATTGAAATCCAAGAATGAGTTGGTAAACATCTGGGCATATTATGAATCAGTGGATTTTTGTCCCGAAGATGTTGTTACCCGAAGCAATTTCCACAACCCAAGGCGGATATCCGAAAATCTTTAGCGAAATAGGAGAGGCCCTGAATGGGATCAAAAATTTAGTTGACCCAAGTATTTTGAAAGAGGAAGAAGAGATCTTCAGGGCTATGTTCTCGGATTTTTGAGATTTTGTAAGATTACGCGATTAGGACACCGAACAGGGAACTTATCGGTAGAAAAATTCTTGAGGAAGTAAGTGACATCACTTGTGTGACATCATCCTTGGGGAGGATGACATGGGGGAGGACAGTTTGGTGCATCCAAGGGCCAAGGATAAGACTTCTAAATGAAGCAAGATCCGATGGTTAGAAATCGGCATGAATAGTAACCGAAATTTCTCTATAAATAGCACCAACCTCTCTTCACAATTCTCACACCATTCCTCCTTGATCATTTCGAAATATTGGAGCAGAGGAAGAGAGGAGGAGTCCGGAGAAATTTGCAGCGAAGCTCTGGGTAAATTCTTCGGTCCTTACTCCTAAGCTTCAGTAGTTCTTTCGGTAGTTAGAGTAGAAATGCTAGTTTTATCTTTAATCTTCCAAATATGATTAGATATCATGTGTTAGGGGTATTTAAGGTATTAATTTCGAAAATCATGTTGGAGTTAGAGATATGGCAAAATTTTGGAAGATTAGAGTCAAAGTAGCGAAGCTCTGGCAAAATTTCGCCGATTAGTCAACTAAGGGCAAAATGATAATTTGTACCTAAAATGCCTGTTATGATGTTGATCACTGATAAATGTAATAATATCCTTATAGGATATATGTGATCACCTACCGCTGTCAAACCGCTGTCTGACGTGCTGTTTTCCGTCGAAAGTACAGTTTTCCGTCAAACGTACCAGAATACCGTCAACTAAGGTACATTCGCGTACTGTAACACTAACTCTGTGCTGCTCATGTACATATATGTGATAGATACATTCACGGATAGAGTTCCTGTTTAGGGTCACCGTTTCGGATAGAGGCTCTGTTTAGGGTCACCGATTATACATACAGTTTCACACGGGTTATAGACATAGTAATACCGTTTGAGTTTTCCTAGTGCTGAGGACACGACCGTACATCGTGGCACTGGTTTATGTGCAGACACTTGATGGGACTTTACATATTGCTCTTTGCTTATGTACTGTCATTATATTGATCATGCATCTGCTTTATGCTTTTGTACTGATATCCTGCTGGTATGTCATGAATATCTGTCATCCGTATACTGTTTTATTTGAGCATAAGGTTAACCGTTACCTAAGGTCCGATGGGCATTGGACCTCAGCTCTTATATAGCTTTAGGGTCCGGAGACTCGCGGACGGAAGATGAGCGTAAGATGAATAGTAGCACGTGTGAAGAACGCGTAAAGAACCGATCGAGGACATCTAAGATTTGAACAGATAATGTAATGTTCGTTATGAACAGGCAGCTACGCCACTGTATTATGTTGTATCAGTTACTCAATACTCCATTTGTTTCCAATGCTCTACTCTGATATATGAAAAAAAAAATTATACTGCTTTTGAAAATGGGATGTTACATTTTTGGTATCTGAGCTAGTTTTTCTGATGGAAAATTCGATTCAAGATCGGGGTTCTCACAGTGTGATCTATGGCGAAGCATTGGCTCTTACCTCGACATGACCACCGGCCAGCCACCGGATTGGTTGCATGCGTCGTGAGGTGGTGCGTAAAACTAGCGAGCTGAGGTACCTTTTGTTGCCACGACTTAGGTGGCCAGGGAGACATTTTTGGTATCAGAGCAGTAGTCTTGGCATGAATTTAACGAAGTTATTACGGACAGTTTGGTGCCGAAGGCAAGGCTAGTCTATGTGGGTACGCCAATTAGTCGTCGTGAACTCGGTGAGGGGCCCCCATGATAGACACTTACCTGGCCATTCTGTTCGGTTAACGAAGTTAGGTTCTAAGCCATTTTTATACTTGGAGTATATTTTGAAAAGAGTACTGGTATAACCCTGCTGTGACGTTGTAGTGATGGATGGAAATAGATTTCCAAACATAAACTACTATAAAACAAGTAAGACCAACCGTGCGTATGTCCGTAATTCCCGAGGTGATAGGGCTAGAACTGAACCCGAGCCGGTCTATCCACCGCCTGAACCTATGCTAATATCGATGTCGATAACTCACGATATCGACCTCGATAACCCTGATGATTTACGGCATTCATCGGTAGCTGACAACTTCGACTATCCAAAGATCACAGATCTTGAAATCAGTCCTGACGCGAAATTGGATAAGTCTTATAATCTCCAGTTTGTACTGGACGGTAATTCTAGCCTAGCACAGAGCTTATATGTGGAGCTGGGACATGCCAGACGAAACCCTAAGGCCGATAAATACATGCGGTATTTGACCCATGTTGAAAATTTCTATCAAAGAAACTTCTGTTACGTATCTCCGTACCCTTCTGGGAACTGGATCAGATCCACTTTTCATTATTTTTCCCCGTACCCGTTTTGGGTAAACCAACGAAATCCTGAACAAGGGAAATATTTTGAGTGCCTGTTCATTTCTAGTGTAAATACTAGTGTGATAATCCATATGCCTAACGTTTTGTTGGGATCCGTACACGCAGCGGAGTAAAAAAAAAATTACGGATCCCTTAGGCGGATCGCTCAACGGCGTTTAAATCAAGGTTTAGGGTTTACGAATCGTACCTTTGCAGAACAATTTGAACTGGTGGGCTACCTTCTCGATCAGCAGAAGCCGACTCTTTAGAATCGCCTTCCTCTACCGGTATCCACACGAACAGCCTTCAGAAACACGAACGGAAGCGTGCTAGCGCCTCTGAACTGTGCGTCTCTCTATTTTTATCTAGGGTTTCTCGCGGCTTTCTAATACGCTCGACAAAATGTCCCGTAGGTTTTTCTAAACCTAGTAGACGTATTAAATTCAAAACCAATTTTGAATATGGATTAAAAAATATATTAATTAAATCTATCTGATAGATCTAATCAAATTTATTTATTTAATCCGAATTAAAAAGCCCACCGATTTAATTTATATTTATAAATTAAATCAAGATATGATATCGTTATATTTAATTTAAAATGAGATCCGATATCTCGGTTCAAATTAAATCGATATCCAATATCTTTATTCGAAAATTTAATCTGAGATACAATATCTCAATTTATTATAGTTATTTAATTTATCAAATAAATTAAATACTATATATAATAATATTATTATCAATAAATAATATTATTATTATTTTCGAATTTATTATATATTAAATCAAGATATGATATCGTTATATTTAATTTAAAATGAGATCCGATATCTCGGTTCAAATTAAATCGATATCCAATATCTTTATTCGAAAATTAAATCGAGATACAATATCTCAATTTATTATAGTTATTTAATTTATCAAATAAATTAAATACTATATATAATAATATTATTGTCAATAAATAATATCATTATTATTTTCGAATTTAATATATTTATATATGCATATATATATATATATATATACACACACATCCTAGATTAAATATGTATTCATTAAATCTTAAACACATTTAAGATTCAATGAATCTGGACACTCTTGCTCGTGTTAGGCCATTCTTGTGTGCGACCACAGTAGCCCACATGAGATTGGCGGCGGGTCAATACTGTACCAACCCACAAGTCGCAAGCGGCCTCTAGCAAGACATTGCGACTACCCAATTCATATGGGGATCGTTGATAAGTACAATGACTTGCCCCTAGGGCATAATTTCCAACAGACTCCCACTTGCACTAGGTGCAATCATTAATTACCTTAATTCTCATTGCCCTAACATGACGCTCATGTTCCACTTGTGCAAGCGGCTTAGTAAGAGGATCAACGTCATTGTTTATGCGATATAACCTATCGTACAACCATGTCACGTCCCTTTTGTCACGCGATAATTTGGTCAAGGATGAGGCATGGAAAATGTCAACTCCTGTTCTTGACCATTACTTTCTCGATTCTCGAGTAGTCTAACAATTGAGATGAAAACTCATTTCCATCGTAGTATGGCCATACATTTCTTAGACTCACTCATCGAGGGCCCGGTATTATCTCTCTAGAAATGTGAGGGACAAATCCCATCTTGACCATTCACATTCCTCCGCATGAAAATCACTGATCCCAATCATAGCCTTTATCATCACCCGGTCAAAGGTGACTTTTGACTAGGTCAAAGACCAGCGACTCATCATGTAGGAATCCATGATGATCTCAGGTCAAAGGGCATTGCGACATGCTTATACATGTGATAAGCTTATGACTTAATCCATGCAGCTTTCTCATAGTGGGTTGGTTCGGCACCTTGTACTCTTACAAGTGCCTATGACTTTGATTCATATCTCCATACCTCATCAAAGTCATACTGGTCTTATTTCATCTTTGCTCCGCGTAGATGACCGACCGAGGACATTTAGGATAATCTATTAGATATATCCGGGGATACGATTATCAATGTAAACATGCAAACAAAAAGATAACTAAAAGGAGAATACTTTATTAAATAGTGAAATCGTCTAAAGTATAATGACTTGCTTTCTCCGGTACTTTGCATAATAATTTCCTTTTGTATCACCTCTATCATTGATTTCTCTGATAAGATGAAATCGCTTGAGTATATGGTTGGTCCTTTGATGTGACCTAGGCTCCTTGGTCTGCGCAATAGTGCCGCTATTGTCACGAGCAAGTCTATTGGATTTGAGATGGTAGGAACCACCCCTAGTTCATTAATGAACTTACTATATGGCATACATGATAGATCCAATGGCGGAGGCATATGGAATCTTACTCATGCGGTCTCTTTGATCTTGTGTACTAGGACACGATTCTTACCGAGATGGATGCCATGAGACATGGGCATATTACCCCTTTTTAAATCCTGCATCTTGAATCTATGCGGTATCTTGTCTATGTATGTGCTCGACTTAGGCCTATCAGCCTCTTAGATCTATCTCTATAGATCCTAATCCCAAGGATGTAAGTGGCTTCGCCTAAATCTTTCATTGAGAAAGACTTTCCTAACCAAGACTTGACACTCTGCAAGGTAGGAATGTCATTCCCAATGAGTAGGATGTCATCAACATAAAGCACTAGAAATATAAGCGTGCTTCCACTAACCTTCTTGTAAACACAAGGTTCATCTATGTTTTGAATGAATCCAAACTCTTTGACTACTTCATCAAAACGATGATTCCAGCTCAGAGATGCTTGCTTCAATCCATAAATGGATCTTTGAAGCTTGCAAACTTTACCGAGTCCTCGGACGCACAAAACCCTCGAGGTTGTGTCATGTACACATCCTCAAGGAGCTTTCGTTAAGGAAGGCTGTTTTGACGTCCATCTGCCATATTTCATAGTCATAATATGATGTAATGGCAAGAAGGATTCGATTGATTTGGCCATTGCAACCGGGAAAAGGTTTCATCATAGTCCACACCATGAGTTTGAGTGAATCCTTTTGCAACCGATCGTGCCTTGAAGATATTTACTTTGCTATCCATGTCGGTTTTCTCTTTGAAAACCCACTTGCACCAATGGTTTTTACACCTTCGGTGGATCGACTAAGGCCCATACCTCATTGTCGTACATGGATTGCATTTCAGACTTCATGGCACTAAGCCATCTTTCGGAGTTGGGTCCCACCATGGCCTCGCGATAGGTAGTTGGCTCATTGTGCTCAATGAGCAAAACATCACGGCTTCCGTGTCAAATCCATATCTCGAGGCTGTGGCCGTGTTCTATCGGACCTTCGTGGGTCTTGTGTTACGTGAGTAGGCTCAACAACTTGTTGTGAGTCTTCTCCGGTTTCCATCGTGGTTCTACATTGTCTGTGACTCTCGAACTTCTTCGAGGTTCACCTTACTCCCACTTGGTTCTTTTAGAGATAAACTCTTTCCAAAAGATACCATTCCGAATAACAAACACTTTGTGATCAGTGGGATTGTAGACATAGTATCCTTTAGTTTCCTTACGATACCCCACAAAAAGGCATTTTGAGGATCCGGATGATAATTTATCAGAGGCTTGATGTTTGACATAAACCTCACATCCCCAAATTTTAAGAAATGACAAATGGGTTTCTTCCCGAGTCCATATCTCATATGGTGTCTTTTCAAGCGCCTTTGACGGAACACGATTTAGTGTGAGCACGTGCTTGTTTCCAGGGCATGGCCCCAAAAGGAAGGTGGAAGATCTGTTTAACTCATCATAGATCGAACCATATCTAATAGAGTTCGATTCCTCCGCTCGAAACACCATTCCATTGAGGTGTTCTGGAGGAGTAAGTTGCGAGACGATCGTCCCACAACTCCTAAGATGGTCAATGAACTCTTGGCTCAAATATTCACCACCCCGATCGGATCGAAGTGTCTTAATTGTTTTGCCAAGTTGATTTTGCACTTCATTTTGGAATATTTTGAACATTTCAAAAGATTCGACTTATGTTTCATTAAATAGATATATCCATATCTCTGAAATCGTCTATAAATGTAATGAAGTACAAATGACCTCCTCGCGAGATGTATTCATTGGTAGTATGTATGAGGCCCAATAAATCGGTGGCTCTCTCACTTTGGTTGGTAAAAGGTGCCTTTGTCATCTTTCCCAATAAACAAGACTCGCATGTATCAAATGATTCAAAATCAAATGAGTTAAGAAATCCATCTTTCGGGAGTTTCGAAATGCGTTTCTTATTTATATGGCCTAGACTACAACGCCATAGGTAGGTCGGATTCAAATCATTTGACTTGAACCTTTTAGTAGTTATGTCATAGATATATCCATTCAATTTTCTCTGTCCTTGAGATCCAACATTTAGTCAAATGTGAGATCCACATGTAGTATCCAATACCCATGTTGAGGAAGTAGAAAAGCGAATATCTATGACATAGATACTTGAAGCGATAGCCCAGCTATCCTTCTTGTTCTTCTCTAGATCTTCGAGGTTGAGTTTGCAATTTCTTTTCAAATGACCAAGTTCATTGTAAAAGAAGCGAGACTCTATCCTTGGAGGTTTTGCCTTCTTGGCTTTCCGTTTCATATACCCCTTCCTTTACGAATGGACAAAATAGAACTAGGCCTCTCTAAGGCTCGGCTTAGCAATTTTGAGCATCCCATGCGGTTCGAAATTGATTCCTCCATGTTGTAATCCATGACAAAGTTATCATAACTTCACGGGAGTGAGTTCAAGATCACATCGTAGCTAACTCCTAGGACATGGGAATCCAAGCCTCTCAAGCCTTGCATATTCTTGGAACATTTCCGTAGGATGAACAATCATCTCAGAAGCCTCCACATGTTCTAGATCTCTATTGAGGTCTAGAAGCATAGTGGCAAGCATCGAGCATCCTGCATCCACGAGTCATCTTTATGCTTCGTATAAGCATCGAGTCGAGCTCTTGGATCAGCGGTGAAGGCTCGTCAAGAATGGGTTGATTGATGAGATACTCTTTTCTTTCGTGTTTAGGATCAACGCTTAAGTTCCCAAACATGTCAAGAGAGTTTGTCTCATCGAGTTCGTCCTTCTCAAGGACTGATCGCATTGATGGTGTTGAAGTGTTACTAGACTACATGATTCTACAACTAAAGGTATGCAAAGTTTAAGTAGTAACCTCCCACTGAATTAACAACCCTCATTATAATTAGTGGGCTAAGATCCATATTTGGCTTAAATTTAAGTCCGCTTTGGCAGGACGCTTAAATTAAGTTATTTAGGTAGGCAAACCCCTTGCCAATTACATCACATGTAATTCTTAGATCTTTATGGGATTCGATCATCATATGACCGGCACGTTTAATCCCATCTAATGCCTTGAGATCCAAAACCGTTTTGATGATCTCAATTAAGTCAAGACAATAATGAATATAGAGTATCACCATTACTCTCTCTTGTCTCCCCAAGATTACTCAGATGCATCCACTTTGGTGGAACATGCAAATGGGTGATCTAGGTTTTGACAAGTATTCATTTATTGACGGCATTATGACTTAAGATTTTATTTAGAGGTATTATTTGATATTTATTTAATTAATCCTATTAATTTTATTTATATGAATGCAATCAATATTGTATTTCATATAATGTCTAATTTAATCATGCAATGATCACATCAAACATAATTAAAAACTCGTGACACAACATGGCTCATCTAACCCAGAGTCCTCTCAAGCCAATGAGGGGACTTCTCTAAATAATAAAAGAAAATACATAATGAGAAACCTCGTTTAACATTCGAGGGGAGTGAGATGAGAAGAGAATGTACATCAAGATTATTTAGAGAGAGAGAGGCATGGCTCGCAGGCCATATTTAAAAATACAACATTTGTAAAATATCTAGAGCCATGTTGTTCACCATACCCAAACAACACTTTGAAAGGTAAATTAGAACATATTTTAATCATGAATTAAAATTTTCTAATTTATATTATATTATATAATACATATAATATATTAAATTCTCCAATTTATATTATATTATATAATTATATAATATAATAAATTCTTCAATTTATGATAGTTATTTAATTTATCTAATAAATTAAATACTATATATGATAATATTATCATCTATAAATAATATCATTATTGTTTCAAATTTATATTATATTATAAATATAATATAATATCATGATTTAAATTCTCTAATTTAAATTATATTATATACTATATATAATATAATATCATGATTAAATTCTCTAATTTATATTATATTATAAATATAATATAATATCCTATCTGATCCGTCTGAACAATTCGAGAAAATTGCCTATACGGTCCGATCTGAACAATTCAGAAAATTGCCTATCTGATCAATCTGAACAATTGAGAAAAGCTGCCGTAATATCCGACTAGTTATCCGTAGAAACCCTAACATCAAACAAAAACCTTAGCACGAACTTAACTCTAACGTGCTCATACGTTTTTACTTGCATAGCAATTCGGTTAAAACATATATCACATATATGTAATCAAACATGAAAAAGCCTAATTTAAACGCACGTTGAGTTGGCTCTGATGCCCTTTGTTGGGATCCGTACACGCAGCGGAGTAAAAAAAAATTACGGATCCCTTAGGCGGATCGCTCAACGGCGTTTAAATCAAGGTTTAGGGTTTACGAATCGTACCTTTGCAGATAGATCTAATCAAATTTATTTATTTAATCGAATTAAAAGCCCACGATTTAATTTATATTTATAAATTAAATCAAGATATGATATCGTTATATTTAATTTAAAATGAGATCCGATATCTCGGTTCAAATTAAATCGATATCAATATCTTTATTCGAAAATTAAATCGAGATACAATATCTCAATTTATTATAGTTATTTAATTTATCAAATAAATTAAATACTATATATAATAATATTATTATCAATAAATAATATTATTATTATTTTAATTTATTATATATTAAATCAAGATATGATATCGTTATATTTAATTTAAAATGAGATCCGATATCTCGGTTCAAATTAAATCGATATCCAATACCTTTATTCGAAAATTAAATCGAGATACAATATCTCAATTTATTATAGTTATTTAATTTATCAAATAAATTAAATACTATATATAATAATATTATTGTCAATAAATAATATCATTATTATTTTCGAATTTAATATATTTATATATGCATATATATATATATATATATATACACACAAATCCTAGATTAAATATGTATTCATTAAATCTTAAACACATTTAAGATTCAATGAATCTGGACACTCTTGCTCGTGTTAGGCCATTCTTGTGTGCGACCCTGTAGGCCCACATGAGATTGGCAGCGGGCCAATACTGTACCAACCCACAAGTCGCAAGCGGCCTCTAGCAAGACATTGCGACTACCCAATTCATATGGGGATCGTTCATAAGTACAATGACTTGCCCCTAGGGCATAATTTCCAACACGTTTTCCACGGGATACAGTAAAGATGGACAGACACGAACCTTCCCACGTGAATTCCCGTGGAACAATAAGACGTACCGCACGGAAATCAGCAAACCCTAGACACATAAGGGACAACATGAACTCTGAACTAATCTACAATCCTAAACCTGAATACCTTCATGAGCCCGAATACCCAGTTATACTGGAATCTAACCCTGAACTCTTGAATTTGTACTCCCCTACACGTAATCATGCACCAGGACCCATGTACCATTCTGGACCGGAGTACCTACATGAACCTATTCATCAACTTTGCACTCCCGAATATGGCACAACCTCCGCCAGAGCCGGAAGGACCAAATTCATCAAGCCATTTATCTGATGGAGACAACTCTGAAGATTCTCAATCTAGTAACCATGAGATTTTTGATGATGAATCTCATACCAGATATAAACCTCTTTTCCTAAAGCATGTCCAAATCGTTAACAGGTCTTTACACTAAAAGTGATAGGAAATGTTCTTGATTATAACAATAGTAGTTACAGAGCGGTGGCATTCTTCCATTGTTGAGGCGAATGGAATGACAGAGAGACCATCCCTAAAAATTTTGTTCCCTACTTTCCACTTGTTCCCATGCCCTCTCTTCTCATTTATAGCTGGTCGGTTCATTTCCTGAGACAGATCTGAGGGGGGGATCTCTTATTAATATTACCTACCATTTTCTCACCCATAGGTTCTTGTTTGGTACACTCAGCAAGAGAAGTAGCAACCCCCGTTTGGCACGTATTTGAACTGAAAAATCCAAAACTGTAAGGATGATATGTATTGACAGCACGATGAAGCATTATGGGCAACAGTGGGAATTGGAATAGAGCAGGCCTCCATAGAACCCCCTACCATGTTGGAAATGCGGGAGGTACCATCCTGGTATTAGCTGTATTGGGAAACGGATTTGCTTCGGATGTCGGAAACCAGGACACATCATTTCGAACTGTCCTGAGAAAACTGTGGAGAAACGGGTTTGCTACAAATGTCGGGAACCGGGGCACATTACCAAGGACTGTTCCCAGAAAGCTGCAGATATAGGACCACATAAATCAGGCCAGATAATAGCATCACTCGGAGTGGAACCTGGGTACTCTCCGGAATGATCCAAGATACTACCGCTTAGTAGAAATCTATTTAAACCGATCCGGATTCTAAAACGATCACTTCCTTTGCTTGTACGGATCCTTTTGGGATGCATACATATGTACTAGCTACACCATTAGGTGTGAGCTCTTTAGTTTCTAAATCGTGTCTAGAACCAAATTACGAGTATAATATAGATCTTATTACTACTTCACGACGTCCATAACATTCTCAAATTGTGTTAAACCAGCGGCAATAAAGAACGATGACTATCAGTAGAAAGAAAGACGCGACTCTTTACTAAATAATTATGAAAATTGGATGTCAGGAATAACTTTCTGGGCCATGTTCCATGACGCGATGATGTTGTTAACTATTTTAAGCAAAGTGGGAGCAGTTCTGGAATAGAAATAACCAGAGATAGCAACATAGATATATAGTTTTGGGGTCTAGCAAGATAGTATCGCAGATTCAAGTGAACTTTCTCGTAACTTGTCATTGACAAGGTTCACAAGTAAAAATCAAAACATTTGTGTGGAACAAGGACTGTGAGATGAGCTTCCATAGATTAAGGGAGAAGTTGGTTATTGCACCAAGAAATTGGTTATCCCAAATCCAAGTAGATTCTGTAGTGGTACCAGTAGGTATGGATTGGGATATGTTTGGCTGCAGCAGGACAACATAATGACTTACACCTCTTATCAGTTGGAGCCTCTCAAGTCAATCTAATTTACTCATGACCTAGAGTTGGTGATTATCGTGTTTAATTTAAGAAAGTAGAGGCGATGTCTCTAATATTTGATCATAGAAGAATACTGCTACCACAAGTGCTTGAAAAACCTTTAGAACTCGGTGATATATATAGCATCGCCGGATGAAGTTACGATAGGACTGCGATGTAGTAAATGAGTATCAACCGAATAAAGAGAATATCGAATAGGTACTTTCCACAGAAAATTTGTACTAGTATCGCACATGACGATTCAGTGAACGAAAGCTGTTTGGTTACGATGGAAGCTTAATCCTGTGAAAGGAAGTTCCCGGGAAAAACTAAAAATACACCCAAGGAAAACTGATCTTGCAAATATTCTCGTTAAAACAATCGAGATGCCACTGATTGAAGCTTTGTACAGGCAAAAGTGTAAATCACTTATATTGCTCAACGGAATTGTCAGAGCAAAAATTTTCTTAGACCAGATATGATTGATCACAAGTCTCAAAAGACCATGAGAATCTTTTGGTAGAGGTGATGATCATATGTTTTTAGGGATATTCCTATTAGCCAGTGTCGGTAGAACACTTCAAAGGCGAACTTGCAGTCCGTATTACAAAAGGCCATTCGAGATTTTAGATAGTATTACCACCGAACTTGACTAAACCTCCGTGACGTTTTCCATATTCCTTAGTTATTACAATCCAACCGCAATCATGTCATTGAGTAGGAGGTATCTTGTGTTTTCATGGTATATAGACGCCATGGAAACATTTAAGATATTCTTGTGTTGCCATGGTGTATTGGAGCCATGAAGACATTTTTGTATTTGTGGTGTTGACCGCGGTGTATGGGAGCCACGGGAGACACTATATATCAAAGTACGATATGACAAGATCTTTGTAGTCAAACCTGAGATAGGGTAAAGATGCGAAGTTAATAGTCCGAAGTTTAGACATTACGGAGTTTAATTGGTAGGGTACAACTTTCGTGGCCGAAATTTTATTTAACGGGGGGAGAAATGTAATACCCTAAAATCTGACTTAGGGTAAATATAATAAATTAGTAAAATATACCTATTGAAAATAGGTGAATATGAGGTCTCAAATATGGGGAGGAAATTTATCATAATTCTCTAGGGCAATTTCTATTGAAATTAGAGGAATTAAAGTGCTAAAATGCCCTAAATGAACTAAGATCCATAAAAATACTGTGATAAATCCTAAGAGGCAATAAAATAATTATTAAAAATAGGAAAGTATGTTGTTTCTAATTTAGATAATTTTTGGGATTATTTCCCTTGGAAAATAATGAGACAAAAATCAAAAAGTATTGTGGGGCCATAATTGACCCCATGATTTTTAATATTTTATGTAAAGTATAAAATACCAATGTAAGTCTAATAGTTGTGAGAAAATAATTAATCCAAAATAAGGAAATTATCAACAATTAGTGAGGGATTAATTAAATAATTATTGGCTAATTATCTTAGCATGAATCAAGAGAATATTCAAGTAAATTATGAAAAACCCTTTAATTAAATATTAATTGATAAAATTAGCATAAAATATATTTGCTAATTATTGGGAAAAGATTAAGAAAAATAAATGAGATTAAGTGTATGAAAATCCCTAATCCTAAAAGGTTACTAATCTCATGATTAGAGCACTAATTAAACTTGTAAATTAAATTAGATAAATTAAATAATTTCTAATGGTTAAGATGTAATCTTGGAAAGTAAAATCAAAGGTTTAGAATTATTCTAGTAATTTTTAAAGTCTAAATCCATGTAATTAGAAATGGACCAATAGGAAAATTTGGTGAATTATATACTATAATTAAAATATATATAATATTAATTAAATAATTAAAAACAGAAAATAAATTAAAAAAAAAAAGAAGACCAGATTGTTGACCGCAATTTTGAGCTTAAGAGGATAAGATTTTGCAAAAATAATATCTAGATATTATGTGATTAAAATAATAATATAAATGAGATATTTGTGTAAAAATCAAATAGGATAAATGACCACCGATAGAAATTAAATCCTATCTAGAAAACCATGAACTAAGTTTCTAAAGTCAGGAAATATTATGAACAAGTATAATTTTATCTCGGAGTAGGCTGTCTCTGAAGTTATTTCCGTAACCGAAAAGGGTTATACTAGACTGGCTAAGAAGCTATCTGATATTCAAAAAGCAAATCAGATAAATGAAAATCTATAGAAACCAAGCCATAACTTGAAATCCAAGAATGAGTTGGTAAACATCTGGGCAAATTATGAATCAGTGGATTTTTGTCCCGAAGATGTTGTTACCTGAAGCAATTTCCGCAACCGAAGGCGAATATCCGAAAATCTTCAGCGAAATAGGAGAGGCCCTGAATGGTATCAAAAGTTTAGTTGACCCAAGTATTTTGAAAGAGGAAGAAGAGATCTTCAGGGCTATGTTCTCGGATTTTTGAGATTTTGTAAGATTACGCGATTAGGACACCGAACAGGGAACTTATCGGTAGAAAAATTCTTGAGGAAGTAAGTGACATCACTTATGTGACATCATCCTTGGGGAGGATGACATGGGGGAGGACAGTTTGGTGCATCCAAGGGCCAAGGAGAAGACTTCCAAAAGAAGCAAGATCCGACGGTTAGAAATCGGCATGAATAGTAACCGAAATTTCTCTATAAATAGCACCAACCTCTCTTCACAATTCTCACACCATTCCTCCTTGATCATTTCGAAATCTTGGAGCAGAGGAAGAGAGGAGGAGTCCTGTAACACCCCGGTTTTCACAACTGTTTTCATAGCGTTTTGATCAGAATTTTGAGCGACGGAATTTTTTTCATAATAAAGAGTAACTGAATAACATTGATAACAGTGTATCTGGCTGTTCATAAGGCCGTACATTCCTCCGAGTGTTTACATCTAATGTAAATACAACAAAACTAAAGCATCTCCGTCTGGTCTTCATGCTAGCTCCTCACCCTTGTCCTCGATCCTGAATCCCTTGGATCCTGTGGCTATGGTAAGAGCTCAGGTCCAATGCAACCGGACCCCAGGTAACGGTTAACCTCATGCTTATGAACAATACATGAACAATAGGTATCTTTAAAATTACAGCATTGATCAAACCAATACGTTGTATGATCATTTAATAACAACTACAATAACATGTAACGTTAAGTCTGTCTGCACCATTCACTCGTGCCACGATGTACGGTCGTGTCCTCAGCGCTAGGAAAACAATACGGCATTACTATGACTATAACCCGTAAAAAACTGTAATAGTGATCTAAGTACGATTCCTTAATCACAGTGCATCTAAGTACGGTTCCTTAGACACAGTGCATCTATGTACGATTCCATAGACACGATGCATCTATGTACGATTCCATGGACACGGTGCATATAGCACCGAATAGAATGGCCAGGTAAGTGTCTACCATGGGGGCCTCACTGACTTATACGGTGACTCAATGGCACACCCATGTAGACTAGCCTTGCCTTCGACACCAAACTATTCACAAAATATATGATCACATATATGCATTCAATAATCATCAGAGCTAGTGTTACAGTACGCGAACGTACATACTCTAATAGTACATAAACACACAACAGACATAAAGTCATCATCTATCACATATAATACACATACCACCTATATGCATATCATAAACATCAGCGTTAGTGTTACTGTACGCGAACGTACCTCCGTTGACGAACGTAGATGTTTCTGGCGGATACGGAACGTTTTGACGGAAAATCGTACTTTTGACGGAAAACGGTGAAATGTCCGACAGCAGCACGTCAGATAGCGGAACGACAGCGGTTCGTGATTACAGATATCCTATAAGGATAATATCACATTCTATTAACATTTGACATCATAACAGGCATTTTAGGCATAAATGACCGTTTTGCCCTTGATGCCCCTAATCGGCGGAATTTCGCCAGCACTTCGTTACTTTAACTCCCAACTTTCAGAAACTCAATCCCTACTATGTTTTTACCTCGTCAGGCATCTTTCAATGCAATGAGGCTTAAAAACAAGTATAGGAATCTCATCTCCTACTTCCTAGATCTAACTAACAATTCTAATCTATCTACTAAAAGAACTATGAAATTTTAAGACTAAGTACTGAAAAACTTACTCAGAGCTTCGCTGCAAAATTCCCCGGCTCCTCCTTCTCTCTAACCTCTCTCTAATTTCGGCTTGCTCTTGTGAAAATGGTGTGAGAAACACAAATGAGCAAGGGGGTATTTATAGGAGTTGGAAGGTTACTATTCATGCTTTACCAGACCGGATACTGACCGTGGGATCTCACTTGCATGAAATGGCAAGATCTTGGCCATCCACCCCCTTGGTCGACATAAAGGGTCCTAGGTGGCAGCTTGTGTTTTCATCTAGGATGATGTCACAAGTTGCTTTATGCCCTTGATCCGACAGAAATTCCCCGATGGTGTCCGATTCGCGTAATCTCAGAAAATCTCACAATTCTGGATTCACAACTTTGAAGATCTTCTCTTTCCCATCAAAAGTATCTAGGTTAACTTAATTTTTGGTCCTATTCAGGGTTTCAACGGTCCAGCCGAAGTTTCTTGAAAAACGTGCTCGGTTACGGAATTAAATTCCGGAATCATCACCCTCTGGACAGAAATTAACTGATTCCAAATATGTCCAGATAATCATAAACTTATCCCCAGATGTTGAGTTACAATTTATTTTCTTCAAATTCTAATTTTATGACTATCTGCCTTTTCTCGCATTTTCCCTATTTCGTCTTATTACTAAATTCTTCTACCGATCTCGGAAACGACTCCGGGAATAGCTCAATTCGAGATAAAAATCCACTCATTCATATTATATTCTGACTTTATAAATATTGTTCATGGTTTTCTAGATAGGATCCGATTTCCATTGGTGTTTATTTACTTTTTACCTTTTTTACTTTAATTAATTTTATCAAGTGTTTTATTTTTACACTTCATCTAATTTTCATTTTTTTTCTTTTATCTTCCACCCCCCATGTCGGCACACACACACAATTTATATATAATTTTTATTTTATTTTTTAATTAATGATTATATAATTTAATAATTATTTTTACATAATTTTTTACAAAATTTTCCTATTGGTCCATACTTGTACTTAAGCTCAAAATTACTTAATCTCATTTATTTTTCTCAATATTTTCCAATTAATTAGCAAACATATTTATGCTAATTTTCTAGCCATAAACCATTAATTTTAGGGTTTTACATAATTACCCTTGCATTTTCCTTTGTTTATGCTTAAGTAATTAGCGAATAATTACTTAATTAATCCCTTATCAATAGTTGATAATTTTCTTAATTGGAATAACTCATTACCTCATAACTTTAGCACTGACATTAGCATCTCATGAATTATGCATTATATAAGAATTTACGGGGACATTTTGGTCATTTCAATACTTTTTGAACATTCTTCTTTAATTTTTCCAAGTTTATAATTTATTAAATTACCAAAATTAGAGGCAATATACTCTCTTAATTTTAATAATTATTTTACTGCCTTTTAGGACATAAGGGCATTTTCGTCATTTTGGCACTCTAATTTTCAAGAGATTTTTCCCCTACAAATTTGATATCACATATTCACCTATTTCCAATAGGTATTATTTACTCAATATGATACTTATCATAAATGAGATTTTCGTGGTATTACATTTCTCCCCGTTAAATAAAATTTCGTCTCGAAATTTGCGTGTATCACCTCTGAGAAATAACTTAGACCTTTAGTCTAACCCTTGTCCATGCATACTTACTTAGCACGCATCCCAACATTCCAACATCAGTTTTATCCAACTGGTACTCCGGTTAAATACATGACTCACCTGTCTATTCTTCGTACTATCTAGCCGTTGCACTAACCAGACTCCGGATCATACGCTCCGGATACCTATTCTATCAGAACATTTTTAGATCATTTCTCTCGGTGACCGAGAATTCGTTTCAGCTTGATCATAAAGTTTTTATTACGTTTTAAGTTGATATATAGTGTTTTCCGTGGCGTCAAAACACCGCGTACTTTATATATATATATATTGCTTCCGTGGCGCCCATAACACCGCGTACTTTACTGTTTTAGCGTTTCCGTGGCGCCCATAACACCGCGTACATAAGTGTTTCCGTGGCACCCATAATACCGCGTACTACACATTCATCATGTCGTACTTTGATATACAGTATCCCCGTGGTTCCCATACACCGCGGCAATACCATATATCTCATACTCACGGATATCATGTCGTACTTCGATATATTATGTTCCTCAGGTTCCCATACACCGTAGCAACATAAGATACCTTATACTTAATGATACTATCGTGATTTGTTTTATAGTTACTTAAGAAACATGATAATGATTATCACTATGTTATGTGTGGATTTGTAACATCCCATTTTCTAAAGGGAATTTTTTTTTTTCAATCAGAGTAGAGCATTGGAGCGAAAGAGTAACTGATTTATAGCAACATCAACCATAGTGTAACATTGTAATGATTACAGTAATCCTAGTGTTCAGAAATAGAAACAGAAAGCGGTAAAGATATCTTCGGCCGTAAGCTTACTCCTGCAGCTTGCCTCGGTCTCCGATCCGTGGTCCTCCGGACCCTGAAGCTATAGCTGAGATTCAATTTACCACATTGAATCTCAGGTAACGGTTAACCTTATGCCCATACAATACAGTATACAGACAACAGATATTCTAGACTATACAACAGTATATCAGTACATAAGCATACAGCAGATGCATGATCAATATGACGACGTAACATAAGCACAGAGAAGTATGCAAAGCCTCATAAGGTAAACAATAACAACAACAGCCTGCACTATTCACCAGTGCCACGATACCACTCGTGTCCTCAGCGCTAGGAAAACATAACGACATTATTATGACTATAACCCGTGTAAAACTGTCTGTATAACGGTCTACGAACGTATCTATCACATATATGCATTTAAGCAGCACAGGATTAGTGTTACAGTACGCGTCCGTACCTTCGTTGATGGCGTAGGTACTTCTGACTGAAAAACGTACTTTTTACGGAAAACTGCGAAACATCCAACATCGGTATGTCGGGCAGCGTAACGGCAGCAGATCAGAGTTTCTGATGTCCTATAAGAGTAATATCACTTTCATTAGTGATTTGGCATTATAACTGGCATTTTAGGTAAAAATTACCATTTTGCCCCTATACCCCTAATTCGCGGAATTTCGCCAGCACTTCGTTACTTAGGCTCAGATTTTCCAAAATTTTGCCAGAACTTCGACCCCACCATGATTTTTGAAATTCCCACTTAAAATACCCCTATCATATGATATCTAATGATATTCGGAAAATTAAATACTAATCTAGCATTACTACTCTAACTATTGAAAAAACTACGAAAGCTTAAAGCTCGGTACCGAAAAACTTACCCAGAGCTTCACTACAATTTTCCCCAGAGCTTCTCTCTCTAAAATCCTCTCTCTATTTTTGGCTAGGAGGCTTCTCCAAATGGTGTGAGATTTCAAGAACACTACATGCCTATTTATAGAAAAACTTAGGGCTATAAGTGTCATTTTCCAACTTGTTCTCAACCATTGGATTTATCTTAGATTGGATGGAAAAATCTTGACCATTTGAATCCTTGGTCAACATACATGGGCTGAAGTGGCAGCAAGCAATTGGTTCCAAGTGATGACTCATGGCTACTTTATGCCCGGTCCGATAGATTTTCCCCGATCGGTATCCGATTCGCGTAATTTCGGAAAATCTCAAAATTCTGGATTAGACAAATCCTAGGTATTTCATTCCTCATTAGAAATGTATAATTTAACTAAATTTTTAACATTGTCTAGGTCTTCTCCAGCCTGACGGAAGTTTTACGGAAAAACGTGTTGGTTGCGAAACGAATTTCCGGAATCATCAACCTCTGGACAAAAATTCACTGATTCCAAATATGTCCAGATAATTCCAAACTCATCTCCAGATGTTGAGTTAGAATTTATTTTCTTCAAGTCCAAAATGTGACTATCTCGCATTTTTCCCTATTTCGTCTTATTAGGAAAATGCTCTACAGTTTCGGAATTAACTTCCGAAAAGTCTAACGGAAGATAAAAATCCACCGATCAATATTTTACCTTGACTTTGGAAATCCCATTCTGGTTCTCCAGATAGGATCCGTTTCCTATTTATTTTATTACTATTCACTATATTTAATTATATAATATAATAATACAACTTTTGCAAAAATATCATGATATTTTAAATTTGTTCTTATCTTCATTTTTCTTTGCAAATTTCGGCTGGCCCTATTTTATAATTAATAAATATTTACTTTTTATTTAATTAATTATTTAATGATTTATTTATTTTAATTTTCTCCAAAATTCCACAAAATTACCTAATTGGTCCATTCTTGTATTTAGGCTTAAAAATACCTAAACTCATCCATTTTCCTCAAAAATTTCCAATCAATTAGAAAATATGTTTTTACTAATTTTAAGCCAAAAACCACTAATTTTAGGGTTTTATATAATTATTCATGAATTTCCTTTGCTTATGTTTAAGTAATTAGCCAATAATTACCTAATTACTTCCTTATCAATAGTTGATAATTTTCTTAATTAGAATGACTCATTACCTTCAAACTTTTGCATTGACATTTGTGATTTCATGTCTCATTCATTATATTAGGATTTATGAGGGTATTATGGTCATTTCAATACTTTTTGAACATTCCTTCTCAATTTTTTGAAGCTTATAATTTATTAAATTACCACAATTAGCGATAATATATTCTCTCAATTTTAACAATTGTTTTACTGCCTTTTAGGATTTTTCACAATTTTTCTAAATCATTTATGTCCCATAGGGGCATTTTCGTCATTTTGGCACTTTGGCACTTAAATTCTCTAATTTCCTACAGAACTTAACTTAGAATAATAGACTATATCCATACAAGTTTTAAGGTCAAAACTTCACTTATCAGAAATATCTAATTTATTTATAATATTCCAGATAATAAATATCCGGGTATTACAGGATTGGTTCGACTTTAAGAGACTTGAGAGTGATAAGTCATCACACTGTCATGCTGCAGCTAGACATATCCCGATCCATTCCTATTGGTACCATTATAAAATCTACTTGGATTTGGGATAACCAATTTTTTGGTGCTGTGACCAACTTCTCCCTCACTTCATGAAAGCTTGTCTCATAGTCTTTGTTCAAGCTTAATGATTTGATTTCCTACTTGTGAAGTTTGTTTAAGTGATGAAAGATTCTTCATGAATCTGCGGTACTATCCCGCTAGATCCAAAAACTACATATTTATATTAATATTTCCGGCTATCTCAATTCCGTAATCTAGCTTCCACTTTCTGAAAACAATTAATAATATCGTTGTGTCATGGAATATGGCCCAGAAAGTTTATTCCTGACAGCCAACACTCATATTTACTTACTTAGTAAAGAGTCGCGTCTTCCCTTGGTATTCTTGCTACTGATCGTCATTGTTCTTTGTGTTTCCCTTCCGATGTCCGAACAGATGAGAACGTCGTCAATCAATACCTCTATTAGCCTACCTACGTGTTTGAGAGGAAACTTTGTTGCAAGTACCCTATGAACAAGGTAGGTGCATTTAGTCTGAAGGTTATCTCAAGAGATTTTAAAATGTTCATTTTAAGTCCGGCAAACTATTTTCAGAACAGTGCTGGTCTTGATCTGCAGCTGGGGTGTTCCGATCATAAGTTGATCTAAGACATAGGAGTTAGATCTTAGGATAGGTCATCGATCCTGGACAGTGGTATTTGTTTTTTGATAGTTACTTCGTCCAACCGACCAGGCCTGATACAGAGTCGCAAGCTCCTGTTTTCCTTTTAAGAAAATCACTGGAAATTTCTAAGGTGATACGTTGGGTTGAATTAGACCATTTCCTCTGATATTTCTTCAAGTTGCTTTCTCAACTCTTATCCTCCGTTCGATGTCATTTGATACTAGTTTAACACAATTGAGGATGTCGACGACGTTATGAAGTAGTAACAAGATCTATATTATACTCGCAAGTTGGTTCTAGGTACGCTTTACAAGCTAAAAGCTCACACCCAATGGTGTAGCTACTACTTGATTGTATGGAAAAGTATATGTATGAATCCCAAAAGGATCTATACAAGTATCAATAGTAATTGATCGGTCTAACACCCGGATCAGACTATATTTGAAATAGGTTTTACTAAGCGATAGTATCCGGGACTATCTCTTAGGATTCTCCGGCTTCCACTGCGAGCAATGCTAACATCTGGTCTAAGTTCTGTGGCACGATCTCCGTAGCTTTCTGGGAACAGTCCTTGCTAACGTGCCCTGGTTCCCGACATTTTGAGCAAATCGGTCTCCTACTACAGGCAACATCGGGATGGTAATGCCCGCATTTCCAGCATGGATGGAGTTTCTGCTTCTGCTGTCTTGTTTGGGCTGACTTCTGGCCTTGGTTCTGTGGCCCTTTCTTTACAGCTTTCAGGGGACAGTGCACACTGATGTGTCCAGGCTGTTGACACTTGAAGCAACTTCGTCTCTCCGTAGTTTTCTCTGGACAGTTCCAAATTATAAGAGTTATCTGGTACGGGTATCGGCCTAAATTTGGGCGGCGGATACACTGGCTCTGGGTTCATTCCTAACCCCACCAACTCGGGAACTACAGACATACGCGCTAGGTTCAATCCTAACCCTACTAACTCGGGAACTACGGACATACGCGCTGGGTTCAATCCTAACCCTACTAACTCCAGAACTATGAACATACGCACTGGTACGTTTTCTTTGTCCAGAGGGAACATCGTTTCTGTCCCTTTCTAGAACATAACACCAGAGTTATCAGCACTCATTTTCCAAAATATGCTCTTTTATAGAAAGGCGTTGAACCTAACTCCGTTACTCAAACCAATTGGCCAGGTAGGTGTCTATCAAGGGAAGTCTCACCGAGTTCACGGCAACTGTTACACCCCTACCGGCCTCGCCCTTTCGGGTGGCGGGTTAGAGGGACTCCTTTTACTTATTACCTTTCCTCCATTAAATAGTATTTTTAATATACATCAGAGTGCACACAACAGAGCATATGATCGGTTTGGACAACTTACAATGTACTGGTAAATGTACAATAATCTAAGTAAAGTCCTTGTAGGGTTAAGGGTACAATCGTCCAAAATAAATACTGAACAGAAAAATACAATCATCCCAAAATAAAAACTATACAAAACATGATAGGGCATTCCCTATCTCTTCACACTTCCACACCATGCCCTTACTTCCTTGCTTCTGAACTACTCAGCCACTAATACCTGTATTCTTTGAAACCAGTCTGGAGTTCAAAGTTGAACCCCAGAGTAATCATAGACTCATATACAATATGTATACAATGCATGCAATGCAAATCACAATCGAAGTAATAATAAACCTTCCTCTGGCACAACAAACTGACATGTAGCAACTCTGTAGAACCGCCTGGTCAAGACAAGCCCCTCGGAACAGCGCGCTCAGGGGCCTCAGTGGTAAGGGTGGCCAAACCCTAACCACCTACCCCTCCGAGGCCTCGGTAGCAACCTATGAACACACAAGTCACATAGGCCCTACCTACCTCACATATCTCTATGCATCGCAGCAACACCCTAAGGACACACACCAATAGGCACCGCACCGGATCCTACATGCCCTCGGTATTGTAGCAAAAACCCTAAGGACACACATCCAATAGGTACTACAGCCCGATCTCGATGCAGAAAGAGAGGCACTACAGCCCGATGTCCTACATCATGATAAAACACACATGCAAAAGCAACATAAAGTATGCAAGTCAACAGTTACTACCTGGCACTCCTCGAAAATGGTAAACTCTTCTCTTCAAGCCGGAGATACGTCACTTGTTAGTTCTCTATGTGTTTTGATGATTAATAACAATTGTAAACAAGTATGAATGTTTTAATAAGACAAAAGAGTCAAAAACATTCTGTCATCGAAAAACTCGAGCCTAACTAGGCAAGCTCGAGTTTGCTGTAAACAGAGAGCACATCAGGCTATTTCAGCATGACAAACTCGATTCTGAATAAATAAACTCGAGCCTAAACTCCCATGGTATAGTAATAAAAAGTTTACAAATAAGTAAACTCGAGCCTGTATAGACAAGCTCGAGTTTGCCTCTCCGAGGAACATTTTCCAATTGAAAACCATCTCTTTAAACTTCGAGTTTATATTTTTGTGTAGAGTTTGCTTATTCCTATGGTCAGTAAATTGATGAACACTCGAGCCCAAATATATGGACTCGAGCTTAACACTTTTTGTAGAGTTTACTCTATGGTTTGACAAACGAAGAAGAGTTTACAAAATAGGTAAACTCGAGCTGTTATTGCAAGCTCGAGTTTTTCCTTGGCAGAGCTCCCAAGTTCTCCCTCATTTAAAAACTCCAGAGTATATGTTCAAACCTCCAGTTCACTCCAATAAGCATGGAATAAATGAAATCAAACTCGAGCCTGAGATTATGAACTCGAGCCCTTCATTGAAAGAGAGTAAAGCAAGTGTGCAAACTCCAGAGTTTGTATTCATGCTCCAGTTCACACTTTCGAATGACCAAATCTCTTAGGCATGAATAGTGTTAAACTCGAGCCTAAACACTAATGGACTCGAGCCTGCCTGGTTTGTGAAATATTATCTCAGGTGCTCGCACGATAAAAAGCTCAGTGATGATTCGAACTCGAGCCTACCTTTGTGAACTCGAGTTTACATGTTGAGACAACTTACAAACTCCAGAGTTTACATCAAAACTCCAAAGTTTGCTCCTCACGAAGATAAACCAGATACTCAAAGTTCCTTACGAACTCGAGCCCGACTTGGCGAACTCGAGTTTAAAGCGACAGCAAATATGATCGTTACTGGTTTCATCCTGATTAGTTTGAACTACAAACTTACCAATTTTATGCGAGTTAATTACATTCATTTAGAGAATTCATATGTATATTTAACCACTCTAAATTCAGAATGTTTTAGGTATTAATTGGATCAAACAAGGCATTGAATACACGCAACGAATCAGAAAAGATTTCACGCGTCTAGAATTCAATCAGCCGAAATTCAGAACCCAACGGCTATAATCATCATCAAGCAGAATTTCAAATGAAGAACATGCCGAATTGAGAAGTAACGGTCACATAGCAATTCACCACTATATAAGGAGCAGATTACAAACTTCGGCTGTTATACAAACTATTCATCCATTGTAATAATCTCAAGTCAAGGGGACTTGGAGATTGGGATTTCAGATTACAACTTGTAAGGGGAGTGTATCCTAGAGAGGATAATCCTTGAGTACGAGTGTGTATCTGATTTGAGTAATAGTAGAAAAACCCAGAGAATCTGGGGACTGGACGTAGGTCAAGAGTTTGGACCAAACCAGGATAAACTTTCTGTGTCAAGCTATTCTTCCCAATCTTTTACGTTCAGCTTCAGCTTAGGTGCAAAGTTATTTTAAAAGGTTTTAAAATCCCAAATTCACCCCCTCTTGGTGATTTCCTTCTGTTTTCATTTGGTATCAGAGCCTAGTTGTCTATTTGAAGGATTAACATCCTAGACAAAAAGATCCAATGGAAGGAATTCTACCCGATGGAGCCTCAATCAACAGAACCCCAGGTTTCAATGGAGAACACTACTCATTCTGGAAGGCTAAGTTCAGGGTCTATGTAATGGCCTTTGAGTTTGGTTTATGGAGGGTCTTTGAGAAAGGAAACTATGTTCCTTCCTCAGTTGTAGCTGATGTCAGAACTTCCAAGAAAGAAGAAGAGTACGATGACAATGATAAAAAGCTAGTTACTCTCAACATGAAGGCAATCCACATGCTGCAAAGTGCTCTTGGGCAAAAGGAGTATTTCAGAATTTGCACTTTGCCATCTGCTAAGCAAATGTGGGATGCTCTTGAGATAGCCCATGAAGGAACCGCTGCAATCAAAGAAAATCGTATCAATACTCTCATGACTGAATATGATTTATTACAGATGAAGCCCGGAGAGTCTATTGGCGAATTTCAACTCAGGTTCACTCATCTAATCAATCAACTCATTGCCTTGGGAAAAGAATATGAACAACCTGCCCAAGTGAGGAAAATACTAAATATTCTCACCAAAGAATGGGAAGCCAAGGTCACTGCAATTGAAGAATCTCGAGGCGAATCAATGGCCTCCGTAGCAACATTATTTGGCAGCCTCTCTGAGTATGAGGGGAAGATCAAATTCAAGAAAGGGCTAAATGACATCAATGTCAAAAACAAGGGAATAGCTCTTAAAACCATCAAAGAGGTAAAGTCAGATGACGATGAAGAAGATGAAGATGAAGATGGTGAACTAGGAATGATGGTCCGAAGATTCAAGAAATTCTACAAAAAGGACCAATCTCACAAAAAGTTTCACAAAGGAAATTCTAGCACTGAAACTAAGAAACCAATTATATGCTATGAGTGTGAGAAACCAGGCCACATCAAATCAGAATGTCCTCAGCTGAAAAACAAAGAAAAGAAATTCAATAAGTTCAAGAAAAGAGCTTATGTGTCAGCTATATGGGGCAACAACTCATCCGATGAAGATGAGGCGTAAGAGGAACAAAGTGCCAATCTCTGTCTTGTGGCTCAAGAGGAATCGACAACGAAGAGGTAAGTAATTCGATTTACCTTATGATGAATTATCTTCAACATATGATTCTCTTGGTTCAAACGATTCCTACATCTGTTTCTACTTGTGAAAAGGAAAGTTCTACTTGTTTTAATCATGATACAAAACCAACTTATAATGAATTATCTATCGAATATAAACTTGTTCAAAATGAATTTGATGAACTTGCTGAAAAATATTTTGCTTTAAAAAGGAAGAATACAACACTTGAACAGCAAGTAGAAAATCTTTCGGTTCCTGAAAATCTCATATGTGATGAATGTCTTATTCTAAAAAAGAAAAATGAATATCTTACAAAGACTCTTGAAAAATTCACTAGAGGAAGTGAAATGCTTGAAATAATTTTGAAACATCAAAGATTCACAAATGACAAATCAGGAATTGGTTACAAACCCGATTGTGAAAAAAGAAAGGCAAAAGAAACATGGACAAAGATCTTACATGAATTACTTTCAAAAATCTGTCCATACTTCAAATCCTTTTGCACATTGCAACTATTGTAATAGAAAAGGTCATACCACTTCTTCATGTTTTCATAGAAAGGATAGAAAAATTAAACCCGTAGGAAACTACCAATGGGTGCCTAAGGGATCCTATATGATTCCTAAGACACAAACTAACCCAAAAGGACCCAAAGAATATTGGGTACCTAAAAGATGATGTCTCCTTTTATGCAGATTTGTCTTAGAGCATCAAATCCCAATAAGTGGTACATTGACAGTGGATGCTCAAGACACATGACTGGAGACCAATCCAAGTTTGCTTCAATCAAACATAAGGAAGGTGGCAAGGTAACATTTGGTGGAAATGAGTCCGGAAGAATTGTTGGCATTGGCAAAATTGGAAACAGATGATATGATCTGTGATGCATGCCAAAAAGGTAAACAAACCAAATCTTCTTTCAAATCAAAACTGAAATATCAACTAATAGACCTCTTCAATTACTCCATATGGATTTAGTTGGACCAGCTAGGTAAAAAGCCTTGGTGGCAATCTTTATACATTGGTTATAGTAGATGATTTCTCAAGGTTTACATGGGTCATTCTTTTATCATCAAAAGACAAAACATTTGATCAATTTATTGTGTTTGCCAAGAAGGTCCAAAACGAGAAAGGATTCTCTATTGCGTATTCGTACAGATCATGGTGGAGAATTTGAGAATCATGCCTTTGGAGAATTCTCGTGATAATATGGGAATCAATCATAACTTCTCAGCTCCAAGAACCCCACAAAGAAATGGAGTTGTTGAAAGAAAGAATAGAGTGCTTACCGAAATGGCAAGGTCAATGCTAAATGAGAACCAAACATCTCAAGTGTTTTGGGTCGATGCTATGAGCACCGCTTGTTACATATCAAACAGGCATATCTCCTAAGAAATTGAACAAAACTCCCTATGAGCTCTACAAAGGAAGAAAACCCAACTTAGCTCACTTACACATCTTTGGATGTAAATGCTTCATCCACAATAATGGTAAGGACAGCTTGGGAAAATTTGATTCCAAAGCTGATGAAGGTATATTCTTGGGTTATTCAAGTAGAAGTAAAGCATATAGAGTGTATAATACCCGAAATCACACCGTTGAAGAATCTATGCATGTTGTTTTCTCGTGAAACCAAAACTAACAAGTCCTTGGATGATGATGATGATTTTCCTATGACAAACCAAACTTCTATTTCAACAAATACTGAAAATGCTTTGCAAAAAGATTCTGAAACTGAAAATGCTTGTGAAAACAGTGTTCAAACTCAACCAAAATCATGGAGATACAGTAGGAGTCATCCTCTGGATCAAGTGATAGGTGATGCAAATCAAGGAGTAAGAACCAGAAAAAGCACTTTAAATGAAGTTACTTTTTCAGCTTTCATTTCTAAAATTGAACCCTCTAAAATTGATGAAGCCCTTTCAGACAATGATTGGGTTATAGCAATGCAAGAGGAGTTACATCAATTTGAAAGAAACCAAGTTTGGGACTTGGTACCTGACCTAAAGACCATCCGGTCATTGGTACTAAATGGGTATTCAAGAATAAATGTGATGAATCCGCCATAATCATTCGTAATAAGGCAAGGCTAGTTGCAAAAGGCTATAATCAAGAAGAAGGAATTGATTATGAAGAAACTTATGCTCCAAAGAGCAAGATTGGAAGCTATAAGAGTTCTTTTAGCCTTTTCCTGTGTTAAAGGATTCAAACTTTTTCAAATGGATGTGAAATCCGCCTTTTTAAATGGTTTTATACAGGAGGAAGTTTATGTTGAACAACCTCCAGGATTTCAAAATGAACATCATCCAGATCATGTTTATCATCTCAAGAAAGCCTTATATGGTCTTAAGCAAGCCCCTAGAGCTTGGTATGAGAGGTTAAGTACTTTCCTTCTTGATCAAGGATTTGTTAGAGGAAAAGCGAGATACAACTCTCTTTATAAAGAAAAATAAACTTGGTGATGTCTTAATAGCTCAAATTTATGTTGATGACATTATTTTTGGTGCTACTAATGATACTATGTGTGAAGAATTTGCCAAGACAATGCAGGGAGAGTTTGAGATGTCCATGATGGGAGAACTCAATTACTTCCTTGGACTTCAAATCAAGCAACGTCATGATGGAATTTTCATTTCCCAGACCAAGTATTTGAAAGATCTATTGAAAAAGTATGGTCTAGCTGACTGTAATGGAGCAGATACTCCTAAGAGTTCAACTGCAACTCTGGATGCTGATGAAAATGGGACTGACTTCAACATCACTAAATATAGGGGAATGATTGGATCATTACTCTATCTTACAAACAAGCCGCCCGATATTCAATTTAGTGTTGGAATGTGTGCTAGATTCCAATCTGCACCCATGGAGTCTCATGCCGAACATGTTAAAAGGATTTTTAGATATCTTGCCGATACAAAGACTCTTGGATTGTGGTTTCCCAAAGATCAACCTGAACACTTGGTAGCTTATACTGACTCAGATCATGCAGGCTACAAGACTGACAGAAAAAGCACCAGTGGCCAATGTGAGTTCTTTGGAGGTTCATTAGTATCTTGGTTCAGGAAAAAGCAGACCACAGTGGCTGTGTCATCCAATTTGAAGCTGAGTATGTTGTTGCCTCAAGTTACTGTGCTCAAGTTCTTTGGCTCAAACAACAATTGTGTGATTTGGGAGTTCATCTCAAAGAAATCCCAATTCTTTGTGACAACACAAGCACAATAAGCTTGGCAAAGAATCATGTTCAACACACTAGAACCAAGCATATTGATGTTAGACATCACTTCATAAGAGATCATGTTCAAAAGAAAGATGTCAAAGTCATGTTCATCCCAACTCACTTGCAACTTGCTGATATCTTCACCAAACCATTAGCAAAAGAACAATTTGTGTTCATAAGAAGAGAATTGGGAATGGTAAATCCCAATGAGTTGTGAGTAATCTCTACCCAATTGAATGTTAGTTATGTTTTTGATGTTTATTGTTTTACTAACTTAAGCATCGGAGTATGTAGATATGTTTTGTGCAGGATGTGTATTGAAATCTATATTCCAAACCATCGACTGCAAGTAACCTGTCACAAACTCGAGCCTACCAAAGTTAGACTCGAGCTCGGGAGAACCAGAGAGACGCACTTATCTCAGGTCACCAAACTCGAGCCTATTAGTTAACGGACTCGAGTTCGCGGGAGACAGAGAGCAACCCATCTCAGAGAATCTGACAGACTCGAGCCTATTAGTTGAAGGACTCGAGTTCGCGGGAGACAGAGAGCAACCCATCTCAGAGAATCTGACAGACTCGAGCCTATTAGTTGAAGGACTCGAGTTCACGGGAGACAGAGAGCAACTTAGTTCAGAGAACCTGACAGACTCGAGCCTGCAAGTTGCTAGACTCGAGCCTAGCAAGGGTTCACACATACACTCTTGAACTCCAGGTTAGTACCGTTACACAAACTCGAGCCCGCACTTATGAACTCGAGTTTGCGTCGATAAATTTCTTTTAAAAACCCGACTGTTCATCTTCACTGAATATCACCCTCGAGCCTAAACCTAATTTTCTCCCAAAAATCTCTCAATCTCCTCGACGAAAACCGAGAGCATGGCTTCCAAACGATCTGCAACTCAAGATTCCCAATCCTCTGATCATCAAGAACCCCAATCCGATCAACCGAAAGTCTCTCAGCGTCCCCCCAGAGCAAAATCGTTTCCCAAACGATTCAAGCACGGAATTGACAAGCAAATTCCTGGAATCCCTTTGACCCATGCTACCCCTATAACCACAGTCAAGATGGACACCCAAAAGAAACCCTCAACTGCTGAAACACCACCTAGAAGGGGCAAAGAGAAGGTCTATAAAACTAGAAAGACCAACACGAGTCCTCTTGCAACCGGTCAGGGTAGCTCTCAAGCTCAATCATCCTCCCATCATCAACAAAACTCTGTTCCTCAGGTATCTAGAGACGCCCCAGCCTTATTTGAAATTTACAATCACTCTTCTATTCCTAAGGGATTCTTTAGTGAGGGTCACTCTCACCGGTGAGGATGCCATAAGATTCAAGGAGAATTATGAGGCTAAGAGTTTTTGTCCTTCGTCTATGTCAATTTAGATACCTTAAAAGAGGAATGTAGCCTTGATCTCACCCATTGGCTTAGCCAATTTGAACCTCTCATATCCATTAGAGCTTCCTATAGTCCATCTTTTGTCAAAGCCTTTTATTACTGCATGCAAAGTGACAATTTATTGGATGAGGATAGAAATCTAGTTGAGGAAAGGATTACCACAACCATTAGAGGCAAACAGATTACCATCACTGCTGCATACCTTAATGCCCTCCTCCAAATCCAAAATCCCCCTCCTGTTGCATCCCCAAACTATACCGATAGGCAGATATACCCACTCCTCAAACTCGATGAGCCTGTTCCCGATGGTTTAGAGATTCTAAATTTCCCTCCAGTATCAATGCCCCCTAGGCAAAGAGCTGCCTGGTACATATACACTAGAAATCTCGTCCAAAAAGGAGGTAACTTCACCCATTTTGCAAAGAAGGACTTTCCTATCTTTGCCTCTATCATAGATCAAGTTCCTCACAATATAGGAGATTGGATCTTCAAAGAGATGTTCAAATTTCGTTTTCATGGAAGGAAAACATCTCAAATACCCTTTGCTAGTCTTATCTCAGTAATCATGTTCCATGAAAGAGTATGGTACCTACCTGCCGATGAGAAACCTGAAAAACCAGCAAAGTTTGGTCAACATATCCTGAACCTTATGAGGATAAGTTTTGATCAAGGTAGTAATCACTCCAGAACTCAATCAAGACCTGCTAGATCCAGAGCCAATCAGTCTAGAGTTCAAGAGGCTCAGAGTGCACCACCTCCACCACAATCATTCCCTTCTCATTTGGATGAAAGAATCAAGACTTACATTGCCCAAGTTATTTCTGATATCTCTTCCAAGATGGAATCAGAATTCACGCGAGTGAAGAAAGGATATGAGGAGTTGACCGATGCCCAAGAAGATCTAATTCTTGAGCATGAAATTATCAAAGACAAAGTTCAAGGCCTCCATGACCAAATAGGAGATCACTCAGTCAGCATTTCCACCCTTTTGGTGTCTATGGCTAGCCTTCATGACAAAATGGACAAAGTCTTACACCATCAGTCCCTCTCTTCTGCTGGCCCTAGCTCCTCGGACCCTCCACCTACCTCTGAACCCATCCCAATCCAACCAACCACATCCATAGCCCTTGAACCATCTACACATGATCCTGCTCTTCAGCCAACCTCTACCCCATCTGATCCTCCCTTGTTTGCTGATGACAAAGGGGGAGAAGAGTTGGAGTAAAGAAGCAGACAATTTCTTAATGTTTCGATCATTTTTGGTTATATGTATAACGATCATTTTTTGTTATATGAATTGAAACTCTAAATGTCATTTTGTAATCTATTGGATACTTTAGCTTATGCAATATGACAATATGAATTATGCAATGAACAATGCTTATTTGATTCATGTTTATGTCTGCTACTAACTCTGATCATCAGAATCGTTCTCTAATGTTAAAATCTAATTCTGATGCACTTTCACTGAACATTTATGCTTCACTGATTTAAAATGATCAAACAAATGTTTTTAAAGAAGTTAATTGTTAACAAGTGTTGTCATCATCAAAAAGGGGGAGAATGTTAGTTCTCTATGTGTTTTGATGATTAATAACAATTGTAAACAAGTATGAATGTTTTAATAAGACAAAAGAGTCAAAAACATTCTGTCATCGAAAAACTCGAGCCTAACTAGGCAAGCTCAAGTTTGCCTAAACTCCCATGGTATAGTAATAAAAAGTTTACAAATAAGTAAACTCGAGCCTGTATAGACAAGCTCGAGTTTGCCTCTGGCGGGTGTTAGTTCTCTATGTATTTTGATGATTAATAACAATTGTAAACAAGTCTGAATGTTTTAAAATGACAAAAGAGTCAAAATCATTCTGTCACCGAATAACTCGAGCCTAATTAAGCAAGCTCGAGTTTGCAGGCTACTCAACATAACGAACTCGAGCCTGAGTAAATAAACTCGAGCCTAAACTCTCATGGTATAATAATAAAGAGTTTACAAATGAGTAAACTCGAGCCCGTATAGACAAGCTCGAGTTTGCCCATGGCGAAAGTTTTCTATTTAAAATGTATCTCTTTAAACTTCGAGTTTATCCTTTTGAGTAGAGTTCACTTGTTTCTATGGCTATAAATTGATGAACACTCGAGCCCAAGTATATGGACTCGAGCCTAATACTTTGTGTAGAGTTTACTCTATGGTTTGACAAACGAAGAAGAGTTTACAAAATAGGTAAACTCGAGCCTGTTATTGCAAGCTCGAGTTTTCCCTTGCGAAGAGCTCCCAAGTTTTCCTTCTTTACAAACTCCGAGTTTAAGTTCAAACCTCCAGTTCACTTCAATAAGCCATGAAATAAATAAGTCGAACTCGAGCCTAAGAATATGAACTCGAGCCCTTCATCCGAAGAAAGAAAAGCAAGTGTACAAACTCCGAGTTTGTATTCGTGCTCCACCCACTCTTTCGAGTAACCAAAACTCTTAGGCATGAATAGTGTTAAACTCGAGCCTAATCACTAATGGACTCGAGCACTCGCTTAGCTTGTGAAATATTACTCGTGTGCTCATACGACAAAAAGCTTAGAGATCATTCGAACTCGAGCCTACCTTCGTGAACTCGAGTTCACATGGTGAAACAAAATACAAACTCCGAGTTTACATCAAACTCCGAGTTTGCTCTCACGAAGATAAACCAGATACTCTAAAGTGCCTTACGAACTCGAGCCCGACTTGGAGAACTCGAGTTTAAGACGAAAGCAAATATGATCGTTCTTGGTTTCATCCCGATTCTTTTGAACTACAAAACTTACCATGTTTATACGAATTGATTGCATTCATTTAGTATATTCAAATATATTTAACCACTCTATATTGAGAATGTTTCAGGTATTAGATTGGATCAAACGAATCATTGAATTAGCGCGAAGAATCGAAGGCGAATGATTTCACGCGTCCGGAATTTAATCACGAAATTCAGGACCCAACGGCTATAATCCTCATCAAACTGAATTTCAAATGAAGAACATGCTAAGTTGAGAAGTAACGGTCACATAGCAACTCACCACTATATAAGGAGCTGATTACAAACTTCGAAAGATACGAAAAGAAAAAGCAGAAACGAAAAGCAAGCTCAAGAGTTACTTATACATTCAGTTTTCTTTCTGTACTGTATTTTGATATACAAAGAGCCTCAGTGTTTATCAATATCTTCTCTGTGAGAGAGCTTTTATACAAATTATTCATTCATTGTAAAAATCTCAAGTCAAGGGGACTTGGAGATTGGGATTTCAGATTACAACTTGTAAGGGGGAGTGTATCCTAGAGAGAGGATAATCCTTGAGTACAGAGTGTGTATCTGAGTTAAGTGATAGTAAAAAAACCCAGAGAGTCTGGGGACTGGACGTAGGTCAAGAGTTTAGACCGAACCAGGATAAACTTTATGTGTCAAGCTCTTCTTCCCTATCTCTTTACGTTTAGCTTCAGCTTGGGTGCAAAGTTATCTAAAAAGTTTTAAAATCCCCAATTCACCCCCCTCTTGGTGATTTCCTTTCGTTTTCATTTGGTATCAGAGCAAGGTTGTCAATTTGAAGGATTAACATCCTAGACACAAAGATCCAATGGAAGGAATTCTACCCGATGGAGCCTCAATCAACCGACCCCCAGGTTTCAATGGAGAACACTACTCATTCTGGAAGGCTAAGTTCAGGGTCTATGTAATGGCCTCTGAGTTTGGTTTGTGGAGGGTCTTTGAGAAAGGAAACTATGTTCCTTCCTCAGTTGTAGCTGATATCAGAACTCCCAAGAAAGAAGAAGAGTACGATGACAATGATAAAAAACAAGTTACTCTCAACATGAAGGCAATCCACATGCTGCAAAGTGCTCTTGGCCAAAAAGAGTATTTTAGAATCTGCACTTTGCCATCTGCTAAGCATATGTGGGATGCTCTTGAAATAGCTCATGAAGGAACAATTGCGATCAAAGAAAATCGTATCAATACTCTCATGACTCGAATATGATTTATTGCGATGAAGCCCTAGGAGAGTCTATTGGTGAATTTCAACTCGGGTTCACTCACCCGATCAATCAACTCATTGCCTTGGGAAAAGAATATGAACAACTCCGCCCAAGTGAGGAAAATACTAAATATTCTCACCAAGGAATGGGAAGCCAAGGTCACCGCAATTGAAGAATCTCGAGGCGAATCAATGGCCTCCGTAGCAAAGATTATTTGGTAGCCTTTTTGAGTATGAAGGGAAGATCAAATTCAAGAAAGGGCTAAATGACATCAATGTCAAGAACAAGGGAATAGCTCTTAAAACCATCAAAGAGGTAAAATCAGATGACGATGAAGATGGTGAGCTAGGAATGATGGTCCAAAGATTCAAGAAATTCTACAAAAAGGACCAATCTCACAGAAGGTTTCACAAAGGAAATTCTAGCACAGAAACCAAGAAACCAATTATATGCTATGAATGTGAGAAACCAGGCCACATCAAATCAGAATGTCCTCAGCTGAAAAACAAAGAGAAGAAATTCAATAAGTTCAAGAAAAGAGCTTATGTATCAGCTATATGGGGCAACAGCTCATTTGATGAAGATGAGGCAGAAGAGGAACAAAGTGTCAATCTTTGCCTTGTGGCTCAAGAGGAATCAGACAACGAAGAGGTAAGTAATTCTGATTTACCTTATGATGAGTTATATTCAACATATGATTCTCTTTATACTGAATTTAAGAAAACAACAAAAGAGCTCTTATTTTCAAAAAGAAAAATCAAACTATTAGAAGAACAAGCTCAAACGATTCCTACACCTATCTCTACGTGTGAAAAGGAAAACTCTACTTGTTCTAATCATGATGCAAAACCAACTTATAATGAATTGTCTACTGAATACAAACTTGTTCAAAATGAATTTGATGAACTTGCTGAAAAATATTTTGTTTTAAAAAGGAAGAATACAACACTTGAACAACAAGTAGAAAATCTTTCGGTTCTCGAAAATATCATATGTGATGAATGTTCTATTCTGACAAAGAAAAATGAATACCTTACAAAGACTCTTGAAAAATTCACTAGAGGAAGTGAAATGCTTGAGGTAATTTTGAAACAAAGAAAGATTTACAAATGACAAATCAGAATTGGTTACAAGCCCGATTATGACAAAAAGAAAGGCAAAAAGAAACATGGACAAAGATCTTACATGAATTATTTTCAAAAATCTGTCCATACCTCAAATCCTTTTGCACATTGCAACTATTGTAATAGAAAAGGTCATACCACTTCTTCATGCTTTCATAAGAAAGATAGATCAATTAAACCTGTAGGAAACTATCAATGGGTGCCTAAGGGATCCTATATGATTCCTAAGACACAAACTAACCCAAAAGGACCCAAAGAATATTGGGTACCTAAAAGATGATATCTCCTTTTATGCAGATTTGTCTTAGAGCATCAAATCCCAATAAGTGGTACATTGACAAAGTGGATGCTCAAGACATATGACTGGAGACCAATCCAAATTTGCTTCAATCAAACATAAGGAAGGTGGCAAGGTAACATTTGGTGGAAATGAGTCCGAAGAATTGCTGGCATTGGCAAAATTGGAAAAGAGCAATGGACCTCAAATCAAAGATGTTTATCTTGTGGATGGATTATGTCACAACCTCCTCAGTGTGAGTCAAAGAACGGACAAAGGAAACCTAGTCATCTTTGATTCAGAAGAATGTTTGATTGTAAGTAAGGATGCTCTCTCCTTAGATAATATTAAATCCAAAGCATTATTTAGAGCTCCAAGAGAAGGTAATTGTTACACTCTTAATCTGTCTAAAAACAATTCTGATTCTAAAAAATGTTTTGTTGGTAACTTAGATGAAAGTTGGTTATGGCATAAACGTTTAGGACATGTCAATATGATTCAACTTGATAAACTACAAAAAAAGGAATTGGTTATTGGTTTACCAAAACTTTCTTTTAAAAATGATATGATCTGTGATGCATGTCAAAAAGGTAAACAAACCAAATCTTCTTTCAAGTCGAAAACGAAATATCAACTAATAGACCTCTCCAATTACTCCATATGGATTTAGTTGGACCAACTAGAGTAAAAAGCCTTGGCGGCAATCTTTATACATTGGTTATAGTAGATGATTTCTCAAGATTTACATGGGTCATTCTTTTATCATCAAAAGATAAAACATTTGATCAATTTATTGTGTTTGCCAAGAAGGTCCAAAACGAGAAAGGATTCTCTATTGCGGTATTCGTACGGATCATGGTGGAGAATTTGAGAATCATGCCTTTGGAGAATTCTGTGACAGTATGGGAATTAATCATAACTTCTTAGCTCCAAGAACCCCACAAAGAAATGGAGTTGTTGAAAGAAAGAATAGAGTGCTTACCGAAATGGCAAGATCAATGCTAAATGAGAACCAAACATCTCAAGTGTTTTGGGTGATGCTATGAGCACCGCTTGTTACATATCAAACAGGGCATATCTCCGGAAGAAATTGGACAAAACTCCCTATGAACTCTACAAAGGAAGAAAACCCAACTTAGCTCACTTGCATATCTTTGGATGTAAGTGCTTCATCCACAATAATGGTAAGGACAGTCTCGTGAAACCAAATCTAACAAGTCCTTGGATGATGATGATGATTTTCCGTGACAAACCAAACTTGTTTCAACAAATACGAAAAGATTTGCAAGATGATTCTCGAAACCGAAAAACATTGTGAAAATGCTTATGAAAACAGTGTTCAAACTCAACCAAAATCATGGAGATACGGTAGGAGTCATCCTCTGGATCAAGTGATAGGTGATGCAAATCAAGGAGTAAGAACCAGAAAAAGCACTTTGAATGAAGTTACTTTTTCAGCTTTCATTTCAAAATTGAACCCTCTAAAATTGATGAAGCCCTTTCAGACAATGATTGGGTTATAGCAATGCAAGAGGAGTTACATCAATTTGAAAGAAACCAAGTTTGGGACTTGGTACCCAGACCTAAAGACCATCCGGTCATTGGTACTAAATGGGTATTCAAAAATAAATGTGATGAATCCGCCATAATCATTCGTAATAAGGCAAGGCTAGTTGCAAAAGGCTATAATCAAGAAGAAGGAATTGATTATGAAGAAACTTATGCTCCAAAGAGCAAGATTGGAAGCTATAAGAGTTCTTCTAGCCTTTGCTTGTGTTAAAGGATTCAAACTTTTTCAAATGGATGTAAAATCCGCCTTTTTAAATGGTTTTATACAGAGGAAGTTTATGTTGAACAACCTCCGTGTTTTCAAAATGAACATCATCCAGATCAAGTTTATCACCTCAAGAAGGCCTTATATGGTCTTAAACAAGCTCCTAGAGCTTGGTATGAGAGGTTAAGCACTTTCCTTCTTGATCAAGGATTTGTTAGAGGAAAAGCGATACAACTCTCTTTATAAAGAAGAATAAACTTGGTGATGTCTTAATAGTTCAAATTTATGTTGATGACATTATTTTTGGTGCTACTAATGATACTATGTGTGAAGAATTTGCCAAGACAATGCAGGGAGAATTTGAAATGTCCATGATGGGAGAACTTAATTACTTCCTTGGACTTCAAATCAAGCAACGCCATGATGGAATCTTCATTTCCCGCACCAAGTATTTGAAAGATCTATTAAAAAATATGGTCTAGCCGATTGTAATGGAGCGAGATACTCCAATGAGTTCAATTGCAACTCGGATGCTGATGAAAAGGGGACTAACTTCAACATCACTAAATATAGAGGAATGATTGGATCATTACTCTATCTTACAAAGAAGTCGTCCGTATATTCAATTCGGTGTTGGAATGTGTGCTAGATTCCAATCTGCCCCCATGGAGTCCCATGCTGAACATGTTAAAAGAATTTTTAGATATCTTGCTGATACAAAGACTCTTGGATTATGGTTTCCCAAAGATCAACATGAACACTTAGTAGCCTATACCGATTCAGATCATGCAGGATACAAGACCGACGATAAAAGCACAAGTGGTCAATGTGAGTTCTTTGGAGGATCATTAGTATCTTGGTTCAAAGCAAAAGCGACCACAGTGGGTGTGTCATCCACTTTGAAGCCGAGTATGTTGCTGCCTCAAGTTGCTGTGCTCAAGTTCTTTGGCTCAAACAACAATTGTGTGATTTGGGAGTTCATCTCAAAGAAATCCCAATTCTTTGTGACAACACAAGCACAATAAGTTTGGCAAAGAATCTGTTCAACACACTAGAACCAAACATATTGATGTCAGACATCACTTCATAAGAGATCATGTTCAAAAGAAGGATGTCAAAGTCATGTTCATCCCAACTCACTTGCAACTCGCTGATATCTTCACCAAGCCACTAGCAAAAGAACAATTTGTGTTCATAAGAAGAGAATTGGGAATGGTAAATCCCAATGAGTTGTGAGTAATCCAAATGTTAGTTATGTTTTTAATGATTATGGTCTACTAACTTAAGCATCGGAGTATGTAGATATGTTTTATGCAGGATGTGTATTGAAACCCCAAACAATCAACTGCAAGCAAAGCTGTCACAAACTCGAGCCTACCAAAGATAGACTCGAGCTCGAAAGAACCAGAAAGAGATGCAACTATCTCAGTCGCCAAACTCGAGCCTATTAGTGAACGGACTCGAGTTCGCGGGAGACAGAGAGCAACTCATCTCAGAAATTCAGACCGACTCGAGCCTATTAGTTAAAGACCTCGAGTTCGCGGGAGATAGAGAGCAACTCATCTCAGAAATTCAGACCGACTCGAGCCTATTAGTTAAAGACCTCGAGTTCTCGGGAGACAGAGAGCAACTTAGCTCAGAGAACCTGACAGACTCGAGCCTACAAAATGATCGACTCGAGCCTAGCAAGAAACTTCAAGGGTTCACACATACACTCTTGAATTCCAGGTAAGTACCGTTACACAAACTCGAGCCTACACTTAAGAACTCGAGTTTGCGTCGATAAAATTTCTTTAAAAACCTGATTGCTCGTCTTCACTTTATCTCACCCTCGAGCCTAAACCTAATTTCTCCAAAAACTTCTCTCAATCTCCTCGACGAAAACCAGAGAACATGGCTTCCAAACGATCTACAACTCAAGATTCCAAATCCTCTGATCCTCAAGAACCCAAACTGAGCAACCGAACATCTCTCAGCGTCCTCCCAGGGTAAAAACATTTCCCAAACGATTCAAGCATGGGATTGACAAGCAAATTCCTGGTATTCCCTTTACCCAAGCCACTCCAATAACCACAGTCAAGATGGATACCTCAAAGAAGGCTTCAACTGCTGACACACCATCTCGAAGGGGCAAAGAACAGATATACAAGTCTCGAAAGACCACAACGAGTCAAACTAGCTCTCAAGCTCAATCATCCTCCCATCACCAACAACACTGTTCCTCGTATCTAGAGAAAACCCAGCCTTATTTGAAATTTACAATCATTCCTCCATACCTAAGGGATTCTCTAGTGAGGATGTTACTCTATATGGTGAGGATGCCATACGATTCCAAGAGAATTATGAGGCTAAGAGTTTACGCCCTCGTGTATGTCAATTTAGATGCTTTAAAAGAGGAATGTAACCTTGATCTTACCCATCTGGCTTAGACAATTTGAACCTCTCATATCCATTAGAGCTTCATATAGTCCATCTTTTGTTAAAACCTTTTACTATTGTATGCAAAGTGATAATTTATTGGATGAGGATAGAAATTTGGTTGAGGAAAGGATTACCACAACCATTAGAGGAAAACAGATAACCATCACTGCTGCATACCTTAATTCCCTCCTCCAAATCCAAAATCCCCTCCTGTTGCTTCTCCAAAATATACAAATAGGCAAATATTTTCACTCCTCAGACCCGATGAGCTTGTACCTGATGCTTTAGAGAATCTGGATTTCACTCCAGTATCAATGCCCCCTAAGCAAAGAGCTGCTTGGTATATATACACTAGAAACCTAGTCCAAAAGGGAGGCAATTTCACTCACTTTGCCAAAAAGGACTTCCATATTTTTGCCTCTATCATAGATCAAGTCCTCATAACATAGGAGATTGGATCTTTAAAGAGATGTTCAAGTTTCGTTTCCATGGAAGAAAAACATCCCAGATACCCTTTGCCAGTCTCATTTCAGGGATTATGTTCCATGAAAGGGTATGGTATTTACCGGCCAATGAGAAACCTGAAAAACCAGCAAAATTTGGCCAGCATATCCTAAACTTAATGAGGATAAGCTTTGATCAAGGAAGTGATCATTCCAGAGCACCATCAAGACCTGCTAGAACCAGAGCTACTCAATCTAGAGTTCAAGAGGCTCAGAGTGCACCACCTCCACCACAATCCTTTCCCTCTGATTTAGATGAAAGAATCAAGACTTACATTGCCCAAGTTGTTTCGATCTTTCTTCCAAGATAGAATCGGATTTACTCAAGTCAAGAAAGGATATGAGGAGTTCTCGATGCACAAGAAGATCTCATTCTTGAACATGAGATTATCAAAGAGAAAGTGCAAGGTCTCGGGGATCAAATTGGAGATCACTCATTAAGCATCTCCACTCTTTTGGTGTCTATGTCTAGCCTCCATGACAAAATGGACAAATTTTACAAAATCAGTCCATCAATTCTGCTGGACCTAGCTCTTCGGACCCTCCACCAACTTCTGTACCAATCCCAACCTCCATAGCCCCTGAACCATCTACCCATGATCCTACTCTTCAACCAACTTCTATCCCATCTAATCCTCCATTGTTCGATGATGACAAAGGGGGAGAAGAGTTGAAGTGAAGAAGGAGTCAAGTTGTTAATTTCTTTTTGAGATATATGTATATTTGAAACTATAATGTCATTTTGTAAACCATTGAATGCTTTAGCTTATGCAATATGACAATATGTATTGTGCTTTATGTCAAGCTGATAACTCTGATCATCAGAATCAATGTTTAAATGTCAAAATCTAATTCTGATGCATTTACAATGAACACTTATGCTTCAATGATTTCAAATGATCAAAACAGTGTTCTTTAAAGGAGTTAATTGTTGTCCTCATCAAAAAGGGGGAGAAAGTTAGTTCTCTATGTATTTTGATGATTAATAACAATTGTAAACAAGTATGAATGTTTTAAAATGACAAAAGAGTCAAAATCATTCTGTCACCGAATAACTCGAGCCTAACTAAGCAAGCTCGAGTTTGCGAGCTACTCCAACATAACGAACTCGAGCCCGAGTAAATAAACTCGAGCCTAAACTCTCATGGTATAATAATAAAGAGTTTACAAATGAGTAAACTCGAGCCCGTATAGACAAGCTCGAATTTGCCCATGGCGGGAAGGTTTTCTATTTAAAATGTATCTCTTTAAACTTCAGAGTTTATCCTTTTTGAGTAGAGTTCACTTGTTTCTATGGCTATAAATTGATGAACACTCGAGCCCAAGTATATGTTGGGATCCGTACACGCAGCGGAATAAAAATTTTACGAATTATGGATCCCTTAGGCGGATCGCTCAACGGTGTTTAAATCAAGGTTTAGGGTTTCCGAATCGTACCTTTGCCAAACGCTTTAAACTGGTGGGCTACCTTCTCGATCAGCAGAAGCCGACTCTTTAGAATCGCCTTCCTCTACCGGTATCCACACGAACAGCCTCCAACACTGACGGCAGCGTGCTAGCGCCTCAGTATTCTTGCGTCTCTCTCTTTTTCTTTCTAGGGTTTTTCGCGGCTTTCTAATACGCTCGACATAAAATGTCCCGTAGGTTTTTCTAAACCTAGTAGACGTATTAAATTCAAAACCAATTTTGAATATGGATTAAAAAATATATTAATTAAATCTATTTGATAGATCTAATCAAATTTATTTATTTAATCCGAATTAAAATATTAAATCAAGATATGATATCATTATATTTAATTTAAAATGAGATCCGATATCTCGGTTTAAATTAAATCCGATATAATATCTTTATTCGAAAATTAAATCTGAGATACAATATCTCAATTTATTATAGTTATTTAATTTATCAAATAAATTAAATACTATATAAAATAATATTATTGTCAATAAATAATATCATTATTATTTTCGAATTTAATATATTTATATATGCATATATATATACACACACATCCTAGATTAAATAAGTATTCATTAAATCTTAAACACATTTAAGATTCAATGAATCTCGGACACTCTTGCTCGTGTTGGGCCATTCTTGTGTGCGACCCTGAGCCCACATGAGATTGGCAGCGGGCTAATACTGTACCAGCCCACAAGTCGCAAGCGGCCTCTAGCAAGACATTGCGACTACCCAATTCATATGGGGATCGTTGATAAGTACAATGACTTGCCCCTAGGGCATAATTTCCAACAGTATATGGACTCGAGCCTAATACTTTTGTGTAGAGTTTACTCTATGGTTTGAAAAACGAAGAAGAGTTTACAAAATAGGTAAACTCGAGCCTGTTATTGCAAGCTCGAGTTTTCCCTTGGCAGAGAGCTCCCAAGTTTTCCTTCTTTACAAACTCCAGAGTTTAAGTTCAAACCTCCAGTTCACTTCAATAAGCCATGAAATAAACTAAGCTGAACTCGAGCCTAAGAATATGAACTCGAGCCCTTCATCTGAAGAAAGAAAACAAGTGTACAAACTCCAGAGTTTGTATTCGTGCTCCAGTCCACTCTTTCTAGTAACCAAAACTCTTAGGCATGAATAGGGTTAAAACTCGAGCCTAATCACTAATGGACTCGAGCCTGCTTAGCTTGTGAAATATTACTTCAGGTGCTCATACGACAAAAAGCTTAGAGATCATTCGAACTCGAGCCTACCTTCGTGAACTCGAGCTCACATGGTGAAACAAAATACAAACTCCAGAGTTTACATCTAACTCCAGAGTTTGCTCTCACAGAAGATAAACCAGATACTCTAAACTGCCTTACGAACTCGAGCCTGACTTGGAGAACTCGAGTTTAAGACGAAAGCAAATATGATCGTTACTGGTTTCATCCTGATTCTTTTAAACTACAAAACTTACCATGTTTATACGAATTGATTGCATTTATTTAGTATATTCAAATATATTTAACCACTATATAAGGAGCTGATTACAAACTTCAAAATATACGAAAAGAAAAAGCAGAAACGAAAAGCAAGCTCAAGAGTTACTTATACATTCAGTTTTCTTTCTGTACTGTATTTTGATATACAAAGAGCCTCAGTGTTTATCAATATCTTCTCTGAGAGAGAGAGCTTTTATACAAATTACTCATTCATTGTAAAAATCTCAAGTCAAGGGGACTTGGAGATTGGGATTTCAGATTACTACTTGTAAGGGGGAGTGTATCCTAGAGAGAGGATAATCCTTGAGTACAGAGTGTGTATCTGAGTTAAGTGATAGTAAAAAACCCGAGAGTCCGGGACTGGACGTAGGTCAAGAGTTTAGACCGAACCAGGATAAACTTTCTGTGTCAAGCTCTTCTTCCCTATCTCTTTACGTTTAGCTTCAGCTTGGGTGCAAAGTTATCTTAAAAGTTTTAAAATCCCCAATTCACCCCCTCTTGGTGATTTCCTTTCGTTTTCAGCGGGAACATTTTCCAATTGAAAACCATCTCTTTAAACTTCAGAGTTTATATTTTTGTGTAGAGTTTGCTTATTCCTATGGCTGTAAATTGATGAACACTCGAGCCCAAATATATGGACTCGAGCTTAACACTTTTTTGTAGAGTTTACTCTATGGTCTGACACACGAAGAAGAGTTTACAAAATAGGTAAACTCGAGCCTGTTATTGCAAGCTCGAGTTTTTCCTTGGCAGAGAGCTCCCAAGTTCTCCCTCATTTAAAAACTCCAGAGTATATGTTCAAACCTCCAGTTCACTCCAATAAGCCATGGAATAAATGAAATCAAACTCGAGCCTGAGATTATGAACTCGAGCCCTTCATTGAAAGAGAGTAAAGCAAGTGTGCAAACTCCAGAGTTTGTATTCATGCTCCAGTTCACACTTTCGAATGACCAAATCTCTTAGGCATGAATAGTGTTAAACTCGAGCCTAAACACTAATGGACTCGAGCCTCGCCCGGTTTGTGAAATATTATCTCAAAGTGCTCGCACGATAAAAAGCTCAGTGATGATTCGAACTCGAGCCTACCTTTGTGAACTCGAGTTTACATGTTGAGACAACTTACAAACTCCAGAGTTTACATCAAAACTACATAATTTGCTCCTCACGTAAGATAAACCGGATACTCAAAGTTCCTTACGAACTCGAGCCCGACTTGGCGAACTCGAGTTTAAAGCGACAAGCAAATATGATCGTTCTTGGTTTCATCCCGATTAGTTTGAACTACAAACTTACCAATTTTATGCGAGTTAATTACATTCATTTAGAGAATTCATATGTATATTTAACCACTCTAAATTCAGAATGTTTCAGGTATTAATTGGATCAAACAAGGCATTGAATACACGCAACGAATCAGAAAAGATTTCATGCGTCTGGAATTCAATCACCAAATTCAGAACCCAACGGCTATAATCATCATCAAGCTGAATTTCAAATGAAGAACATGCCGAATTGAGAAGTAACGGTCACATAGAAATTCACCACTATATAAGGAGCAGATTACAAACTTCTAAGACACAACAAATTAAGCGTAAACGAAAAGCAAGCTCAAGAGTTACATATACATTCAGTTTTCTTTACGTATTGTATTTGATATAGAAAGAGCCTCAGTGTTTATCAATATCTTCTCTGTGAGAGAGCCATTACACAAACTATTCATCCATTGTAATAATCTCAAGTCAAGGGGACTTGGAGATTGGGATTTGATTACAACTTGTAAGGGGGAGTGTATCCTAGAGAGAGGATAATCCTTGAGTACAGAGTGTGTATCTGATTTGAGTGATAGTAGAAAAACCCAGAGAATCTGGGGACTGGACGTAGGTCAAGAGTTTAGACCGAACTAGGATAAACTTTCTGTGTCAAGCTATTCTTCCCAATCTTTTTACGTTCAGCTACAGCTTAGGTGCAAAGTTATTTTAAAAGGTTTTAAAATCCCCAATTCACCCCCCTCTTGGTGATTTCCTTCTGTTTTCATCCCTCACACATTAATACCCTAGATTCAGCCAAACACCATGCTCGTTAATTACATGAACAAATTTTTCTTCAAGTTCATGAATTTCGCCTAACACCCAAAATTCCAGAAACTTTGATCCATCTTTGCCGATTTTTAATAAAATATAGAAAACTCATATTGATACGTTATCAGTGGACTTATAACCCTTAGGATGTCTAGTTTATAGGAAAAATAACTATAAAAGCCTTCTGGGTTCGAGTTCTTCTCAGATTCCAAAAACTTAGCCACTGGTCCGAAACATAACTCATGTTTTTAGGTCATTTTCAGTCCTAAATATATCTCGGTTGGAAAATCCAAATGACACAAAATATTATACCAAAACTATTCCCCAGATGTCTAATTTCACCATGTAAAATTTAAAATCCATCAGAGTTCATTTACTATTTTAAATACACCGATTTGTCTTCGCTGCCCAGAAAACACCAGAATCGGTAGATTTACATCGCTTAAGGTTTAGGGCTTTTCGGGTTCGGAAAAGTAACATTGACTTATCCCCACACAAAATCACGATTTGGACTAAATGGAAACCTCAAAATTACCAAAATCCTACTGCATCTCCACGAAAAACACTATAGGGCAGAAGCAAGAACTTCAAGTTTGTCGGTGAGATGCTTACCTTGGAATTTCGGTTGCGGGTGCCTTCCTCTTCCCTTGGAGCAAACCTTCAGATGAAACCTCCTCTTCCTCTCCTATAAAACGTTCTGGGCACGTTCCAAATGAAGGGAGGAGTGACCTTTATATAGGCATCAAGGGTGAAGGTCATTATCCAACTTTGGTTATTGTCCCTTGGTTAAAAGGGTGCTTTGGATTTAAATATAATTCCTTTACTTGATTCTCAAGGGTTCTAGAGGGTTCTTGGCTCAAAAATGGTTCCTCCCATCTGCCCCTATGGTGAAATTCCAGAGTTGCCCCTGATAGTGGTTTTTAGTATTACTAGGTGTAGGTTTTTGGCCCAGGGGTAAAACGGTCATTTTGCACTGCACTTCTTCCAACTAGTGGGACCCACGTGATCTTCCCTAGGATGTGCTATAATTACCCTTTTAGAGTCATAATTACATGTCATTCCATTGTCACATCAGATTTAAATTATGTGGTCCAGATTATTCCTGAATATTTTATATTTCTCTTTCATCATAATGACATGATGTGACCCTTTTTCTTTTTCTCCAAGACACTTTCTCTCTCTCCTGGCCCACCATAATTTCGTCCTCTCCCTGTATCTGGGGGTCTGGGCCCGACTCCGGGAAGTCCTAACCGGTCCCGCTCGGCTACCTTTTGCCTGTCACACTTTTCCTAGTAACTCGTGCTACTTAGTTGGACTTGTGTGGGTCGGATCATCAACACCTTCTCTTTCCTCCTCGTTTTCTTCAAAAACGCAGGGAACTCTTACCCATCCAGGAAATATCATCTGCATATTTATTTTAGCACTTTTGCGCTCAGCTATTAGTCCCAAACCTTAGGGCATAGCTAAATGGTGTTCTTACCAACCAATTAACATCGTATGAGTGTTTTTGTGCCCTTCTGCACTGTCATTTTAATTCCTATGGTCCTTGAACTCTTGATCCGAATACTCATGCAAACAGGAGTGCAATAATGTCTTAAAATATGTCAAGAGGGTACTTAAAAATCCCCCAAACCAAATGACCAAAGTACCCTTGCAAAATATCCTCTTAACTTGACTTATTTTGCAAGTTTTGTTGACTTTTCTCTCTCCTCCTTGTCTTGCACGAATTTTAAACAATTTCTCTTTCTTCATGATGACTTGATTTGACCTCTTACATATGTAATTATGAAGGACACGTGTCATGATTTTATTGGACCAACACAAAAGTATGTCATCATTAGTCATCATGACCTTATTTTATTATAGTTACTTTATCGGTGTCTACTCGGGATTCTACCTGCGTTTACTCGAGCTTTCTTCACGAATACCAGTGTTTTCTCAAAAACGCAAGGCATACCCAACTGCCCTGAAAATGTCGTGTACTTACTTATACTAGCATATTTTCTCTCAACTAATTGTCCTATACCTCAGGACATAGTTGGGTGACATCCTTTTGCACCGGATTTATGCCGTATAGGCCTTTTGTGCCCTTCTTCCATTGGCACTTTAATTCCACGGCTTATACTTACTAGGTCCACTGACCCGTATGGCCAAGTTACTTAGTCCCAGAGAGGCTTCCTAACTCTCGACGTTCTTGGGACTCTTCCCGAACTGGGCTTAATCGTCCCCCTATTTTAGGCTTATTCCCAGTTCTTGGGGTTCAGAATTCAGGTTGTTACAGCGACTGAATGACTTACCCACTTAGACTAGCCCTGCCTTTGGCACCAACGGTTTGTTTATAACATAGTTAGAGTCATGCCAAGTAAAACGATCTGATGCCAGGAAAAATGCTCTGATACCAAAATGTAACACCCGGTTTTCACAACTGTTTTCATAGCGTTTTGATAGAGTTTTGAGCGACGTAATTTTTTTCATAATAAAGAGTAACTGAATAACATTGATAAAAGTGTATCTGGCTGTTCATAAGGCCGTACATTCCTCCGAGTGTTTACATCTAATGTAAATACAACAAAACTAAAGCATCTCCGTCTGGTCTTCATGCTAGCTCCTCACCCTTGTCCCCGATCCTGAATCCCTTGGATCCTGTGGCTATGGTAAGAGCTGAGGTCCAATGCAACCGAACCCCAGGTAACGGTTAACCTCATGCTTATGAACAATACATGAACAATAGGTATCTTTAAAATTACAGCATTGATCAAACCAATACGTCGTATGATCATTTAATAACAACTACAATAACATGTAACATTAAGTCTGTCTGCACCATTCACCCGTGCCACGATGTACGGTCGTGTCCTCAGCGCTAGGAAAACAATACGGCATTACTATGACTATAACCCGTAAAAACTGTAATAGTGATCTAAGTACGATTCCTTAATCACAGTGCATCTAAGTACGGTTCCTTAGACACAGTGCATCTATGTACGATTCCATAGACACGATGCATCTATGTACGATTCCATAGACACGGTGCATATAGCACCGAATAGAATGGCCAGGTAAGTGTCTACCATGGGGGCCTCACCAACTTATACGGTGACTCAATGGCACACCCACGTAGACTAGCCTTGCCTTCGGCACCAAACTATTCACACAACATATCATCACATATATGCATTCAATAATCATCAGAGCTAGTGTTACAGTACGCGAACGTACATACCCTAATAGTACATAAACACACAAATGCATAAAAGTCATCATCTATCACATATAATACACATACCACCTATATGCATATCATAAACATCAGCGTTAGTGTTACTGTACGCGAACGTACCTCTGTTGACGAACGTAGGTGTTTCTGGCGGATACGGCACGTTTTGACGGAAAATCGTACTTTTGACGGAAAACGGTGAAATGTCCGACAACGGCATGTGAGAAAGCGGAACGACAGCGGTTCGTGATTATAGATATCCTATAAGGATAATATCACATTCTATTAACATTTAACATCATAACAAACATTTTAGGCATAAATGACCGTTTTACCCCTGATGCCCCTAATCGGCGGAATTTCGCCAGCACTTCGTTACTTTAACTCCCAACTTTCAGAAACTCAATCCCTACTATGTTTTTACCTCGTCAAGCATCTTTCAATGCAATGAGGCTTAAAAACAAGTATAGGAATCTCATCTCCTACTTCCTAGATCTAACTAACAATTCTACTCTATCTACCGAAAGAACTACGAAAGCTTAAGACTAAGTACCGAAAAACTTACTCAGATCTTCGCTGCAATATTCCCCGGCTCCTCCTTCTCTCTAACCTCTCTCTAATGTCGGCTTGCTCTTGTGAAAATGGTGTGAGAAACACAAATGAGCAAGGGGTATTTATAGGAGTTGGAAGGTTACTATTCATGCTTTACCAGACCGGATACTGACCGTCGGATCGCACTTGGATAAAATGGAAAGATCTTGGCCATCCACCCCCTTGGTCGACATAAAGGGTCCTAGGTGGAAGCTTGTGATGTCTTCTAGGATGATGTCACAAGTTGCTTTATGCCCTTGATCCGACAGAAATTCCCCGATCAGTGTCCGATTCGCATAATCTCAGAAAATCTCACAATTCTGGATTCACAACTTTGAAGATCTTCTCTTTCCCATCAAAAGTATCTAGGTTAAATTAATTTTTGGTCCTATTCAGGGTTTCAACGGTCCAGCCGAAGTTTATCAAAAAACGTGCTCGGTTACGAAATTAAATTCCGGAATCATCACCCTCTGGACAAAAATTCACTGATTCCAAATATGTCCAGATAATCATAAACTTATCCCCAGATGTTGAGTTACAATTTATTTTCTTCAAATTCTAATTTTATGACTATCTGCCTTTTTCTCAGATTTTCCCTATTTCGTCTTATTACTAAATTCTTCTACCGATCTCGGAAACGACTCCGGAAATAGCTCAATTCGAGATAAAAATCCACTCATTCATATTATATTCTGACTTTAGAAATATTGTTCATGGTTTTCTAGATAGGATCCGATTTCCATCGGTGTTTATTTGCTTTTTACCTTTTTTACTTTAATTAATTTTAATCAAGTGTTTTATTTTTACACTTAATCTAATTTTCATTTTTTTTCTTTTATCTCCCACCCCCCATGTCGGCACACACACACACAATTTATATATAATTTTTATTTTATTTTTTAATTAATTATTATATAATTTAATAATTATTTTTACAAAATTTTGTAAAAAATTTTCCTATTGGTCCATACTTGTACTTAAGCTCAAAATTACTTAATCTCATTTATTTTTCTCAATATTTTCCAATTAATTAGAAAACATATTTATGCTAATTTTCTAGCCATAAACCGTTAATTTTAGGGTTTTACATAATTACCCTTGCATTTTCCTTTGTTTATGCTTAAGTAATTAGCCAATAATTACTTAATTAATCCCTTATCAATAGTTGATAATTTTCTTAATTGGAATAACTCATTACCTCATAACTTTAGCACTGACATTAGCATCTCATGACTTATGCATTATATAAGAATTTACGGGGACATTTTGGCCATTTCAATACTTTTTGAACATTCTTCTTTAATTTTTCCAAGTTTATAATTTATTAAATTACCAAAATTAGAGGCAATATACTCTCTTAATTTTAACAGATAGCTTATATAGCTTCAGGGTCCGAAGACTCGTGGACGGAAGATGAGCGTAAGATGAATAGTAGCATGTGTGAAGAACGTGTAAAGAACCGATCGAGGACATCTAAGATTTGAACAGATAATGTAATGTTCGTTATGAACAGGCAGCTACGCCACTGTATTATGTTGTATCAGTTACTCAATACTCCATTTGTTTCCAATGCTCTACTCTGATATGTGAAAAACAAAATTTATACTGCTTTTGAAAATGAGATGTTACAGCTCCCGCGGAGATGACCGACAGGGAACTTTAGGATAATCTATAAGATATATCCAAGGATCAGTTATCACTATAAACATGCAAATGAAATGATAACTAAAGGAGAATACTTTAAATAACATTAATGTTTAAAGTACAATGACTTGCCCCTAGGGCATAATTTCCAACAGTACCTTTGTAAGCGCTCTTTTAGACTGGAGGCGTGCCTTGGCGCTGGTGGATATACAAATGTCCCTAACTTAAGTTAGTATTTAATCATGTAATAATATCCTAGGAAATGCATTAAAAATCCAAAATTCATCATAACAAACATGTAAAAAATATAGTTCAATCAGTTAAATAAGGGTAAAGTTAAAATAAAGCTAACGAAGTTAAAGTTTTTTATAGATCTATGTAAAACATGTTGGAAGTTCTTTATACATCGAATCAAAGAAGTAAATAAAAACAAAATTGGAAAGGTATTAAATTCTAATATTAATTTAATATGGCTTAATAATTTTGTCATAATCAAATATGTTGGAATAAGTGCCCTATACTAGACAAGAAGAGCACGGATCTGTGTTTATTGGAGAGAGTCTAATTTATCCTTAGTAATGTTCAACAACTACAATAAATGCTTCTCAAAACGCAATAGTTGATTAAACTCCACTCTTTTAATTGATCTTTTGACGATAGAAATTAAAGTTGGGAGCCAACAAGGATTGTCACAGTTGGCTAAAAAGTCGGCCTCAAACCTAAAAAGGAAGAGGTTTGATACATGTTGGTCGATGTGAGAGTCTCGTTGGTGGGCGATTTGTACAAGTACCTTTGTAAGCACTCTTTTAGACTGGAGATGTGCCCTGGCTCTGGTGGGTTACCATTTTCTACCCCCACCTAATCTTTTTGGACCAATAAAAATGAAATTAAAGTTGGGAAATAGCTACTTCCTCTTGTCTTTATTATAAGGTACCAATAACAAGTGTTCTTAATCCTTTTTATAAGTACTTGTTAGTTTCCAAGGAGCATTAAATATTTTTTTTCCATGTACAGCCATATTTAATAAAGGTTGTGGGAGAGAGTGATAATGACCACTCTGGTCCAATTTATAAATTTATTTTGACTGTTTGCCTAATCAGTATGGGCAATATTGTAAATCACTTGATATTTAGCTATTTTTATTAGTTTGTGAGAATGATTAGTTGATACATTATAATAAGGACCAAATGGAGTATGAGATTTGGAGAAAAGAATAAAATAACTAAATATTCCTAATAACAAGTGAGAGTGTAGGCCTATTGTCACTTCCTATATTAAAATGTATTATTTCATGTTGCTTACTTGTTGTGGGACTTTTTATTGATATTTGTATAAAGTTTTTCACATTGTAAATTTGTAACTTCTTTTAAAACTATAAATAAAATCAACAAAAAGAATCAATGGATCTATGTATTAAGAGTTAGAGTTAAGGTGTAAACTTACCCATAAGCCTTTATCAAAAGTGCGCTCTGTAATACCCAATTTTCGATTTACCGAAAATCTTGAATATGAGACCATATTTAAATGGCAATTGTGGAATAGTTGACCATATTAAATTTGGCAAATATATGTGACATAAGGTCACATAAAATAATGGCTATTTTAAGTTCACAAGAACCATGGAAAGATGTTGAAGACACTTAGGCATATTAAGTCAAGTTAGCAAATTCTAATAGACAAATTAGCTTGTGCTAATTAAGATTATTGAAGGGAAATAAAAGACATCTATTGAGGCCATTATTTAAGAACATAATAAGGGCCAAGAGGGGCTGTAATTTTTGAAAATGATCAAGGCCCAAGAAGATGGATTAATACTTGATTAATATTAATAATGTACTAATACTCTTAATTAATTGGCAAACCAATTATTAGGGGTCACCTAATCCCTAATTTGTGTCCTCAAAGTGGCATCTTAATCAACCCCAAAAGTCCACTAATCCAGCCAGCCTTGTTGGATGAATGATAGCCAAGTATTTGTAAGATAATATCTTAGGAAATTAATCTTAATCCTCACAAAATTGCTTGAACCAATAAGAGACTTCAAGCAAAGAGAAATGGTCACATGGAGAAGTCATCCTAGGGATGAAAAAGAGAGGGGATGTCGACCATAATATTGAAGGGAGAGGATGAGAGCTGATTTGGATAATTAGGCAAGAAGAAGGAAGAAAAGTTGGAACTCTTAGCATTTATGGGACCCACACTGGTTTGCTATTTTGCCTATAAATAGCAAGGGCCTCTTCTCCATTTCCTTCATACTACAACAAGCTTAGCTGATCCTAGAGGGAGGGAGAGCTGAAGGAAACCATGAGGAAAAGGAGAGGGAAATAGGAGAAATTTCCAAAAGCATCAAAGGTGATTTCTTAAGCTTTAGCTTTTTAGTTCTTTGTAAAATTGTAGTTCAGTCTAGAAAATTGTGGAGAAAATTCCTTTGCATGTTTTTAAGTTCAAAAAGAGGTTTAGAATGCAAAATTGATGAAAAACATTTTAGGGAATAATTTTTGAAATGAATGGATGAAGATTGTGAAAGTTGAAGAATTTCTAGTTTTAAGTTTTCTACTGGCAGCGAATGTTGTGGTTATTATTTTATTGTATATGATCGAATGATTCATGGAGTCATGGTCAAGAAGAGGTCTTGGGCCATGCACCGTGATTAAGAATTGGTCTTAGGTCACATGTTTGTTGACATTCAGCTTTGTGTGGGTTATAGTCATGATAATGCTGCAAGTACGCTTTCCTAGCGCTGAGGACACGAGGATTCGTGGCTCTAGTGAGTGCAAACACTGTTAACATTACATTTGTTGTATACTATGTATTGTGGATGCTGAAATGTTATGAATATATGTTATATATTGTTTATATATGATATAGAGGTTAATTGTTACTTGAGATTCAATTTGATTGAATCTCTGCCTTGACTAAAGGTTCAGGAAAGGAACTTAGATTTGATAAGGCGACGTGGACAGAGTCGGGAAGAGGCACCAATGGACGGAGCCGTGAAGAGGCACCGATGGATGGAGCACGTGAAGAGGCTTTGGTCAGAGCGAATGTCGGAAGAGGTTCATCAGAGCGTAGTTTCTAGCATGAATCTGACAAAGTTGTTTCAAAAGGAACCTGGATTTGAGAAGGCGACGTGGACGGAGTCAGGAAGAGGCATCGATGGACGGAGCCATGAAGAGGCACCAATGGACAGAGCCATGAAGAAGCACCGATGGACGGAGCACGTGAAGAGGCATCGGTCAAAGCGAATGCCGGAAGAGGTTCATCAAAGCATAGTTTTATGGCATGAATCTGATAGAATTGTTTCAAACCGTTTGGTGCTTAAACTAAGGAAGGGTTGGTCAATTTGGTTTCAATAATTAGTCGCTGTAAAAGACGAGGAGACTCCCACTTGACAAAACACCGACCTGGCCAATAGGTTTGACCAATTGTGTTAGGTTCCAAGCCACAAGTCTAGTTAAGGCTTGGTTTCAGATTGTATAATTATTATGTCAAGAGTTTTAATTATACAAGTTCTAGATAATTGTATCACATGAATATTCCTTCGGGATATCTAATTTACCAGCTTATGCATGGGCATTTTATATCAGTTACTCATTGTCCAAATGTTAGTGCATGCTCTCCGTTCTGCTTTGCTCTGATATGTCAACACCCGTATTCCTAAATACTACGTGTCACTGGGCACAATAAGTAGTATGGAATTTGGGGTGTTACACACTCAACACAATATACTTTCCCAATGTGCAAAATACCCATGAATATTCAAGATAAGAGCAAAAATATCATGTTATATATAACATAACACTGTTACATATGCATATGTAAGAATAGCATAAGTCCCACCATGAAAAGTAACAAGGTGAAGTTATATTTAACAGTCCTGGCATTTTTGCTCCTATATTGAATATTCATGGGTATTTTTGCACGTCCAAAAACATATGGTACTAGATACACTTTAGGTAAGAGCTCATGGGTATTTTTACACCTTAAAACATTTGAGACTATATATAGGTAATTCATGTGCCATTAAATAACTTTAACAACGATTATCAACAAAATTGTCGTTAAACTTACGAGTTTACTCTTTGAATTTACTGTTTTTACGTTTCTATCTTATAAAATCGTGTTACACTATTTTACCATTAAACCTGTGTTAGCCGTAAACTCAGTTAAACTCACAAGTTCACACATTAAGTTTATCTTTTTTTACATTTGTATCTTACAAAATCATGTCAACTAGCTCTTAAACTCGTGATAACTTTTTCTATTTGATCATGATCCATTGCTTTATATATGAACTTTATATAAATTATGAATATTGATGAATTTAATTTTAATTATTTTAATTTAAAATAATGTTAAACCAAATTGTTGTCATTGTGAAAAAGCTACTTCCTCTTGTGTTTATTATAAGGTACCAACTAAGAAGTGTTCTTGGTCCTTATTATAAGTACTTCTTAGTTTCCAAGGAACATTAAATATATATTTTTCCATGTACACCCATATTTAATAAAGGTTGTGGGGGAGAGTGATAATGAATATTATATTACAATTTAGTATAATTAGTATGGGCAATATTGTAAATCACTTGATATTTAGGAAAAATTTAATGCTTTTTAACTGTTTTTATTAGTTTGTGAGAATGATTAGTTGGTGCCTTATAATAAGGACCAACTGGAGTATGAGATTTTGAAAAAAGAATATAATAACTAAAAAGTCCGAATAACAAGTGAGAGTGTAGGCCTATTGTCACTTCCTATATCAAAACATATTATTTCATGTTGCTTACTTATTGTGGGACTTTTTATTGATATTTGTATAAAGTTTTTCCAATTGTAAATTTGTAACTTCTTTTAAAACTATAAATAAAATCAACAAAGAGAATCAATGGATCTATGTATTAAGAGTTAGAGTTACGGCGTAAACACATCCATAAGCTTTTATCAAAAGTGCGCTCTGTAATACCCGATTTTCGATTTACCGAAAATCATGAATATGTGACCATATTCAAATGGAAATTGTGGAATAGTTGACCATATTAAATTGGCTAATATATGTGACATAAGGTCACATAAAATAATGTCTATTTTAAGTTCAAAAGAACCATGGAAAGATGTTGAAGACACTTAGGCAAATTAAGTCAAATTAGCAAATACTAATAGACAAATTAGCTTGTGCTAATTATGATTATTGAAGGGAAATAAAAGACATCTATTGAGGCCATTATTTAAGAAAATAGTAAGGGCCAAGAGGGGTTGTAATTTTTGAAAATTATTAAGGCCCAAGAAGATGGATTAATACTTGATTAATAATGTACTAATACTCTTAATTAATTAGTAAACCAATTAGACATGTACATGTGGCATTAAGGGACACCTAATCCCTAATTTGTGTCATACAAGTGGCATATTAATCAGCCCCAAAAGTCCACTAATCCAGCCAGCCTTGTTGGATGAATGATAGCCAAGTATTTGTAAGATAATATCTTAGGAAATTAAGCTTAATCCTCACAAAATTGCTTGAACCAATAAGAGACTTGAAGAAATGAGAAATTGCCACATGGAGAAGTCATACTAGGGCTGAAAAAGAGAGGGGATGTGAACCATAACATTGAAGGAGAGGATGAGAACTGATTTGGATAATTTGGCAAGAAGAAGGAAGAAAAGTTGGAACTCTTAGCATTTGTGGGATCCACAATGGTTTGCTATTTTGCCTATAAATAGCAAGGGCCTCTTCTCCATTTCCTTCACACTACAACAAGATCAGCTGATCCTAGAGAGAGGGAGAGCTGAACAAAACCATGGGGAAAAGGAGAGGGAAATAGGAGAAAATTCCAAAAGCATCAAAAGGTGAGTTCTTAAGCTTTAGCTTTTTAGTTCTTAATAAAACTGTAGTTTGATCTAGAAAATTGTGGAGAAAATTCATTTGCATGTTTCTAAGTTCAAAAATAGGTTTATAATGCATAATTGATGAAAAACATGTTAGGGAATAATTTTTAAAATGAATGGATCAAGATTGTGAAAGTTGTAGAATATCCAGTTTTAAGCTTTCTATTGGCAGTAAATGTTGTGGCTATTATTTTATGTATGAAATGATCTTCAAAAACCAAGAAATTTTTCATGAATAAATTAGACATGTAGGTATTTCCAAATATATAAAATATATAACATTGTGAGTTCTACGCAAGGATATACAATTTGTTGAAGTTAAGCCTTATTTCTGGAATTATAAACTGGACAGCGATGAAAAATCATTAAATTGGGAATAATTTGAGTTGTTAAAGCTTTTGAAGTTATTTTTCCTTGAAAATAAACATGTCAAGGGACAAGAAGTTTTTTGAAGCACTCAGATTGGATTTTTGTAGAATTAATTATGAGTTTTCGAAGTTGCTGCAAAATGCTGCCAGAATATCCAGCCATGCGTTTTCAAGTAAAACTAAGGGTAAAAAGGTCAAAATAGGTGAAAATATCCTTTTTGATATTTTTCTATGAAATATGATATTAATTATAATATCATATAAATTATGGTGAGGAATTAATCTGATGGTAAAATTATAGGATATCCAGGAAGTTTGGGGTTGGATTTAAAGGTCGGGCTTATTACGCGGAAGGAAGGTACGTTCGTGTACTATAACTATAATCTTCTATATCTTGTATGTTTGTATATGATTGAATGATTCATGGAGTCATAGACGAGGTCTTGGGCCATGCACCGTGATTAAGACTCAGTCTTAGGTCACATGTTTATTTACATTCAGCTTTATGTGGGTTATAGTCATGATAATGCCGCAAGTATGCTTTCCTAGCACTGAGGACACGTGGATTCGTGGCATTGGTGAGTGCAAACACTGTTAACATTACATTTTCTGTATGTTATGTATTGTGAATGCTGAAATGTTATGAATATATATCTATCATATATTGTTTATATCTGATATAAAGGTTAACTGTTACCTGAGATTCAATTCGATTGAATCTCAGCCCTAACTAAAGGTTCAGGAAAGGAACCTGGATTTGAGAAGGCAACATTGACGGAGTCGGGAAGAGGCATCTATGGACGGAGCCATGAAGAGGCACCGATGGATGGAGCATGCAATGAAGAGGCGCCAGTTAGAGCGAATGCCAAAAGAGGTTCATCTGAGTGTAGTTTCTGGCATGAATATGATGGAGTTGTTTCAAAAGGAACCTGGATTTGAGAAGGCGATGAGGACGAAGTCAGGAAGAGGCATCGATGGATGGAGCCGTGAAGAGGCACCAATAGACGGAGCTATGTAGAATCACCAATGGACGGAGCACGTGAAGAGGCGCCGATCAGAGTGAATGCCAGAAGAGGTTCATCAGAGCATAGGTTTTGGCATGAATCTGATAGAGTTGTTTCAAACTGTTTGGTGCTTAAACTAAGGAACGTTTGGTCAACGTGGTTTCAATAATTAGTTACCGTTGTTAGTTCTCAGTATGTTTTGATGATAACTGACAATTGGAAATCAAAAGGAGTGATTAACTTAAGCAAATGTGTTGTAAAATTTGAAAAACAAATTCACATAAGTTTGACTCGAGTCACATGTTTATGACTCCAGTCATTTGTCTCTTTAACTTAATCAAATGACATTCTGATGGCAAATGACTCCAGTCACGAATCCATGACTCCAGTCATAATGTTTTTAAAAATCAATTTTTAAAAGAGCCATGACTCGAGTCAGTCATTAAATAACTCGAGTCATGATGTGTGTTTCAAGTTCTCCAAGATGAGTCTTTTGATATCAGTCTCTGATAACTGATATGACTCGAGTCATCCAGTATATGACTCGAGTCATACTATCACAGAGAGCTTATACTGATAAGCTTTACTGATATGACTCGAGTCAGCCTATTGTAACTCGAGTCATAAAATGGCCATTTCGTCTCTGTCTGAGATTAACTCGAGTCAAGAAAGCATGACTCGAGTCAAGCCATTCGAAGCTCTTCTCTGGTTGTATGTATTAAATCAGATGACTCGAGTCACCAGGAAATGACTCCAGTCATCAGTCTCGAAATTACATTCTGTTCATATTTTACTCCAGTCAAGCAAGAATGACTTGAGTCACATTTACACATGAACCTTTCCAAACATTGAAAGATGACTCGAGTTGAACATAAATGACTCGAGTCATGGCGCATAGTTTCTGAAAATAACATTCTCGTAATCTGCAATCTGCTGATTTAATGCATGGGTACTTCATATTATTATCGATTATTGATCCTAACCAAGCTTAATCAGTTTGCTTATGAGTTTCAGATGATTCTAACATAGTTTAAGGTTCAAATCACCCAAAAGCACTTTATGTCAGAAGTTCATTAAATGCAAAGAAGAAACCAAGCACCAATCGAGCAAATCAGCCTCTGAGCATACAAAAAGATTTGTAACCATTTCCATTCAACATTTCAACTGAGTCTCAACGGACAAATCGAATGTGGAATGTCAACGAAGAATATTCGGATGAAACTGACGAAACGAAGGAAACGAAACTCAACGGATATATTCCAACGGTTCATTCAATCTCTTCAACGGTCATTAAATGTCTTCAACTATAAATAGAAGAAGAATTGAATTCTCCAACCACTGAACAACCGAGCATTCAATTAGCAATTAAGTTTTTCATTGTTCATATCTACAAACCATACTTTCGGTCATTATAATCTTCAGTGTTTATCTATATCTGCTCTTTTAGAGAGTTTATCTTTGATTATCAATCATTGTAAGAATCTCAAAGTATTGGGACTTTGATATTGGGATACTTGATTACAACTTGTAAGGGGGAGTGCGTTCTAGTGAGAGAATTGCTCCAAGAGTTATAGAGTGTGTAATCATTTGAGTTAGTGAAATCCCAGAGAGTCTGGGGACTGGACGTAGGTCAAGAATTTAGACCGAACCAGTATAAATTCTCTTGTGTCCAATCTTTTTACTCTTCACTCAGTGCGTCTCTGTTCTTGCATTCATTCACATAATATATTTTGGCGAAAATTTTATATCCCCAATTCACCCCTCCTCTTGGTGATATTTTGTCTTTCATTTGGTATCAGAGCAAGGTCTTCTCTGAAAAGATTAACATATTGAGAAGGATCACGATGGACGAAATATTGCCTGATGGAGCTTCAATCAACCGACCTCTAGGATTCAGTGGGGAACATTATTCCTTCTGGAAGGCTAAGTTCAGAGTGTTTGTTTTAGCTACTGAATATGGTCTTTGGAGAGTGTTCGAGAGAGGAGATTATCAACCATCCTCAGTCCAAGATGGTGTTAGAACTCCAAAGCTTGAAGAAGAATATGATGAGGATGACAAAAAGCAAGTCACTCTCAATAGCAAGGCCATTCTTATGCTTCAAAGTGCTTTAAGCCAAAGTGAATACTTTCGTATATGCACTTTGACATCTGCAAAAGCCATGTGGGATGCCTTGGAGATTGCTCATGAAGGAACCACTGGAATCAAGGAGAATCGTGTAAATACCCTTATGACTGAATATGATTTACTTCGTATGAAGTCTGGGGAATCCATTGGTGAGTTCCAACTCAGATTCACTCATCTGATAAATCAACTTGCTGCCTTAGGCAAACAATATGATCAACCTGTCCAAGTAAGGAAAATCCTAAATGTCCTCAGCAATGAATGGGAAGCTAAGGTCACCGCGATTGAAGAAGCTCGTGGAGAGTTTATGGCTTCGGTTGCAACTTTGTTTGGTAGTCTCTCCGAATATGAAGGAAAAATCAAGTTCAGAAAAGGACTTGATGAAATAAATGGAAAGAGCAAAAGCATTGCTCTCAAGACTATCAAGGAAGCCAAGCAATCAGATGATGAAGATGAAGAATAAGACGAAGATGAAGAGATAGGCATGATGGTCCGAAGATTCAAGAGATTTTACAAGAAGGACCAAGGTTATAAAAGATTCAACAAGGGCAGCTCCAGCACGGAGACAAAGAAGCCGATTATCTGCTATGAATGTGAAAAGCCCGGCCACATCAAGTCTGAGTGTCCCCAGCTGAAGAACAAGGACAAAGAAAAGAAGAAATTTAATAGATTCAAAAAGAAGGCATATGCAGCTATATGGGGAGACAATTCATCTGAAGAAGATAAAGCTGATGAGGAAGAAAAGGCAAACATATGCCTAGTTGCACAAGAAGAGCAATGTGAGAATGATAAAGAGGTATACGATTCTCAACCTTCATATGATGAATTTCTTGATGAGTACAATGTTGTTCAAAATGAGTTTGAAAAACTTGCTGAGAAATATATTGCTTTAAAAAGGAAAAATATTACTCTTGAACAGCAAGTAGAAAACCTCTCTTCTCCTAAAAATATCATTTGTGATGATTGTGTTGATTTAAAGAAAAAGAATTCATATCTTACAAAAAACCCTTGAAAAGTTTACTAAGGGTAGTGAAATGTTAAATGTGATTTTAAAAGCACAAAGATTTACGAACGATCGTTCAAGGATAGGATATGATCCCACTTTTGATAAAAAGAAAGGAAAGAAGAAGAGTGGTGGAAAATCTTATTTAAACTATTTTCAGAAAACTGTTCATTCTTCAAATCCATTTGCTCACTGTAACTATTGTAACCGAAAGGGGCATACCACTTCATCATGTTTTCACAAGAAAGATAGGAAAGATAAACCCGTAGGTAATTATCAGTGGGTGCCTAAAGGAACTTATGTTCCTCAGGCTCGAACTAACCTCAAAGGACCCAAGAAAAGATGGACACCTAAGACTTGATCTCCTTTGATTTGCAGGTGTGTCTAAGAGCATGAAAGTCCTATAAGTGGTATATTGATAGTGGATGCTCAAGACATATGACGGAGACCATTCCAAGTTTGCCTCAATCAAGCCTAAGGATGGTGGCAAAGTGACCTTTGGTGGAGATCAATCCGGAAGAATTGCTGGAATTGGAGAAGTTGGTAACAACAAAAGACCACTAATCAAGGATGTCTACCTTGTAGAAGGACTTTGTCACAATCTTCTCAGTGTAAGTCAAAGCATTGACAAAGGAAACTTAGTTGTGTTTGATTCTGAGGAATGCTTGATCATAAACAAGGATGTGCTCCCACTAGACAAGATCAAATCCAAAGCTTTATTCACGGCCCCTAGGGAAGGTAATTGTTATATACTCAATCTCTCTAGAAATACTCTTGATTATGAAAAATGCTTTATTGGAAACTTGGATGAAAGTTGATTATGGCATAAAAGATTAGCTCATGTCAATATGAAACCAACTTGACAAGTTATTGAAAAAGGATTTGATTATTGGCTTACCAAAACTCCATTTTAAAAATGACATGATTTGTGATGCTTGTCAAAAGGGAAAGCAAACCAAATCATCTTTCAAGTCCAAAAATGAAATTTCAACTAATAGACCTCTTCAACTACTACACATGGATTTAGTTGGGCCAGCTAGAGTTAAGAGCCTTGGTGGCAATCTTTATACTCTAGTTATAGTTGATGATTTTTCCAAATTTGCTTGGACTATATTTTTATCATCTAAGGATGAAACATTTGATCAATTTGTTGTTTTTGCCAAGAAGGTCAAAAACGAGAAAGGGTTCTTAATTTCAGGAATTCAGACTGATCATGGTGGAGAATTCGAAAATCATGCCTTTAGTGAGTTTTGTGACAACATGGGCATAGATCACAACTTCTCAGCCCCAAGGACCCCTCAACAAAATGGAGTTGTGGAAAGGAAGAATAGAGTCCTCACCGAGATGGCAAGAGCGATGTTGAATGAAAACTCAACCTCACAAGTGTTTTGGGCTGATGCCATGAGTACGTCTTGCTACATATCAAATCGGGCTTATCTCTAAATTATTAATCAAGAGATAAAAAGAAGTGTATAAAATATTCAATTATCAAATTCCCCCACACTTATCTTTTTGCACTCCTGAGCAAAATCTAAAGAAAAAAACCTAAAGGAGAAACTCTTCTTTACTAATAATTGCTAACAATGCAAAAATTGAATCAAGGGACAAAAAGTTCCAAAAGACCAATCAATCAATACCAATATCCCTTCATCTCAAATTACAGTTCATGGTAGTCTCAATCAATGATGCTAATCACAGAAGATGGTCTCTCAAATGATGCGCTCAATCAATCAATCTCTCAAATGTTTAAGGTAAATAAGTGTATCACTCAAATTCTACTCAAGAAATTTGTTCTACCATAAGCTTGCTCAACTTCTACGTTTCCACTACCAATAACAAATACATGCACAAATCAAGAGAGCTTGTTATTAAAGGTTGTAATGGGGCTAGGGTGAAGGTAGGTAATAGTATGGAATGAGAGGCTAAGCACCAAAGAAATCAAAAAGAACATTGATTAACACAATCATTCTCTATGTATGAAAACTTTTATTTTACTCATATATCCATTTCTTTCTATGTATTTCCATTTCTTTTCTCTTTTTTTTTCCTTCCTTTTTTTTCAAAGGCATCCAATCTAAGCTCATCTAACTCTTGCAACTGCAGCTTCCGTTCCATCCCAGACTTAGCCAAATCCATGTTACACTGCTTAATGGCCCAATAGGCTTGATGCTCCAACTCAACCGAAAGATGACATGCCTTACCAAAGACAATCCGATAGGGAGACATCCCAATCGGAGTCTTATAGGCGGTGCGATATGCCCACAAAGCATCATCTAGTCGCTTACTCCAATCTTTCCGGGTAGAGTTGACAGTCTTCTGAAGACTTCAGCCTGACCATTGGTCTGAAGATGGTATGCTGTGGAAACCTTGTGAAGCACTCCATACTTGCGTAACAAGGCACCCATGCTTCGATTGCAAAAATGGGAACCATGGTCACTAATAATAGCTCTAGGAATGCCAAACCTGCAGAAAATGTTAGTCCTGGTGGCTTTCGCCTCAACCCATTTCGAGACATAATCAACAGCCAGCAGTATGTAAGTATAACCATATGAAGCAAGAAATGGACCCATAAAATCAATACCCCAAACATCAAAGATCTCACAAAACAATATAGGGTTTTGGGGCATCTCATGCCTACGGGAAATACTCCCGCCCTCGACGCTTATCACATGACTTGCAAAACAAATGGGCATCATGAAACAGGAAGGCCAAAATAAACCACTTTCTAGCACTTTCCTAGCAGTTCTTTGGGGTCCAAAGTGACCACCACAGCGTACATGAGCAAAATGCAATATAGAGTGAAACTCATGATCAAGCACACATCTCCTAACTACTTGGTCACTACAAAACTTCCACAAATAAGGGTCATCCCAAACATAATATTTAGACTCACTTTTCAATTTTTGGGTTTGGGCCCTAGTGGAGTCTACAGGAAAAACACCAGCTACCAAGTAGTTAACTAGATCAGCATACCATGGAAGCTTACCTTGCAGCTGTAGAAGCTGCTCATCAGGGAAATCATCCCGAATAGAAGAGGGGTGAGAGGGAGAATGGGTGATGCGACTTAAGTGGTCAGCTACCCAGTTTTGCGCTCCACTTCTGTCTCGAATCTCAACATCAAACTCTTGGAGCAATAACATCCACCGAATGAGTCGTGGCTTAGCATCTGCCTTTTTCAACAAGAACTTTAAAGCAACATGGTCATGGAAAACAATTACTCTACTAGCTAGCAGATATGACCTAAACTTATCAAAAGCAAATACAATAGCCAACAACTCCTTCTCAGTAGTGGTGTAATTAGACTGAGCAGGATCCAAAGTCTTGGAAGCATATGCAATGACATGGGAGGCTTTATCAACCCGCTGTGCTAAGATAGCACCAACCACATAGTTGGAAGGATCGCACATCAATTCAAACGGAAGGTACCAATCAGGGGGCTGGATCACTGGGGCTGTGGTAAGGCAACGCTTCAAGTGATCGAAGGCCGCCTTGCATTCCTCATCAAATACAAAGTCAGTGTCCTTATGCAGAAGGTTGGACAAGGGTCGAGCAGTCTTGCTGAAATCTCGAATGAAACGTCTATAGAAACCTGCATGACCAAGAAAAGAGCGAACTTCCCGCACAAAAGCGGGGTAAGGCAAAGCAGTAATTACATCTATCTTAGCAGGGTCTACCTCAATCCCTTTCTTAGACACTATGTGTCCCAAGACTATACCTGGCTCAACCATAAAGTGACACTTTTCATAATTCAAAGACAAGATTAGATTCAATGCACCTATGCAAGACTCTAGACAAATTAGCTAAGCATGCATCAAAATCAGACCCATATATAGTGAAATCATCCATAAAAACCTCCATGCAGTCCTCTAGAAACTCAGAGAAAATGCTTACCATACAACGCTGAAAGGTGCCAGGTGCATTGTAGAGGCTAAAAGGCTTCCTTTGGTAAGCATATGTCCCAAAGGGGCATGTGAAGGTCATCTTCTCCTGATCCTCAGGAGCAATATGGATCTGGAAGTATCCAGAGTTGCCATCAAGGAAGCAGTAATGAGACTTACCAGCCAATCGCTCTAACATTTGATCAATGAAAGGTAGAGGGTAATGATCCTTGCGAGTGGCTTGGTTGAGTCTCCTATAGTCGATGCAAACTCTCCAACTATTCTGAACTCGAGTAGGAATGAGCTCATTCTTCTAATTGGCTACTACAGTAACTCCGGACTTCTTGGGAACCACCTGGACTGGGCTGACCCACTGGCTATCAGAAATGGGATAGATGATGCCAACTTGCAGAAGCTTAGTGACCTCCTTCTTTACCACATCAAGGATAAGAGGATTAAGGCATCTCTGGGGTTGCCTCACTGGCTTAGAGTCCTCTTCCAACAGAATTCGATGCATACACATAGAAGGGCTGATGCCAACGATGTCAGCCAATGTCCACCCAATGGCTTTCTTGTTCACCCTCAATAAGCTTAGCAGCTTCTCTTCTTGATCAGGCATAAGATTATTTGCCACAATGACTGGCAACTGCTCATTCACCTCCAGAAATGCATACTTCAGATGGTCTGGAAGGGATTTCAACTCTAGTTTGGGCGGCTGCTTAGTGGAGGGAAGAAGCTTGGATGGTTGTTGCAACAACTCTGATGTCATCACACTGGAAATACCTGAAACCACATTCAAAGAAGCACAAGCGTAAGGACCGTGTCTATACAACTCAATGTTAACATCAGAATTCAGTTCATCAAAATCAGAAGTAAGCTCATCAAAATCAGAATCAGGATGCACATTAGGATCAGGATGAAGCTCAAACTCAGAATCAATATCAAAATCTACAAGTAATGTAGAATCACCAAGCAAGTCAGAATCACCAAACAATGCAGCCTTAACCAAATTAGTGCAAACAGAGCACCATTCATTATCACCACGTGCACAAATGGGAGTATCACTCTCAGATGAAAAATCAGGATAATCAGCACACCAATCAGTAAGAACATCATCCACAGCATCATCAATCACATCAATACAGAAAATATAATGCTCTTCCCTAGGATGTTTCATGGCATCAAAGATATTGAAATTCACAGATATATCACCAAAATCCATGGAAAGAGTACCAGAATGCACATCTATCTTAGTCCTAGTTGTTTTCATGAAAGGCCTCCCTAAAATGATTGGTGACCTACTACTAGGAGACTCACCCTCCATATCCAAGATGTAAAAATCAGCAGGGAATATCAATTCATTAACTTTGACTAATACATCTTCAACTAAACCAGAAGGTTGGGCATTACTCCTATTAGCTAACTGAACAATAACACCAGTTGGACGCAAGGGACCAAGACCAAGAGATCTATAAACAGATGCAGGCATGACATTAATAGAAGCACCAAAATCTAGCATGCAATCATCAAATCTTTAGTTACCAATAAGGCAAGGGATAGAAAATGTCCCTGGATCTTTACATTTACGAGGCATGGTAGGCTGGATGAGTGCTGATACATTCTGGTTCAAGCTCACTCGTTCATTCCCCTTCAGTCGCCTCTTGTTGGTGCACAATTCCTTCAGAAACTTGGCATATTTAGGAATTTGTTTGACTGCATCTAAGAGAGGAATGTTGATCTCTACTCTTCTGAATGTCTCAAGTATATCCTTCTCTTGTGTTTTTTTACCAACTTCTTGGATTGAACTGCTCTCTGAGGGAAAAGAATAGGAATAGGGATGTCTTCCTCTTCACCTTGCTGCACTACCTTTTTATCTTTAGAGTCAATCTTCACATTTTCTGACTCTATTTCTGATGTGGAAGTCACATCTCATAAATTGGTTTAGGTTCCTCCAATTGTTTGCCAGATCGAAGGGAGATAGCACTCACATTCCCCTTAGGATTAGGAATTGTTTGTGAAGGGAGAGTGTTGGATCCCTGAGGTTGAAGCTGGTTCAATGATGTTGCCAATTCCCCAATCTGTGTTTGCAAACTCTGAATGGAAGTGTCGGTTTGCTGTTGGAACTGCATATTGGCTGTGACAAATTACTTCAACATATCTTCAAGTGAGGAACCACTACCACCACTACTACTGGCCTGCTGTTGTGCCACCTGTGGCTGGAAAGTCTGTGGTCTGTACTGTCTCTGCTGGTAATTCCCAGAATTCTGTTGATACTGATTACTCGGGTGCTAATTTTGGTTCCAGCGAAAGTTGGGGTGATTTCTCCAACCAGGATTGTAGGTATTGGAGAAGGCATTATTCTGCTGGTATTGTGGCTTTCCTAGAAAAACACCCACTGCAGCTACTGACTGGTCTTGGTAAGTAGGATCATGCAAGGTAGGGCAAGAGTCAGTAGAATGGTAAGGGTCAGAACAAAACCCACAAGAGTACCCAGGCTGAGGAGGGGAAGACTCTTGGGATCCGTACACGCAGCGGAGTAAAAAAAATTACGAATGCCTTAGGCGGATCGCTCAACGGCGTTTAAATCAAGGTTTAGGGTTTCCGAATCGTACCTTTGCAGAACAATTTGAACTGGTGGGCTACCTTCTCGATCAGCAGAAGCCGACTCTTTAGAATCGCCTTCCTCTACCGGTATCCACACGAATGGCCTCCAACACTGACGGCAGCGTGCTAGCGCCTCAGTATTCTTGCGTCTCTCTCTTTTTCTTTCTAGGGTTTTTCGCAGCTTTTCTAATACGCTCGACACAATGTCCCGTAGGTTTTTCTAAACCTAGTAGGCGTATTTTATTCAAAACCAATTTTTGAATTTTGGATTAAAAAATATATTAATTAAATCTATCTGATAGATCTAATCTAATTTATATTTATAAATTAAATCAAGATATGATATCATTATAATTAAAATGAGATCCGATATCTCAGTTCAAATTAAATCTGATATGCAATACCTTTATTCGAAAAATAAATCTGAGATACAATATCTCAATTTATTATAGTTATTTAATTTATGAAATAAATTAAATACTATATATAATATTATTATTATCAATAAATAATATCATTATTATTTTCGAATTTAATATATATTAAATCAAGATATGATATCATTACATTTAATTTAAAATGAGATCTGATATCTCAGTTCAAATTAAATCTGATATGCAATATCTTTATTCGAAAATTAAATCTGAGATACAATATCTCAATTTATTATAGTTATTTAATTTATCAAATAAATCAAATACTATATATAATAATATTATTGTCAATAAATAATATCATTATTATTTTCGAATTTAATATATATTTATATATGCACATATATATATACACACATACATCCTAGATTAAATAAGTATTCATTAAATCTTAAACACATTTAAGATTCAATGAATCTGGACACTCTTGCTCGTGTTGGGTCATTCTTATGTGCGACCCTGTAGGCCCACATGAGATTGGCAGCGGGCCATACTGTACCAGCCCACAAGTCGCAAGCGGCCTCTAGCAAGACATTGCGACTACCCAATTCATATGGGGATCGTTGATAAGTACAATGACTTGCCCCTAGGGCATAATTTCCAACAGACTCCCATTTGCACTAGGTGCAATCATTAATTACCTTAATTCCCATTGCCCTAACATGACGCTCATGTTTTACTTGTGCAAGCGGCTTTGTAAGAGGATCAACGTCATTGTTTATGTGATATAACCTATCGTACAACCATGTCACGTCCCTTTTGTCACGCGATAATTTGGTCAAGGATGAGGCATGGAAAATGTCAACTTCCTGTTCTTGACCATTACTTTCTCGATTCTTGAGTAGTCTAACAATTGAAATGGAAACTCCTTTCCATCGTAGTATGGCCATACATTTCTTAGACTCACTCATCGAGGGGCCCAGAAGCTTATGACTTATTCCATGCAGCTTTCTCATAGTGGGTCGGTCCAGCACCTTGTACTCTTACAAGTGCCCATGACTTTGACTCGTATCTCCATTCTCATTAAAGTCATACTGGTCTTATTTCATCTTCACTCCCGTGTAGATGACCGACCAGGGACATTTAGGATAATCTATAAGATATATCCAAGGATCAGTTATCATTATAAACATGCAAATGGAATGATAACTAAAGGAGAATACTTTAAATACAAACATCTAAAGTACAATGACTTTCTTTCTCCTGGTACTTTGCATAATAATTTTTTTTTGTATCACCTCTATCATTGGTTTCTCTGATAAGATGAAATCGCTTGAGTATATGGTTGGTCCTTTGATGTGACCTAGGCTCCTTGGTCTGTGCAATAACGCCGCTATTGTCACAGAGCAAGTCTATTGGATCTGAGATGGTAGGAACCACCCCCAATTCAGTGATGAACTTTCTCATCCAAACGGCTTCCTTAGCTGTATCCGATGCTGCTATATACTCAGCTTCTTGATTGCAATCTTGAATCATCTTAGTCAGTTTGGAAACTCGCATCTGTGTAACCAGTCACACAGAGCTCATCTTCCAAGCCACCATATACCAAGAATAAGTCCTCAGTCCTTCTCAAGTACTTAATGATATTCTTAACAGCAGTCCAGTGACCCTCACCGGGATCTTGTTGATATTTGCTGGTCATACTCAAGGCAAATGACACATCGGGTCGAGTACATAACATGGTATACATGATAGATCCAATGGCAGAGGCATATGGAATCTTACTCATGCAGTCTCTTTGATCCTGTGTACTAGGACACAGATTCTCACCGAGATGGATGCCATGAGACATGGGCATATTACCCCCTTTTGAATTCTGCATACTGAAAGAATTTCCTAACCAAGACTTGACACTCTGCAAGGTAGGAATGTCATTCCAATGAGTAGGATGTCATCAACATAAAGCACTAGAAATACAACTGTGCTCCCACTAACCTTTTTGTAAACACAAGGTTCATCTATGTTTTAAATGAATCCAAACTCTTTGACTACTTCATCAAAACGATGATTCCAGCTCCGAGATGCTTGCTTCAATCCATAAATGGACCTTTGAAGCTTGTAAAATTTATCAGAGTTCTCTGGACGCACAAAAACCTCAGGTTGTGTCATGTACACATCCTCAAGGAGCTTTCCGTTAAGGAAGGCTGTTTTGACGTCCATCTGCCATATTTCATAGTCATAATATGATGCAATGGAAAGAAGGATTCTGATTGATTTGGCCATTGCAACCGGGAAAAGGTTTCATCATAGCCCACACCATGAGTTTGAGTGAATCCTTTTGTAACCAGTCGTGCCTTGAAGATATTTACTTTGCCTTCCATGTTAGTTTTCTCTTTGAAAACCCACTCGCACCCAACGGTTTTTACACCTTCAGGTGATCGACTAAGGCCCATACCTCACCTGTCGTACATGGATTGCATTTCAGACTTCATGGCACCAAACCATCTTTCGGAGTTGGGTCCCACCATGGCCTCGCGATAGGTAGTTGGCTCATTGTGCTCAATGAGCAAAACATCACAGCTTCCAGTAATCAGAAATCCGTATCTCTGAGGCTGTAGCCGTGTTCTATCGGACCTTCGTGGGTCTTGTGTTACATGAGTAGGCTCAACAACTTGTTGTGAGTCTTCTCCGGTTTCCATCTGTGGTTCTACATTGTCTTGTGACTCTCGAACTTCTTCGAGGTTCACCTTACTCCCACTGGTTCTTTTAGAGATAAACTCTTTTTCCAAAAAGACATCATTCCGAATAACAAACATTTTGTGATCGGTGGGATTGTAGACATACTATCCTTTAGTTTCCTTAGGATACCCCACAAAAAGGAATTTTGAGGATCTGAATGATAATTTATCAGAGGCTTGTTGTTTGACATAAACCTCACATCCCCAAATTTTAAGAAATGACAAACTGGGTTTCTTCCCAGTCCATATCTCATATGGTGTCTTTTCAACTTCCTTTGACGGAACACGATTTAGTGCGAACGTAGCTGTTTCTAGGGCATGGCCCCAAAAGGAAGGTGGAAGATCTGTTTGACCCATCATAGATCGAACCATATCTAATAGAGTTCGATTCCTCCGCTGAGAAACACCATTCCATTGAGGTGTTCCTGGAGGAGTAAGTTGCGAGACGATCCCACAACTCCTAAGATGGTCAATGAACTCTTGGCTCAAATATTCACCACCCCGATCGATCGAAGTGTCTTAATTGTTTTGCCAAGTTGATTTTGCACTTCATTTTGGAATATTTTGAACATTTCAAAAGATTCCGACTTATGTTTCATTAAATAGATATATCTATATCTACTGAAATCGTCTATAAATGTAATGAAGTACAAATGACCTCCTCTGGCAGATGTATTCATTGGTCCACACACATCAGTATGTGTGAGGCCCAATAATTGGTGGCTCTCTCACTGTGTCCAGTAAAATGTGCCTTTGTCATCTTTCCCAATAAACAAGACTCGCATGTATCAATTGATTCAAAATCAAATGAGTTAAGAAATCCATCTTTATGGAGTTTCGAAATGCGTTTCTCATTTATATGGCCTAGACGACAATGCCATAGATAGGTCGGATTCAAATCATTTGACTTGAACCTTTTAGTAGTTATGTCGTAGATTCGTCCATTCAATTTTCTACTGTCCTTGAGACCCTACATTTATTCAAATGTGAGATCCACATGTAGTATCTAATACCCATGTTGAGGAAGTGGAAAAGCGAATATCTATGACATAGATACTTGAAGCGATAGCCCCGCTATCCTTCTTGTTCTTGTCTAGATCTTCGAGGTAGAGTTTGCAATTTCTTTTCAAATGACCAAGTTCATTGTAAAAGAAGCTGACTCTATCCTTCGGAGGTTTTTCCTTCTTGGCTTTCGGTTTCATACCCCTTCCTTTCTGAATGGACAAAACAGAACTAGGCCTCTCTAAGGCTCAGCTTAGCAATTTTGAGCATCTCATGCAGTTTAGAAATTGATTCCTCTATGTTGTAATCCATGACAAAGTTATCATAACTTCCTGGGAGTGAGTTCAAGATCACATCTTTAACTAACTCCTTGGACATGGGGAATCCAAGCCTCTCAAGGTGATCAATGTAGCCCTTATCTTCAAAACATGAGGACTAACTGATGCACCTCGGCCCGCCTTGCAGGAATGAAATGCCTTTGTGGTCTCATACCTCTCTTGACTTGCCATTCTTGGAACATTTCCGTAGGATGAACAATCATCCTGAGGCCTCCACATGTTCTAGATCTCTATTGAGGTCTAAAAGCATAGTGGCAAGCATCGTGCATCCTGTATCCACAGAGTCATCCTTATGCTTCGTATAAGCATTAGTCGAGCTCTTGGATCAGCGGCTTCGAGCTCGTCAGAATGGGTTGATTGATGAGATATTCTTTTTTCTTTCGTGTTTAGGATCAACACTTAAGTTCCCAAACATGTCAAGAAAGTTTGTCTCATCAAGTTCGTCCTTCTTAAGGACTGATCGCATTGATGGTGTTGAAGTATTACTAGACTACATGATTCTACAACTAAAGATATGCAAAGTTTAAGTAGTAACCTCCCACCGAATTAAGAACCCTCATTATAATTAGTGGGCTAAGATCCATATTTGGCTTAAATTTAAGTCCGCTTTGGCGGGACGCTTAAATTAAGTTATTTAGGTAGGCAAACCCCTTGCCAATTACATCATATGTAACTCTTAGATCTTTATGGGATTCAATCATCATATGACGTGTCATGTTTAATCCCATCTAATGCCTTGAGATCCAAAACCGTTTTGATAATCTCAATTAAGTCCGGACAATAATGAATATTGAGTATCACCATTACTCACTCTTGTCTCACCAAGATAACTCGATGCATCCACTTTGGTGGAACATACAAATGGGCGATCTAGGTTTTGACAAGTATTCATTTATTGGTGGCATTATGACTTAAGATTTTATTTAGAGGGTATAATTAGATTAATCCTATTAATTATACTTATATGAATGCAATCACTATTGTATCTCATATAATATCTAAATTAATTATGAGTGATCTAATCAAAACATAATTAAAACTCTAAATTGATTATGAGTGATCTAATCAAATCATAATTAAAATTCTAAATTAATTATGAGTGATCTAATCAAAACATAATTAAAATTCTAAATTAATTATGAGTGATCTAATCAATCCATAATTAAAAATTCTAAATTAATTATGAGTGATCTAATCAAAACATAATTAAAATTCTAAATTAATTATGAGTGATCTAATCAAACCATAATTAAAATTCTAAATTAATTATGAGTGATCTAATCAAACCATAATTAAAATTCTAAATTAATTATGAGTGATCAAATCAAACCATAATTAAAAATTCTAAATTAATTATGCAATGATCAAATCCAAAACATAATCAAGGACTGCGACACAACATGGCTCACCTAACCTAGAATCCTCTCAAACCAGTGAGAGGACTTCTCTAGATAAAATTAAAGAAAAATACTTCATGAGAATCCTCGTTTCAACATAGCATGCCATATTTAAAAAAAAAAATACAACACTTGTAAATTCTAGAGCCATATTGTTCACCATACCCAAACAAGTTAAATCACACCATATATTTAATTCATACAGTTATACAATAAAATATTATGGTTAAAGTTATCATGATATAAATTCTCTAATTTATATTCATGATTTAAAATCTCGCGCTACTGACAATCAGCCGGGATCCCTACATGATCAAAATAACTTCATGTTTTCGAAAATAATTTCCCAAAAAAACGTGTTTTTTTTTAAAAAAATAAATTCCAAAAAAAAAAACGTAATTTTTTTTCCCGAGATTTCAAACCCTAACGAACTGATCGACATCGGATCTGAACGTTTCAGATCCACGCGAATCAGCTACACAGTCCGATCTGAACAATTCAGAGAACTGCTGCAATATCCGACCAGCTATCCGTAGAAACCCTAACGCGAGTTTTGTAATTCAAACGCATACAAAGATTGGTTTTAGCATATATATCATATATATAAACACGCGTAAAACCTAATTTAAACGCACGGTTGAGTTGGCTCTGATGCCACTGTTGGGATCCGTACACGCAATGGAGTAAAAAAATTACGAATCCCTTAGGCGAATCGCTCAACGGCGTTTAAATCAAGGTTTAGGGTTTCCGAATCGTACCGTTGCAGAACAATTTGAACTGGTGGGCTACCTTCTCGATCAGCAGAAGCCGACTCTTTAGAATCGCCTTCCTCTACCGGTATCCACACGAATGGCCTCCAACACTGACGGCAGTGTGCTAGCGCCTCAGTATTCTTGCGTCTCTCTCTTTTTCTTTCTAGGGTTTTTCGCCGCTTTTCTAATACGCTCGACAGAATGTCTCGTAGGTTTTTCTAAACCTAGTAGGCGTATTTTATTCAAAACCAATTTTGAATTTTGGATTAAAAATATATTAATTAAATCTATCTCGATAGATCTAATCTAATCTATTTATTTAATCCAAAATTAAAAGCCTTTAGATTTAATTTATATTTATAAATTAAATCAAGATATGATATCATTATATTTAATATGAGATCCGATATCTCAGTTCAAATTAAATCTGATATGCAATACCTTTATTCGAAAAATAAATCTGAGATACAATATCTCAATTTATTATAGTTATTTAATTTATCAAATAAATTAAATACTATATATAATATTATTATTATCAATAAATAATATCATTATTATTTTCGAATTTAATATATATTAAATCAAGATATGATATCATTACATTTAATTTAAAATGAGATCCGATATCTCGCTTCAAATTAAATCGATATGCAATATCTTTATTCGAAAATTAAATCTGAGATACAATATCTCAATTTATTATAGTTATTTAATTTATCAAATAAATTAAATACTATATATAATAATATTATTGTCAATAAATAATATCATTATTATTTTCGAATTTAATATATATTTATATATGCATATATATATATATACACACACATACATCCTAGATTAAATAAGTATTCATTAAATCTTAAACACATTTAAGATTCAATGAATCTGGACACTCTTGCTCGTGTTGGGCCATTCTTATGTGCGACCCTGTAGGCCCACATGAGATTGGCAGCGGGCCAATACTGTACCAGCCCACAAGTCGCAAGCGGCCTCTAGCAAGACATTGCGACTACCCAATTCATATGGAGATCGTTGATAAGTACAATGACTTGCCCCTAGGGCATAATTTCCAACAAAGACTGTACTGTCTGTGTTACTGCCAACTGCCTCACAAGGGAAGTGAGATCATCAAGTCTAGTCTCTAATCTTTGAGAATCATACTGGACTGGAGGCACTTGAATATGGTAAACAGGAGTACTATTGGCCCTGGTGCCAAACTGCTGAGAGTTATCTTCCATAATGGATATCAAGTCTCGAGCTTCTTCAGGTGTCTTGTTACTCATAGCCCCACCGCTAGAAGCATCCACCAACCCTTTATCCACCGGCATTAGACCATCATAGAAACAATTAATCAAGTCTTTTTCAGATATCTGATGGTGTGGACAGCTTGCACATAACCTTTTGAACCTCTCCCAATACTCATGCATAGTCTCCCCAGCGACTTGTTTAATGTTGCCAAGTTCCTTCTTGATCGCAGTTGCTCTTGAGGAAGGGAAATATTTCTCTAGAAATAACCTCTGAATATTAGTCCAGCTCCCAATAGATGAGGGCTAAAGGTACAACAACCAATCCTTGGCTCCACCGTCCAATGAGAAAGGAAAAGCTCTCAGCTTGATATGATCTTCATCAATGGCATGTGGTTTCATTGTGCACTACATGGAATTCCTTCAAATGCTTAATGGGGCACTCACCTGCAAGACCATGAAACTTAGGCAACAAGTGTATTAGACCAGATTTAAGCTCGAAGTTAGCAGTCAGGTCAGGATATTGGATGCACAAAGGTTGATAATTAACATCAAAGCACCAATTCCTTTAAAGTATGACGATCCGCCTGTTCTTACGCCATAATGTCCGAGTTAGCAAAATTGCTACTAGAATCGGTGAAAACAACAAGACTATCGAAATACTATCGAAGCACAATCGGAAAGATCAACGGAATGGACACAATCGGAATGGTGAGAATCGGACTCCAATTGAGTGTCCGATTCGATATTAATCTTATGACTTAGCCTAACAACTCTTCTAGCAAAGAAGAATTGTTCTTTCTATTTCAGGATCAAATGGCAACAAATCTTCTGGATCAGTAGTATTCCTAGTACTCATGCAGCATACACATAAAGCAGAATTGGCAAACACACAGAACTACGAAACTGCCACCAAGAGTGGTAAAAAGCAGAATCTCAGAATTACGAAAATGCCACTAGAAGTGGTAAAAAGTGGAAAAACACTACAACAAGTAAGCAAAAACACAAAAACAAAAACCTATGCTAGAAATTGACCTAAACAAGTCCAGAAACACTATCAAATGATTTTTAAAATTTTTGGGACTTGGACAGGGCAACTCCTAGACTATTGGGGAACCTAAAAATGGAATAAAAAAACTTCAAAAATTGAAAAAGTGGTCTAAACGATGGAATTTGGCAAAACGGAGAATACCACATGAAGAATCAAAGATTTTGATGTGGGGTCAAAGATTTTCCATTTTCTATCACTGTACCAAATTTCAGCCAAATCGGAGATACTCAAAAAAAGTGACACTAGTAGAAATCCTAGAATCAAAACTTAAAACAACGAAAAAATGGTCTAAACGTTGGAATTTGGGAAAAATAGGGTATACCTCACTCCTAAGGAGAGTGACTTTTGCTTAGAATGCCAAATTCCTTGTGAATAAGACCTGGTTTGAGTGATCAGAGTCAGAAAAATTTCTGTCCGACCACCCGAACCACCTAAACTAAGCTATTTACAATTCTGTTACTAATCTAACCGATGCAAATTCCCCGGCAGCGACGCCATTTTTGGAAAGATGATTTTCGTATCTCCCAAAATAACCAAGTTCGAAATGATTTGCAGAAATAGGGAACCTGGGTCATTTCCCCAACAAACTTGCAGCGGGTTTGATTAACAACAATAGTCAAACAGAACAGTACTCCTATTTTCCATTTCTTATCTTTGTTATTTGACTTTGTAATTCCAGCAATGGGTGCCCTCAGATTTCTCTTGCTTGATGCTATGATCTTCTTTATTGGTGCATGAGAAACTCTTGGCTTCTTGTACAATTTCTCTGTACCCTTATGTCCATTGATTTTCAAATCATCCTGTATACATAAAGCACTAGATGGACATTTTGGTACCCACTCATACTTGGGTCCTTGTCGGTTAGTATTGGACCTTGCTTGTCCTTTAGGAACCCAAACAAATTTATTTCTCACATTAGAATTTCTCCTAATATAGCATGTATGAGAAATATGATCAGACTTTCCACAATAATTGCAAATAATAGAATGATATACACCATGAGATTTTATGCAAACATTGTGTTGGTCATGAGAGTAAAAATTCAAATAAGCTTCATTTGAACATTCTTTCTTCCCAATAAATTTTCCAGCATTATTTTTTATAACATTTTTGCTTTTCAAATTAAAATCAATAATTGGTTGAAAAACAATTTTATGCAATTGTTCAAAATTATTTTTCTTAACTACACAAGAATAATTGGAATTGTTTACCACATGTGCATCTTGAGCTCTAGATAATGATTGATCACAATTGTCCATGAGCTCTTCCTGGGAATCCTCTTCCTCTTGTTCTTTTGTGTTGACTGGATCATGGAAGTATTCAATGATTTTTCCTTCTTCAATCTCCAGTTGTTCATCAATCATAGTTATGCAATTTATAATTTCTGATGAACTATCAACACTATCAACTTCAACACAATTGTTAGAAGCATAAATAGAATCAAGAGTATCCTAAATATCTTTAGCACAAGAGCACAACCTGATCTTCTCAAAATTGTTTTCTGTCAATGCATTGTAAAGAAATTTCATTGCTCTAATATTCAATGAAAACATTTTCTTTTGTTTTTCTGTCCAATCCTTTCTTGGTTTGAAATCAAAAACATTTATAAAAACATTTCACATATGAAAATCAGTTGCTTTGATAAAACTAGTCATTCTAGCTTTCCAAAACCAAAAATCAATATCTTTGAAGAACGGTAGAATGGTATAATCAAAACCTTCTAAAAACAAGGAACACCCAAAATTAGCCATTGAGAACTCTTGAGACTGTTAAGTCCTTTAAACAAGAGTCTAGCTCTGATACCAAATGAAAGACTTGGCTATCAATCAAGAGGGGGGTGAATTGGGTGTTTGATTAAAAACTTAGAACTTTAAAAAGCTTTTCGTGACTTATTGAAAGTAGTTTGAATGACAATAATAATTTATAAAGAGATGAACAATCATTCAAAACATATATGCTGGAATGTAAGAGATAAGGGAAGAGAATATGCAAACTATGATTTATACTGGTTCGGCCCAATCCTTGACCTACGTCCAGGTCCTCAAGCTCCACTTGAGATTTTCAATCCACTATCTTCTTTCAACTTGATTACACGTTCGTACTTGAAGTAATCCTCTCACTAGGATTCACTCCCCCTTACAAACTGTAATCAATACACCCGTTTGATTACACACTCTGTAATCGAAGTAATCCCGTCACTAGGATTCACTCCCCTTACAAGCTGTAATCAATACAATGGGTTTCCCACTCAAGATCACCCAATCATGAGTAACTCTCATATAGAAAGATAGGATGTTTACAAATAAATCTCCTCTCTCAGAAGTGAATGGATAAACACTGTAGTACAATACAAAACATTTCACTCTCTATGATAAGCTATGTAGACATTGAAAAACAGAGAGTAAATGATGTGAAAATCAGAGTAATAGCATGTTGAAGATGTAGGCTTGTGTCTCTACGTTTTTCTGTCTTGAATCTGTCTTCTTTTATAGGTAGAGATCAGTATATGACCGTTTTAAGAATCTATGACTGTTGGGTAAAGAAATATAGCCGTTAGACTCAGATGAAACTAGCCGTTAGAACTTTTGCACAGCTTTCTATGCTCTGACACAAATCTAAGATTTTGAGATTTGCTTCTAATCATTCGTTTTAATGTTTGTATCCGTTGAAGAACATCACATTCGAGCATTCAACTTCATTTGTTCAAGTTCTTCGTTGAAATCTGTCTTCTTTCCCATTTCTGAAATTCTGCTAACAAATTGATTAAACATATTTAAGAAAGATAATGAGTGATGATATGAAGTATCTAAATCATCTATGAAGATTTCACAAAATCCAGAAAAACTGATTTTCAAACAGAGCGTCGAAAACTGGAGTTTTCAACTGTTCACTTAAGTGCAAACTCGAGTTTTGAAACACAAACTCGAGTTTTGGTCTTTCTTAGGTAAATGTCGCGATTGAGATTCGAAGAACATTTTGAATTTGAAGCAAAACTCGAGTCATTAAGTGACCAACTCGAATTTTGGAGTTCCTCGGCCCTTGGTTGCTCTCTGTCTGATGGAAACTCGAGTTTCCAACTTAATGACTCGAGTTTCGGTCTTTCCCAAAATCATATTTTGCTCTCTGTCGCCGACAAACTCGAGTTTTGATTCGAAACTCGAGTTTGCTTCATTTGATAGCAAACTGTGCAACATCTTGAATAAACAGTCAACTTTCCAGGGCCATATCTCCCTTGTCTGAACTCCGTTTTGGTCTGTTCAAATCTTGATAGAAATCCCTTTGAGTCTACTTTCCTATGCCACTGATTTCAGCTCAATCAAATTTTCACTTTGTGAGATATACTCAAAACATTGAAGGTTGGTCTGCTGAGTGGCGTGAATTTTACTGTCAACTTCATAAATTCATAGCTACTTCATATGAACTCCTTTTGGCTTGAATTTTATATCACAATGACAAATTTGGAGTCTAGTTTCATATGCCACTGGTTTTACCTCAATCTGATATCTGGTTTGGGAGATATCATCAAATTACCAGACGTCGCCCGAGTGAAAGGTGAAACAGAGTTGCTGAAGTGCTGAAGACCGCTGTAAACTCTAGTTTTGAAATGGAAACTTGAGTTTTCCTTGTCCAGAGATGCCAGAGATGCTGAAGACATTGCAAACTCAAGTTAGTTAGTGATTAACTCGAGTTATGAGTTTCAAACTCGAGTTTTTTCATACCAGATGAGCAAATCATTGTTGCGAAGTAGGAAACTCGAGTTTTTAGATCTGAACTCGAGTTTTCTCATCCTAGAACTGATTTTTTGCTGGTTTTAACTCTGAATTGACGCATTCCAAATCCTATATGATCTCGGAGACTTCCAGCATCAATATAAAAGCTTGAATAATGACTTTCTCAATCCATTCAACAAGTTCTTCCTTCTTTTTTCTTTCTCTTCATCATTCTCCATAATTCAATTCTTTCTTTCTAATCTTCTCTTCTTCTCTTGTTCATGTTCCACAATTCAATTCTTTCTTCTCTTCTCTTGATCATTCTTTATCATTTGACTTGGACTCATCTTCTTCTTGAAGTTCTACCTTCTTCAATATCTCATCTTCTTCTTGAACTTGACAATCTCTTCTTTCTAAAATATCTTATCTTGATCATTTTCCATTATTAAACTTTGCATCTACATTAAGTATAAGAATTAGTCAAAGTAGAAGATAAATTGAGTATGCAACCTTTTTGCTCTAAAGAATGGCATCTATATAAGACATCATCAAAACTAATCAAAACCAACACATTAAACCTATTGACTTCCACCATGTTAAAGTGAGCATTGTTTTCAAACATATTTAAAAAATGAATCTTTCATTTATTAAAATCTCAATTTCAAAATGCATTATCATGTTTTGAAAGAACATTTGAGAATTGAAATAATCTGCATATTTCATTATCATTTTTGAAAACGTGATCTCATCCATAAATTACTAGTTGATAAATACATATCTTCATGGATAAGACATTCTATGCTCTTTGATCAAACTTACATGCATTTTGCCAATGACATCTTTTCTACATAAAGTGTATTTACAAATTGTCATTGAGAAATAACTATCTTGGTATCATATAGCGGTTACCCTTTTTGACTCATTGGATTGAATTTATTCAATTGGGTAAAACTATAGTTTGGTCTTTGATTGTTATACTCTTTTCTCAATATCATATGATTTAATTCTATAAGAGCATAAGAGTTGTCATGTCTAATCTTGTGTGGACCCAAGAAACATCGGGTACCAAAAAGCATATATTTATTGTTTGCAGGATCCTCTATTTCATAGTTGAATAACAGAGTTCAACAGAGGTCATCATGCTCGAGCAAGCACTCCTAACATACTCGAGCAATACTGGAAACAACCCTATGCAGATTAAAAAAATTAAGTGGGATTGCCTGAGCAGAATGTCATCGTGCCAGAGCAACAATGAAGTGTCTCTACATAGACATTTATGTAAGATGGATTGCCCGCGCAGCATCCCTTTCATGCCCGAGCAACGTCGGGAGGTGGTCTTGCTTAAGTTATCTATATAAGATCTCTGCTCGAGAAGTGACATATCTCTACCCGAGCAGTGTTGCTATCATATGCCAGTGATGCATCAATGGACAACAGAGGATTATAACCTAAGTAATTACAATATTACTTGAGTGAGGTATTGTAATATACATAAATCATAATCATGCTAGGCTAACTTGATTTCATTCATTCCATATTATTTTATGAAATTTAGCCTGAGCACACTTATTTTTAAAATGATCCTTATGCTTTAAACACTTTTATCATCATAAAAAGCATAAATGATTTCTTCATACCAATTTCAAGTCCACCCAAGTGAACTTGAAAGTTCTTAATTCTGAGATATCATGTTGTGTCCTCTGGAGCAGGGATAACTCCAAACCTCATAACATTTGGTGTCACATTATTATTTGGTATCATTAAAGGGAGCTTCATATTTTTAGTCATGCATTTATTAAGGGGAAGCTTCACATTCATATGTGTTTTTATATGTTAAAAGCTCACCTTCTTTATTTGAAGAAAATTCTCTTAAGCACACTCATCTACATTCACTATCTTTTATTAGTTTTGATGATGAGTTAATCTTATAATTGAAAATATCTTCTATTTTCCTTTCATTATTTTAATTTGAAAATATCATATAGAAAGGGATACTTTGATATTTGGTTGCACTAAAAAATCTCTTTTGCAAAGAAAATTTTCAATTTGTAGCAGGAGATCTCATTCTGTACACTGATATTCCTTGATGCACTACAAGGAGAAACTACCAAATTGAGGAATAATGCTTTCACGCTCCATCATTGAAGTTGAGATATGCTTTACAGAAGAGCTCCATGAAGAAATGGAAAAAGATGGAAGCTGAGTAATGTCATAATCATTCAGTTGAGATAACCCTTAAGAAGTCAGTACTTTTCATCTTCACATCTCAAAGGATATTCATAATCCTTCTATTGAGCTCACTTCAGATGATCTCATACAACGAAGCAAGCCAATGGACATCATCGATCATTCAACAATTTCCTGAACCTACATGAGCATTTCTAATCTCTATCTTTTTATATTCAGTGGAAATCTTACACATGTTTGGTATCTATATGCTTTAATTGTGAAATATTTCTTGAAAATTTCTCCAAATTCTCTCAAATTTGTTTTCATAAAAACATTCTAAATTGCATCATATTAAGTTTGCAAAACAATTTAAATCGGGGAGAGAAATTCAGTTCCTTGACTTATTCTAATTTATTTTCGTATTAGCCTCTCCACAAGTATCTCTTCTTTACTTCAACTTTTTGCTAATGACAAATAAGGGGGAGAGAATGGCAAGAAAAATATGTTGGGTCTAATATATTTTCATATTCATACATATTTTTCTTAAAGTATTTGTCATCATCAAAAAAGAGGAGAATGTTGGATATGATTAGTTTTGATGATGCCTTATATAGATGTCATTCTTAAGAGCACAAAGTTTGTATAATATATTTATCTCCTACATTAACTAACTACTATGTATTTAATGTAGATTAGTTCAAGAAGAATTATAGAGATTAATCAAGAAGGAGATAAAAGATTACAGAAAGAATAAATTATAGAAAGTGTCAAGGAAGCAAGAAGTTATCAAAGTATTTTGGGAATAATCAAGAAAAAGAGGAAATATTGAAGAAGGAAGAACTCACAAAGAATGATTAGTTCAAATTAAATTATGAAGAATGATGAAGAGAAGAGAAGCGAAGAAAGAAAGAGTTAAATTATGGAGAATGATCAAGAGAAGAAGAAATAAAGAAGAACTTGTTAAATGGAATGAGAAAATCATTATACAACTTTTTAGATTGATTCTAGAAGTCTCCACGATCAAATGGAAGTTGGAATGGCTCAAATCGGGGTTAAAATAAGCTACAATTGCATTCCTGAAGTCATGCTCGAGCACACCAATTTCATGCTCGAGCCAGGTACACTTCCAGCTCCTATTCTCGCAAAAATCCGCTCATGCTCGAGCAGAAAAATGGCATGCTCGAGCATGGTGCTGGAGCAGAGGAAAATCCTTGCTCGAGCAACAACGATTTTCAGCTACTTTGTTCAGCTCTGTTTCAGGCGACCTCTGGTAATTCGATGATATCTCTCAAACCAGAAGTCCGATTGAGGTGAAACCAATTTTTCATAATACTAGACTACTAATACGTAATTTTGATATAAAATTCAAGCCCAAAGGAGTTCAGATGAGAGAGCTATGATTTTTGGAAGTTGCAACAAAAATCAGCGTCACAATCCAGAACCAGCTTCAGTATTTTGTGCATATCTCACAAACTACAAATCCGATTGATATGAAATTGGTTCCATTTGAAACTAGGCTCACATACCTTTCCAAAAAAATCAACATCATGAAAAAAAAATCAATTGAGGTAGATATGATGTTTTTAAGTTGACGGTCAGTTCAGAATGTTGCAAAAAACGTTGGTCAAGAACAATCTCCATTCATCTGATGATAATGGACGAAATACAATGAGTTTGGAGCTGAATCTTCTTGCATTGGAAAGAAGACTTAAAAAGCTTTCTGAACATGGGTGATTTGCCAAATTTAGAGCTATATTAAAGATGTTACGCTCACTGAAAATTGACTCTTATACTGCCAATGCTATTACGTTTTGAAAGTCAATGAAGTATGATATTTTCACAAGATCATAGTAGCAAGAAGCCTGGCAATCGAAGACAGTTACTCGAGCAAGGAGATTGGGATGCCCGAGAATCATTGAGCTCAGAGCAAACATTTGCAAATTGAACAATCATTCTCGAGCAGGGAATTTGGCATGCCCGAGCATCATCGAGCCAAAAGCGAGGATTTGCAAATTGAAGAGTCATGCCCGAGCAGAGTGAAAGGAAAGCTCGAGCAGAGGCAAAAGTGTGCCCGAGCAGCATCGTTGAATTCTCAAGTTATTGCCTCTGTCTGTGTCTTGCTCGAGCAAGAATGTTGGCTTGCTCGAGCATCAGCGAATCTGAACATTTTTCAACTACTTGTGAAGAAGCTTGCCCGAGCATGAATTCTTCATGCTCGAGTGCTCGAGCAGACGAAAAAACCTTGCTCGAGCAGACGAAGATCATCTTTTAACTTGTTCAAGAGAAGCTTGCCCGAGCAAGCATGGATTACTGCTCGAGCAGGATCCCTTTGTTTTAAATGCAGTTGCCAAAATGAGTGATATCTTCTGCAACCATCTCTCTGATCAATGTAAAGCATTTACTGATATTCTACTCACGCATTAAAACCTGTCTTTCAATGGGCAAAACAAAAGGAATGAAGAATGTTTTGCGAAGACCAAAATCATTAACGGCGAAAGTGACAAACGAAGCTTTATCTGTCCAACGGCTATATTCAGGAGTCACAACAATTAATCTTCAAGCTTCTCCAATGGTCGAATGCTCGCAACGGTCGAAACACAATAACCTATAAATTGTGAAGTCTTCAAACTGGAAAAGGTGGTGACGATTGATGAATGAATCGACAAACCTAAGAAAATGATTTTACTACTTCACCGTCAATAGTCCATGCACTCTGTTTCTAAATATTCATATAGTTTACAATAGAGAGTGAGATAAACGATTATGTACTTCAGTGTTCATTCATACACTTCGGAGAGAGAAGATTTATCTGTAAACATTCTATCCGAGAGTTACTCAATATTGGGTGATCTTGAGTGGGAAACCCATTGTATTAATTACAGCTTGTAAGAAGGAGTGAATCCTAGAGAGTGGATTACTTCGAGTCCAAAGTGTGTAATCAAGTGGGTGTATAGATTACAGCTTGTAAGGGGGAGTGAATCCTAGTGAGAGGATTACTTCGAGTACAGAGTGTGTAATCGGATTGTAAAGGCTTCTCTTGTGCCAGGATTAAACAAGAGGATAGTGGATTGGAAATCTCAAGTGGAGCTTGGGGACTGGACGTAGGTCAAGGATTAGGCCGAACCAATATAAATCACAGTTTGCATATTCTCTTCCCTAAACTCTTACATTTCAGCATATGTGTTTTGAATGACTATCTATCGGTTTATAAATTATTACTGTCATGCAAAACTCCTTTAGTAAGTTGCAAAAAGATTTTCAAAGTTTCAAGTTTTTAATCTTCACCCAATTCACCCCCCTCTTGGGTTCAGCCAGTTCTTCAAAGCAGAATGAAGAGCATGCACTAACATGTGGACGATGAGTAACTAATATAAAACACCCAGGCATAAGCTGGTAAATTAGATATCCTGAAGGAATATTCATGTGATACAATTATCCGGAACTTGTATAATTAAAACAATTGAAATAGTAATTATACAATCTGAAACCAAGCATTAACTAGACTTGTGGCTTGGAACCCAACACAATTGATGAAACCTATTGGCCAGGTCCGTGTTTTGTCAAGTGGGAGTCTCCCCGTCTTTCACGGCTGAAAGACAGAATATCACCAAGAGGGGGGGTGAATTGGGGATATAAAATTTTCGCCAAAATATATTATGTGAATGAATGCAAGAACAGAGACGCACTGAGTGAAGAGTAGAAAGATTGGACACAAGAGAATTTATACTGGTTCAGTCTAAATTCTTGACCTACGTCCAGTCCCCAGACTCTCTGGGATTTCACTAACTCAAATGATTACACACTCTGTAACTCTTGGAGGAATTCTCTCACTAGAACTCACTCCCCCTTACAAGTTGTAATCAACTATCCCAATCTCAAAGTCCCAATACTTTGAGATTCTTACAATGATTGATAATCAAAGATAAACTCTCTAAAAGACCAGATATAGATAAAACACTGAAGATTATAATGACTGAAAGTATGGTCTGTAGATATGAACAGTGAAAAACTTAATTGCTAATTGAATGCTCTGTTTTTCAGTGGTTGGAGAATTCAATTCTTCTTCTATTTATAGTTGAAGACATTTAATGACCGTTGAAGAGATTGAATGAACCGTTGGAATATATCCGTTGAGTTTCGTTTCCTTCGTTTCGTCAGTTTCGTCCGAATATTCTTCGTTGACATTCCACATTCGATTTGTCTATTGAGACTCAGTTGAAATGTTGAATGGAAATGGTTACAAAGCTTTTTGTATGCTCAGAGGCTGATTTGCTCGATTGCTGCTTGGTTTCTGCTTTGCATTTAATGAACTTCTGACATAAAGTGCTTTTGGGTGATTTGAACCTTAAACCATGTTAGAATCATCTGAAACTCATAAGCAAACTGATTAAACTTGGTTAGGATCAATAATCGATAATAATATGAAGTACCCATGCATTAAATCAGGAGATTGCAGATTACGAGAATGTTATGAAAGTAGAGTTTGAATCACCAAGAGGGGCGTGAATTGGGATTCTCAAAAACTTTTCGATGGCTCTGTTTAAGGATTCGAAACTGAAGGTAAAACAAAGTATAAGGAGAAGAATCAAGACACAAGGATTTATACTGGTTCGGTCCAACAACTTGACCTACGTCCAGTCCCCAGACTTTTTGGGATTTCTCACTTATCAAGATTGATTACACACTCTGTACTCAAGAGTAATTCTCTCTCTAGAATTTACTCCCCCTTACAAGTTGTAATCAATAACCCCAATCTCCAAGTCCCCTTGACTTGAGATAACTTACAATAATGATTTACAATCAAGAAAACTCTCTCTAAGAGTGGATATGATAAACATTGAAGAATAAATGTATCAAAGTACTCTTACAACAGAAAACTCAAAGAGTAGTTGAAACTTTAATGATTTCCGATTTTGCACAGGTTGGTTGTTGAGAAGACTTGAATGCATCTCTATTTATAGGTAGAGATCATTAATTGACCGTTATAAATCCTCAGATAACCGTTGGAGTGATTAGAGGATGATTCATGAAAGTTTTGTTCTTCATCTCTCTTTACTCTTTAGCTGATCCAATTTTGTAGAAGTTCAGAGTTGACTCTCTGACTATTAATCCGTTGGAAGAGCAGTTTGCTGGATGTAGAAGGCATGCATTAACTTCTCCAAAACGTGTGGAGAATGATTACCCAAAAGCATGCAAGGTTTCTGCACTTTTGCATTTAATGTGCTGACATGCTTTTTGCTTTTTGCTTAATCTCCATTTAATCCTGTCTAAAATCATCTGAAACTCACTAACAAACTGATTAAACATAGTTAGGAATAGTCATGAGTGATGATATAGAGTATAGAGATCAAACACAAACATTTCACGAATTCGTTCAAATCGAAATTCAATTTCTGCGATGGAAACTCGAGTGTTCATGTTTCAGTGAACTTTTAGCAAAAGACCGAAACTCGAGTTTTCTCTTCACAGAGACAAACATCGCGATTTGGCATTTTGGACAAACCTAGTGAATAGTGCAAAACTCGAGTCATTAAGTGACTAACTCGAGTTTTGGACTTTTAATGAGAAATTATGTTTTAGTCCAAAATCTCAAAACTGGAGTTTCCAAATCATAACTCGAGTTTTCAAATGATCGAATTTTAGCAAAGCTCTCTGCCTGGTCAAAACTCGAGTTTCCAAAACTAAACTCGAGTTTTCTCATTCGTTGAAAACTTTGGAAACTTCTCTGTAAGATCGAAACTCGAGTTTTAAAACAGAAACTCGAGTTTTCTCTTTTATGAGAAAACATTTAAAAACTTAGTCAATTTGAAACACGGGAGTTTTACAAGGTCAGAGATGAGCATTGTTCTCAGGGGATGGAAACTCGAGTTTTCTAAGGTTAACTCGAGTTTTCATGAACTTCGAAAAATTTAGAGAACACTCAGGGAAGCCTAAACTCGAGTTTCCCACGGAAACTGAAGTTTTGGTTTCGTCGAAAAACTTGATTGCTCCTGTCTTGTCAAAACTCGAGTTTTCAAAATCAAACTCGAGTTTGCCTTGTCTGTGAAAAACTCGAATGCTCTCTGTATGGCCAAAACTCGAGTTTTCAATCCCAAACTTGAGTTTGCCTTTCTTTACAAAAATTTGAGCACTTCTCTGTCAGGCCCAAACTCGAGTTTCCAAACTGAAACTCGAGTTTGCCTTAGACAGTAAGTTTTTCAACTTACAAAGACAAACTTCAATCGTGTTTACAATTGTCTGTTATCATCAAAACCAATTGAGAACTAACATGTTATTTTCAGAAACTATGCGCCATGACTCGAGTCATTTATGTTCAACTCGAGTCATCTTTCAAAGTTTGGAAAGATTCATGTGTAAATGTGACTCAAGTCATTCTTCCTTGACTGGAGTCAAATATGAACAGAATGTAATTTCGAGACTGATGACTGGAGTCATTTCCTGGTGACTCGAGTCATCTGATTTAATACATACAATCAGAGAAGAGCTTCGAATGGCTTGACTCGAGTCATGCTTTCTTGACTCGAGTTAATCTCAGACAGAGACGAAATGGCCATTTTATGACTCGAGTTACTATAGGCTGACTCGAGTCATATCAGTAAAGCTTATCAGTATAAGCTCTATGTGATAGTATGACTCGAGTCATATACTGGCTGACTCGAGTCATATCAGTTATCAGAGACTGATATCAAAAGACTCATCTTGGAGAACTTGAAACACACATCATGACTCGAGTTATTTAATGACTGACTCGAGTCATGGCTCTTTTAAAAATTGATTTTTAAAAACATTATGACTGGAGTCATTTGCCATCAGTATGTGATTTGATTAAGTTAAAGAGACAAATGACTGGAGTCATAAACATGTGACTCCAGTCAAACTTATGTGAATTTGTTTTTCAAATTTTACAACACATTTGCTTAAGTTAATCACTCCTTTTGATTTTCAATTGTGAGTTATCATCAAAACATATTGAGAACTAACATTCTCCCCCTTTTTGATGATGAAAACACTTGTAAATCAAAGAGAGATAAGTTGAAAATTTTGAAACATATAGATGAGAAATTAGTCAAAATATGCATTGCTCAAATAACATTCATATCAGGAGTAAAGGACATAACCAACTGAAAGCAAGTTCATACATAGTCATAATGAAAAACACATTGCACACTATCAGAACTATTTCTTCTTTTTCTTCTTCTCTTTCTCTCCCCCTTTGTCATCAGGAAAAAAAGAGGGATCAGAGGCCAGGGAAGCTCGTAGGGCCTGAAGAACAAGTATGGGAGAATAAATGGTGAGAGAAAGAGATGAGGGGTCCAGTGGTGAAAGGATAGGAATGGGAGAAGAGGGTTTGGGAGGAGTGAGAGAGGGATAAATAGAGGAATCTGAGAGTTCATCAAACAAGTTGACAGTGTCTCCAAAGACAGAAACTCTCACAGTAGAGGCAATTGATGAAGGTATAGGTACAGTGGGAGGAGCAGAGGAAATGGGAATATTAGATAGAGAAGGTGTTGGAAGAATTAGAGTAGAGGAAGGTGGAGGAGATGGAGGGGAAGACTTAGGTGAGAAAAGTGGTGAAGGGATAGGATTGGAAGGATCAGCATCTTCTGATTTGAATAGCTTAGAGATCTTGGAATCAAGCATGAGATAGAGATTGCTCATGTGATCAAACCGATGGCCAAGATCTCCAAAGTGGCCTTCAAGGTTCTCCATCCTATCATCCAGAGCTTCCAATGCTTCGGTTTGTTGTTCTTTTCCAGTGGTGAGCTTCTCCACAAGCTTGGTCATCTCAGATTGAAGTCTCTCAGTAAGCTCATAGTGTTGAGATGTCAAGGTAGTTTGAAGGGTCCCAAAGGTGTCCTGCATGGCTTGCTCCACTATTTGTTTGATGTTGGCATTAAGATTGGAAGAGGAAGGAGCAGGTTGGGACTGAATAGGAGATGACTGGGCTTCATTGGGCTTGGACACAGAAGCTCTAGACCTAGAAGGAGCTCGAGACTACCCTGATCCTTCTTGAAAAGAAATTTTCATAAAATTCAAGTGAACTTGACCAAACATTTGTGGTTTGACAGACTTCTCATAGAGGTCAAGATACCAAATCTTATTGGTATAGAGGATGAGGGAGACTAGATTGGGAAAGGGAATTGTAGCCTGAGGGGAAGATTCAAATTTGAATCTCTTCATTTCTTGATAAACCCAGTGACCTATATTAAAAGGTACTTTGTTTATCAAAGAAGCAAAAAACATGTAATCAGTTGAATTAAAGTGAGTGAAATTCTTCCCCTTTTGGACTAGATTTCTAGAATAAATATACCATAGTGCTCTGTGGATAGGAGGCATCACAACTGGGGAAAACTTAAGTTCTCCTACTGGTTCACCAGGCCTGAGATTTTTAAAAAATTTTACTTTATCATATAAGATATCAGGCACAGGTGGAGAACTTTTAATAAATAATAAAGAGTTGAGTATATCAGCAGAAATGGTGATAGACCTTCCTCTTACTGAAGTGATGATCTTATCCTCAATTGTGTTGCCATCACCATCCACCACAACAGCTAGTGACATATTAAAGTAAATTGATTGAGCCAATAAAGTTTTAAATTGATTGAGCCAGGGGGACAAGTCTAGATTACAATCCTGACGCAGCTTCTCTAAATCCACATGTACTGTCGGACAAAAGGTTCTAGAGAAGAATTTAGCCTTAAATTCTTTCATTTGAGCTTCAGTGAAGGGAGTTGGGGTGCAAAGAAAATCATGATTAGGAGGTCTTTCTAAGGTGGGAGGATTGAAGACATATCTAGGAGGACCAGATACCTTAGAACTAGGAGACACTCCTATCTTAGGTCCAGTGGAAGCTTTGGAAGTAGATTGGCCTTTGGACCCTTGAGCTTCTGAAATGGTGACTTTCTTCTTCTTCTTCAAAGGAGCCACCAATGGTTCTTTGTCTCTTCGTGTTGCAGCAGCTGGGTCAATCTTCTTGCCAGTAGGAACATCCTTTGGTTCTTCAATTCTCAGCTTTTTGGATTTTTTAGTTGGTGAATCCGAAACCTTCTTCGTGGGTTTTCGTTGACGTTTGGGCCGAGAAGCATCAGGTGGTGAGGAAGAGACCATTGCTTCATAATCAGAAGTGGAATCCTTCTCGTTTTTGGAAGATTTAGGAGGCATTATGAGAGATTTGAGAGTTGGGAAGGGAAGAGCAGAAGAACGTAACTCGGGTTAGGGTTTGAGAGTCGTGTGCGAAATGACAGCAGTCAAAGTCAAGCATATATATAATAATCGCGTGACTCGAGTCATTTACTGGGTGACTCAAGTCATGTATGAAATTATACTGACCTTTCGTGTAGCTGACTTACCCATGACTCGAGTTATGACTTAATGACTCGAGTCCTATTTGTGCATTTTGCTCTCTGTCTTCGCTTGACTCGAGTTGTACTGTTTGTGACTCAAGTCAACTTTGAGTCATTTTCTCTCTGTCCAAACTTGACTCGAGTCATTCACTTAATGACTCGAGTTACTTCATCCCCATCCTCATTTGCTAGAAATGATCCTTGATATGACTGGAGTCATTCCATGGATAACTCGAGTTATTATCATTCTGATAGCTTCTGTCGAGTTGACATCAGTATGAAATCCTGCATAAATAATTTTTGTACACTCCGAAGCTTAAGTTTGTAGTTATCGATCATCAAATACATATAACTAACATTAGGTAAGAGACAACTTACAGCTCATTGGGATTTACCATGCCCAATTCTCTTCTGATAAACATGAATTGTTCATTGGCTAGAGGCTTGGTGAAGATATCAGCAAGTTGCAAGTGAGTTGGGATGAACATTACTTTGACATCTCTCTTTTGTAAATGATCTCTTATAAAGTTATATCGAACATCAATATGCTTGGTTCGAGTATGTTGTACTGGATTCTTTGCCAAACTTATTGTGCTTGTGTTGTCACATAAGATTGGAATTTCTTTGAGATGAATCCCCAAGTCTTGAAGTTGTTGTTTGAGCCATAATACTTGTGCACAATAACTTGATGCAGCAATATATGGTACAAAGTGTTATGGTTGACCCTTGGGAAACCATAATCCCAATTCTTCTGTATCAGCAAGATATCTGAATATCCTTTTCACATGTTCAGCATGAGTCTCCTTAGGAGCAGATTGGAAACGAGCACACATTCCCACACTGAATTGGATGTCAGGTCTGCTAGCCGTCAGATAGAGTAATGAACCAATCATTCCTCTATATCTTGTGATATTGAAGTCAGTTCCCTTCTCATTTGCATCCAAGGAAGCAGTAGAACTCATGGGAGTATCAGCTCCACTGCAGCCATCCAAGCCATACTTCTTCAGCAAGTCTCTTAAGTACTTGGTCTGGGATATAAAAATCCCATTTGATCGTTGCTTGATTTGAAGACCAAGGAAGTAATTGATTTCACCCATCATAGACATCTCAAATTCTCCCTGCATTGTATTAGATAATTCTTCACACATAGATTCGTTAGAAGCACCAAAAATGATATCATCTACATAAATCTGAACAACCAAGATTTCATTTAACTTATTGCTTTTAATTAATAAGGTTGTATCAGCTTTTCCTCTAATAAAACCTTGATCAAGAAGAAATTTGCTCAATCGCTCATACCAAGCTCTAGGAGCTTGCTTAAGACCATATAAAGCTTTCTTGAGACGATAAACATAATCTGGATGATGATCACTTTCAAAACCAGGAGGTTGTTCAACATACACTTCCTCCTGAATAAAACCATTAAGAAAAGCACTTTTCACATCTATTTGATAGAGCTTGAATCCTTTGATACAAATAAAGGGTAGAAGAACTCTTATAGACTCCAATCTTGCCACTGGAGCATAAGTTTCTTCATAATCAATTCCTTCTTCTTGATTATAGCCTTTAGCAACCAATCTTGCCTTATTTCGAACAATGATTACTGATTCATCTGGTTTGTTATTGAATACCCATTTGGTGCCAATGACCGGATGGTCCTTAGGCCTGGGTACCAAATCCAAAACTTGATTTCTATCGAATTTATGTAACTCCTCTTGCATTGCTATCACCCAATCATTGTCTGAAAGGGCTTCATCAATCTTAGAGGGTTCTATTTTTGAAATGAAGGAAGAGAATGTAACTTCATTTAAAGTACTGCTTCTTGTCCTCACACCTTGATTAACATCACCTATAACTTGATCTAAAGGATGGTTCCTTATAAATCTCCAAGCTCTAGGTTGAGGTTGATCATGATTTTCTAAATTATTTTGAGGATCAGCTTCGAAAACATTTTCAGGATTTTCAATAGAAGCAGGAGTGGTTTTAGAAAAGAATTGATTTTTCGAAATATTTTTCTCATCATCATCCAAAAGCATATCAGATTTAGACTCACAGAATACAACACGTACAGATTCTTCAACAATGCGAGTACGAGTATTAAAAACTCTATATGCCTTACTTCTATTAGAATAACCTAGAAATATACATTTATCCGCCTTGGAATCAAATTTACCCAGATTTTCCTTACCATTATGGTGGATGAAACATTTGCAACCAAACACATGAAAATGTGCTATATTAGGACTCTTTAGTTAATAAATAATGGTTTTTATGTTCATTTGGGCTTTGGGCCTTAGATTTCATTTTAGCCATTTTTAATAATAAAATTCCAGTTTTATATTGCTTCACTATTTTTACCATAACTCTTGAACCAGACATCGGATTTGCATCATTTTTGTCTCATATTTCAGATGATTCGGAGAACTACAATTGTTATGAAGACATAAAGAGCCAATTCGGACAAGAGGGCGGTCGATTTTGGAGCCGAAGTCAGATGAACAATTCTGGATTTTATTTGGACTCGAATTTTGTAATTAAAGTCCACTTTCATTTTATTTCTGTTTTGGGCTAAAACCATTAGAGCCCATTTCATTTTTAGGTTTATTTTAAGTAAGGCAGCAGCCACAAACACATTATTCATTCATGTTTTTACAATTTGGTGGATCAAAATACAAGTTTTGAAATTCTCTCAACTGTTCTTCAAATGTTCTTCGCGTTCTTCGTGTTCTTCGTCTGTTCTTCGTTTTTCCCAGCCATGATCGGCTAAACTTCTGTGATTGACCCAACGTTGAGGATTCCATGATTCGTCCAGAGAGCTTGTGCTTAATCGGTAACTTTACTCGATTTTGTTTTCATCTTATCGGATTCGATTTAAAATAGTTCGAATATTAGATTTAATATTCGGTTTGGTTCATCCCAAGGACTGAGTTCGAACTAGGTTACAGTGTTGCTGTGCGATTGCACAGTGAGACGCCACTGTTCGGACATATTCTAGGGGATCGTCTAGTCGAGGGATTCTCTGGATAAATGCAGAGATTTCGGTTCATCCAGAACCAAACGTGAGTTAATTATATTTCGTTCAATGATGGAAGTTTCTGGAATCTGAACATTGGGTTGATCATTTGTCATTCTGTTTCTGCATATTTCATTCTGTTTCATTCTGTTTATTTCTGGAATATTAGATATTTGATTATGTTTCTTTTTCTGTTTTAGTTTATTTTCGTTTTAATCTGTTAAACCAAACCCCCCATTTTACTGTTCTGTTTGGCTATTGTTGTTAGTCAAACCCGCTGCAAGTTCGTTGGGGGAAACGACCCAGGTTCCCTATTTCTGCAAATCATTTCAAACTTGGTTGTTTTGGGAGATACAACAATCATCTTTCCAAAAATGGGTATATCTATCTAATGAAACAAAAGTCTGAATCTTTTGAAATGTTCAAAATATTCCAAAATGAAGTGCAAAACCAACTTGGCAAAACAATTAAAGCTTTTCGATCCGATCGGAGTGGTGAACATTTGAGCCAAGAGTTCATTAACCATCTTAGGAGTTGTGGGATCATCTCACAACTTACTCCTCCAGGAACACCTCAATGGAATTGTGTTTCTGAGCGGAGGAATCGAACTCTATTAGATATGGTTCGATCTATGATGAGTCAAACAGATCTTCCTCCTTCCTTTTGGGGTCATGCCCTAGAAACAGATGCGTTCACATTGAATCGTGTTCTATCAAAGGCAGTTGAAAAGACACCATATAAGATATGGACTGGGAAGAAACCCAGTTTGTCCTTTCTTAAAATTTGGGGATGTGAGGTTTACGTTAAACACCAAGCCTTTGATAAATTATCATCCAGATCCTCAAAATGCCTATTTGTGTGATATCCTAAGGAAACTAAAGGATACTATGTCTAGAATCCTACCGATCATAAAGTGTTTGTTATTTGGAATGATGTCTTTTTGGAGAAAGAGTTCATCTCTAAAAGAACCAGTGGGAGTAAGGTGTACCTCGAAGAAGTTCGAGAGCCACAAGATGACATAGAATCACATATGGAAAACGAAGAAGACTCACAACAAGTTGTAGAGCCTACTCAAGTAACACAAGGCCCACGAAGGTCCGATAGAACACGACTACAGCCTCAGAGATATGGATTTCTGATTACTGGAAGCCGTGATGTTTTGCTCATTGAGCAGAATGAGCCAACTACTTATCGAGAAGCCGTGGTGGGACAAACTCCAAAAGTTGGCTTACTGCCATGAAGTCTGAAATGAAATCCATGTACGACAATGAGGTATGGACCTTAGTCGATCCACCTGAAGGTGTAAAAACCGTTAGGTGCAAGTGCGTTCTCAAAAACGTCTGCTTGCAAAAGGATTCACTCAAACTCATGGTGTGGACTGTGATGAAACCTTTTCCCCAGTTGCAATAGCCAAATCAATCAGAATCCTTCTTGCCATTGCATCATATTATGACTATGAAATATGGCAGATGGATGTCAAAACAGCCTTCCTTAACGGAAAGCTCCTTGAGGATGTGTACATGACACAGCCTGAGGGTTTTGAGCGTCCAGAGGACTCTGGTAAAGTTTGCAAGCTTCAAAGATCCATTTATGGATTGAAGCAAGCATCTCGGAGCTGGAATCATCATTTTGATGAAGTAGTCAAAGAGTTTCGATTCATTCAAAACATCGACGAACCTTGTGTTTACAAGAAGGTTAGTGTGAGCACAGTTGTATTTCTAGTGCTTTATGACAATGACATCCTACTCATTGGGAATGACATTCCTACCTTGCAGAGTGTCAAGTCTTGGTTAGGAAAGTATTTCTCAATTAAAGATTTATGCGAAGCCACTTACATCCTTGGGATAAGGATCTATAGAGATAAATCCAAGAGGCTGATAGGTCTAAGTCAGAGCACATACATAGACAATATACTGCATAGATTCAGTATGCAGGATTCCAAAAGGGGTTACATGCCCATGTCTCATGGCGTTCATCTCAGTAAGGATTTGTGTCCTAGTACACAAGATCAAAGAGACCGCATGAGAAAGATTCCATATGCCTCCGCCATTGGATCTATCGTGTATGCCATGTTATGTACTCGACCGGATGTCTCATTTGCCTTGAGTATGATCAGCAGATATCAACAAGATCCCAGTGAGGGTCACTGGACTGCTATCAAGAATATCCTAAAGTACTTAAGAAGGACTAAGGACTTATTCTTGGTATATGGTGAATTGGAAGATGAGCTCTGTGTGATAGGTTACACAGATGCGAGTTTCCAAACTGACCAAGATGATCTAAGATCGCAATCTGGATATGTATTCATTTTGAATGGTGGTGCGGTAAGCTGGAAGAGCTCTAAGCAGAGCACTGTAGCTGATTCTGCAACACAAGTTGAGTATATATCAGCATCGGATGCAACTAAGGATGCCTTTTGGATTAGTAAGTTCATTAATGAACTAAGGGTGATTCCTACCATCTCAAATCCAATAGACTTGTTCCGTGACAATAGCAGCGCTATTGCGCAGACCAAGGAGCCTAGGTCACATCAAAGGACCAAGCATATACTCACGCGATTTCATCTTATCAGAGAAATCAATGATAGAGGTGATACAAAAAAAATCATGCAAAGTATCAGGAGAAAAAAATGTCGCTGATCCTCTTACTAAGCTGCTTTCACAAGTAAAACACGAGCATCATGTTAGGGCAATGGGAATTAGGGTAATTAATGATTGCACTAGTGCAAGTGGGAGTCTGTTGGAAATTATGCCCTAGGGGCAAGTCATTGTACTTTAGATGTTTATGTTAAAGTATTCTCCTTTAGTTATCATTTCATTTGCATGTTTACAGTGATAACTGATCCTTGGATACATCTTATAGATTATCCTAAATGTCCTTGGTCTGTCATCTGCGTGAGAGCGAAGATGAAATAAGACCAGTATAACTTTGATGAGTATGGAGATACGAGTCAAAATCATAGGCACTTGTAAGAGTACAAGGTGCTGGACCGACCCACTATGAGAAAGCTGCATGGAATAAGTCATAAGATTTTCTCATATATAACCGCGTCACAACGCCCGTCGACCTGAGATCATCATGGATTCCTACATGATGAGTCACTGATCTTTGACCTAGTAAAAAGTCACCGTTGACCGGGTGATGATAAAGACTATGATCGGGATCAGTGGTTTTCATGCAGAGGAATGTGAATGGTCAAGATGGAATTTGTCCCTCACATTTGTAGAGAGATAATACTGGGCCCCTCGATGAGTGAGTCTGAGAAATGTATGACCATACTATGATGGAAAGGAGTTTCCATTTCAATTAGACTATAAAAGTGGAGCTGAATCACCAAGAGGGGTGGTGAATTGGGGATTCTTAAACTTTTTTGGATTACTCTGTTTTTGTGTGATAAAACAGAGGTAAAACAGAGTATAGTGAAAGAGAAGCAAGACACAAAGGATTTATATTTCTTCGGTCTAACCTCTTGACCTACGTCCAGTCCCCAGACTCTCTGGGATTTCTCACTATCACAATTGATTACACACTCTGCAACTCAAGAGTAATTCTCTCACTAGAACTTACTCCCCCTTACAAGTTGTAATCAATAACCAATCTCCAAGTCCCCTTGACTTGAGATACTTTACAATAAATTATTTACAATCAATAAACTCTCTCTAAGAGTAGATAAGATAATCACTGAAGTACAAATGTATCAAAAGATACTTTACACAAGAAAACTCAAAGAGTAGTTGGAACTTTAATGATTTTTGTTTTCTCACAGATTGGTTGTTGAGAAGAATTGAATGCATCTCTATTTATAGCTAGAGATCATTAAATGACCGTTATAAATCCTAATATGACCGTTGCCAACATTGGTGATGGATTAGTGAAGGTTTTGGTCTTCTTCTCTCTCTACTCTTTGGTTAATCTAGCTGTGCAGAAGTTCAGGCTTGACTTCTTGACTTTTTCCGTTGGAAGAGCAGCTACTGGATGTGGAAAGGAAACATTAATTCCTTCAAAATGTGTGGAGAATGATTGTCCAAAAGAATGCAAGTTTTCAGCACTTTGCATTTAATGTTCTGACTTCACTTTATGCTTTATGCTAATTCTCCATTTAATCCTATCTAAATCATCTGAAACTCACTAACAAACTGATTAAACATAGTTAGGAATAGTAATTAGTGATGATATAAAGTATTAGGATCAAACACACACGTTTCACAAATTCGTTCATCATGAAATTCAAATTCAGCGATGTAAACTCGAGTTTGTTCTTCGAGACTGGAGTTTTTATATTTCAGTAAAAGTCTAAACTCGAGTTTCCAAAACTTAACTCGAGTTTTTTCATTCCAGATAAGAATATCGCGATTTGGTATTTGGACATGTTTTGTGAACAGTGCAAAACTCGAGTCATTAAGGGACTAACTCGAGTTTTGGACTTTTGATGAGAAATCATGTTTTAGTCCAAAATCTCAAAACTGGAGTTTCCAGAATATTCAAAATTGGCAGAACTCTATGCTTGGTCTAAACTCGAGTTTCCAAAATGAAACTCGAGTTTCCATGATTCTTTTAAAACAATGGAAACTTCTCTGTAAGACCGAAACTCGAGTTTCCAAAACTAAACTCGAGTTTCCTCGTTTATGAGAAAACATTGAAAAGACTTGTTAAGTCAAAACTGGAGTTTTTACAAGTTCAGAATTGAGCATTGTTCTCTGTATGATGTAAACTTGAGTTTCCAAAGTAAACTCAAGTTTCCAACAAAGCTTGGAAACTTAGAGAACACTCTTTGTAGCCTAAACTCGAGTTTCCAAATGGAAATTGGAGTTTTGCTCACTTTGAAAACTTGATAGCTTTCTGTCTTGACAAAACTCAAGTTTGCTTTGTCTGTGAAAAACTCAGAAGCTCTCTGTATGGTCAAAACTCGATTTTTCATATCAAAACTCGAGTTTTCCTTTCTTTGCAAAAACTTGAGCTCTTTTCTGTCAAGTCCATACTCGAGTTTCCAAAGTGAAACTTGAGTTTGCCTTTGACTGTAAGTTTTTCAACTTACAAAGACAAACTTCTATCTGTGTTTACAATTGTCCGTTATCATCAAAACCAATAGAGAACTAACATTCTCCCCCTTTTTGATGATGACAACACTTGTAAACCAGAGTTCCTACTTTTTTTGAAAAATTTGGGATTTAGAGAGAATTTCACAAGCATAGTTTGAAATGCATCATGATAGTTATGCACTTTGATAATTTTAACACATTGATTCAATATCACAGAGTTATGCATAGCAGAAGTAAGAGAAACATAATTAAGGATATCATTGCATTGCATTTCAAGGTGTCTACATCATAACAGAAACAAGAGAAATACAGAACAGAACACAGAAACATAAAAATTCAAACTAACTAAAGCCCTAAACTTCTTCAAACTCAATGCTCTGGTTTCTCTGGTTCTTCTCCCCCTTTGTCATCAACAAAAGAGGATGGAGCTGAGATTGAAGGGTTATCGAAAGGGGTAGAGAGCTTGACAATTGAGGCAGGGGATGGAATCTGGATTGGAGAGGCAAGTGGAGTGGGTAGAATCTCAGTGGTTGGGGAAGAGCGAATGGGTTTAGTGGTAGGGGCTATGGGAGTGGTGAAGGTGAAGGATGGTGAGATAGGAGGGGAAGAGGATTCAGTCTTCAATCCGGTAGGAGTGCCAAACCCAGAAGTGGAACCCGTATCTAGCTTCTTGATAAGAACATTCAGGCGATCATCCATTCGTTCTTGGGATACTAGCAGAGTAGCCATCTGAGCATCCTGATCAATCATGTGGCTAGAGAGGTTCTTTATTTCAACCTTCATTGCTTCCTGGGCATCTACCACATCGGAATTTCCCTTCTTCACCTCAGAGATCAATCTAGAAACTTCCACTTGGATTTGGTGAGCCATATCATCAAAGGCCTTATCCACTATGGCCTGGACTCTTGCATCAAAATCAGGAGGAAGAGGTGATCGAGGTGGAGCAGATTGAGCTTCCTGAGCTCTTACAGCTGAAGCTCTGGATCTAGTAGGGGCTCGAGATTCATCTGATCCTTCAGCTTCAAAATTGATTCTCATGAGATTGAGCTGAGTCTTACCAAAAGCAATGGGAGTCTTCAATGTGTCACGACCACCAATGTGCCAAATCTGGAAATAATAGAGAATGACAGACACAAAGGTAGGGTATGGAATGTGAGAAGACTGACGAGATGAGAATTTGAATTTAGTCGTCTCCTGGAAAAGCCAATGGCCTAGATTTATTGGGACTTTGTTTACTATGGCAGCAAACTGGGGATAGTCTTTATAGGCAAAATGGGTGAAGTTGCCACCCTTCTGTATCATATCTTTGGAGTAAATATACCATAACACCCGATGGATAGGGGGCATGGATACAGGAGGAAAAGAAAGACGAACCAACTGACTGTCAGGTACAGGCTCATTTGGTCGAAGGATTACAAAAATTTCTCGATTAGAGTAGTGAACATTTGGGACAGGAGGAGGGTTATCAATTTTTAAAATTGCATTGATAATAGAAGCAGAAAGGGTAAATTTGACCCCTTTAACGTGGGTTGTGACTCTTTCCTCAACTAGCATATCATTACTATCTACCAAATTATCCCATTCCATGTTAAAATAGAATATTCTAACAAGATTGGAAGTATATGGAGCAGAAATCGAAAGGAAAGATGCAAAAGGAGAAAGCCAGGGAGATAAATCAACATTGCAATCTTCCTTTAGTTTAGCTAAGTCTACTGAGACGACGGGACATAAATCCTTTGGCACATAGGTTTCCTTAAACTTAGCAGCTAACTCACTAGACAGGAAAGAAGAATCGTTGGCAAACCTAGGAGGAGAGGAATGTGTGTAGATTTCCTCTATGGCGTTTAGCACTATTCGAGGGTCCTCAGATAGTTGGTCAACCGAAGGAGCTTCTTTAGATGAAGCTTGACCCTTATCAGTGCCCTTGGACGCAGTCTTCGTCCTTTTCCGCTTAGGAGGCTTGGAAGGTTCGCCTACCTTCTCTTTTCCCTTGTCAGTAGCAAGTTCTTGCTCCTTTGAAGGTTCTCGAATCGTGACTCCCTTTGGTTTGGGAGATGGACTAGGTTGAAACGTAAGAACTTCCGGTATACTCTTGTCAACCCCATAATGGAATCTTTTGGGGGTGCTCTTCATCCGTCTTGGTCGCTGTAGTGGAGGAGGAGATGGTGAACCCTCATAGTCGGGATCCTTTTCGTGAGATTTGGAAGACATTTGCTTCAACAGGTGTGTTGCTCTCTGTCTGCCTGAAACTTGAGTTTCATACTCAATGACTCGAGTTTCCAATTTTCAAAAACTCAAGGTTGGCTTTCTGTCTATCCGAAACTCGAGTTACTCACTTAACGACTTGAGTTTCCAATTTGCTCAAAACCACAATTTCTTTTTTAGCCCCGATAAACTCGAGTTTTGTTTCAAAACTCGAGTTTGCTTCTTTTGACAACAAACTTCAAGATTTTAACATCCTGCATAAAACATTGCTACGTACTCTGAAGCTTAAGTTAGCAACTAATATTCAACAAAACCATAACTAACATTGAGAGAAGAAATACTTACAGCTCATTGGGATTTACCATTCCCAATTCTCTTCTAATGAAATTGAATTGTTCCTTAGCCAATGGTTTGGTGAAGATTTCAGCAATTTGAAGATGAGTTGGAATGAACACGACCTTGACATCCTTCATTTGAACATGATCCCTTATAAAATGATGTCTCACATCAATATGCTTGGTCCTTGTATGTTGAACTGGATTCTTGGCCAAGCTTATTGTGCTTATGTTGTCACACAAAATTGGGATCTCCTTCAAATTGATTCCCAAGTCAGAAAGTTGTTGCTTGAGCCATAGGACTTGAGCACAGCAGCTTGATGCAGCAATATACTCAGCTTCAGTTGATGATACAGAGACGGTTGTTTGCTTCTTACTGAACCAGGACACAAGTGAACCACCAAGAAATTGACATTGGCCACTTGTGCTCTTTGTATCCGTCTTGTAGCCATCATGATCTGAATCTGAGTAGGCCACCAAATGTTCAGGTTGACCTTTGGGAAACCATAGTCCAAGAGTCTTTGTGTCAGCAAGGTATCTGAAGATTCTCTTCACATTTTCAGCATGTGACTCTTTGGGAGTAGATTGAAACCTTGCACACATCCCCACACTGAATTGGATGTCCGGGCGACTTGCAATGAGATAGAGTAATGAGCCAATTATTCCTCTATATCTTGTAATGTTGAAATCAGTGCCCTTTTCATCAGCATCCAAGGAAGTGGTTGAACTCATTTGAGTGTCAGCTCCATTGCATTGGTCCATTCTAAACTTCTTCAACGGATCATTGAGATACTTGGTCTAAGAAATGAAGATCCCATTCGATCTTTGCTTGATTTGCAGACCAAGGAAATAGTTGAGTTCTCCCATCATGGACATCTCAAATTCTCCCTGCATATTCTTTGCAAAATCTTCACACAAAGCATCATTAGAAGCTCCAAATATGATATCATCAACATAAATTTGGACAATTAAAATTTCACCAACTTTATTGCTTTTAATAAAGAGAGTTGTATCTGCTTTTCCTCTAACAAATCTTTGATCAAGAAGGAATTTTCTTAATCGCTCATACCAAGCTCTAGGAGCTTTCTTACGACCATAAAGAGCTTTCTTAAGGCGATAAACATGATCAGGTTGATGTTCATTTTGAAAACCAGGAGGTTGTTCCACATAAACTTCCTCCTGAATAAAACCATTTAGAAAAGCACTCTTTACATCCATTTGATAAAGCTTGAATCCTTTGACACAAGCAAAGGCTAGAAGAACTCTTATAGCTTCCAATCTTGCCACTGGAGCATAAGTTTCTTCATAATCAATTCCTTCTTCTTGATTATAGCCTTTAGCAACCAATCTTGCCTTATTCCGGACAATGATTGCTGACTCATCTCGTTTGTTCTTGAATACCCATTTGGTGCCAATGACCGGATGGTCCTTAGGCCTAGGTACCAAGTCCCAAACTTGATTTCTATCAAATTGATGTAACTCCTCTTGCATTTCTATCACCCAATCATTGTCTGAAAGGGCTCATCAATTTTAGAGAGTTCTATTTTCTTTGCAAAATCTTCACACAAAGCATCATTAGAAGCTCCAAATATGATACCATCAACATAATGCAACATGCATAGACTCTTCTACAATGCGAGTACGAATGTTAAAGACTCTATAAGCTCTACTTCTATTGGAATAACCCAAAAATATACCTTCATCCGCCTTGGGATCAAACTTTCCCAAGTTATCCTTACCATTATTGTGGATGAAGCACTTACATCCAAACACATGTAGATGACTCAGATTTGGCTTTCTTCCTTTGTACAGCTCATAAGGAGTCTTGTTCAGCTTCTTTCGGAGGTATGCTCGATTTGAGATGTAGCAAGCCGTACTCATTGCATCAACCCAGAACACTTGTGAAGTGTTGTTCTCATTCAGCATAGATCTTGCCATCTCAGTGACGACTCGATTCTTTCTCTACACAACACCATTTTGTTGAGGAGTTCTTGGAGCTGAGAAATTGTGATCAATCCCCATGTTGTCACAAAACTTAGCAAAGGCATGATTTTCGAATTCACCTCCATGATAAGTTCGAATTCCTGAAATAATGAAACCTTACTCGTTTTGGACCTTCTTGGCAAAAACAGCAAATTGATCAAATGTTTCATCTTTAGAGGATAAAAATATAGTCCAAGCAAATCTAGAAAAATCATCAACTATGACCAAAGTATAAAGATTGCCACCAAGGCTTCTTACTCTAGCTGGTCCAACTAGATCCATATAAAGTAGTTGAAGAGGTCTAGAAGTTGAAATTTCATTTTTAGATTTGAAAGAAGATTTAGTTTGTTTTCCTTTTTGACATGCATCACAAATCATATCATTTTTAAAACGAAGTTTCGGAACACCAATCACTAAATCCTTTTTGAGTAATCTGTCAAGTTGAATCATATTGACATGAGCTAAACATCTTCCTTAGCCAAGAAGGAACCATCATTTTTTAAAATATGAAAAGGGAAAAAGAAGAGAAAAATGCTAGTGTGAAAAGGGTTATAAGTGTGAATGCATAAGTGGCTAATATCATGATATTTTGTAAAGAAAGAAGAGATATTTTGTGAGTAAAGCCAATAGGATAAATGAGAACCAATAGAAAATAAATCCTAGCTTGAAATCCATAAACTAAGTGTCTAACATCTGGACATATTATGAATCAGTGAATTTTTGTCCCGAAGTTGGTGTTACCCGAAGTTATTTCCGTAATCGACGGAGGTTGCCCTGAAATCTTCACCAGGCTAGGAAATACCCTTAAAGGAATCATAAATTTGGTTAATCCAAATATTTCTCAAGAATAAGCAGAGACCTTCAAGACTACGTCGTTGAATTTTTGAGATAGTTAAGATTACGCGATTAGAACACTGAACAGGGGACTTTATCGGTAGAAATTCCATAAAGCAAAAAGTGACATCACCTTGATGACTTCACTTTGTTGAAAATAAGGGGGGAGAGTGAAAGCTGGAATATTACCAAGAGGGGGGTGAATTGGTATTATAAAATTTTCTTGTTAGTATGGAAAAACAAAAGAGTCAAGGGAAGAAGAAGGAAATGGACACAAGGCAATTTATACTGGTTCGGTCCTAATCCTTGACCTACGTCCAGTCCCCAGACACACTCCGGGATTTCACTAACTTTAGTTCAAATGATTACAGACTCTGTAACACTCGGAGCAATTCCTCTCTTTTGAATTATACTCCCCCTTACAAGTTGTAATCAAATAACCCAATCCCAAAGTCCCACTACTCTGGGATTCTTACAAGGAAATGATAATTGAAGAATAACTCTCTGTCCCATATTGAATTTCATTAATGCCCATATTCTGATCCGATGCTCTTTGCGATTTTCATAATGATATTGTCGTTTGGAGCATCTTGATTGTCCAGGATTCTTGTCTGTGTATCATGATTCGGGGTTGACTGTCCGTTTGAAGGAGATCTCCCATGATTTCAGTGTCTTTATTTCAGAATCATGGAGATTACGAAATCATGAGCATATTGTTTTGTATCTTGTCCTTTTTGAATATCTGTGACTCACTAGTAACTGGGTTTAAAAGCCATAAAGAATAATAGTTAATGATGATAAGAAATATTCAAAATAAGCTTTAAAGCGAGTAAACTGATTTCTGTATCTGCGATGTAAACTCGAGTTTTGTAACCAAAACTGGAGTTTGCATATTTCATTAATGTCTAAACTCGAGTTTGTAAATGGAAACTCGAGTTTCCTTTGTCCAGAGGAAAAAAGTCGTGTTTCATCTTTGAACCATTATTGAGATATGTTCTAAACTCGAGTCATTAAGTACAAACTCGAGTTTGGCACCGTTGTAATAAAAATCATTTTTAAGCTCAAACCTTGAAACTGGAGTTTCTAAATCAAAACTGGAGTTTTGGAAAGGTTTCAAAAGTGAGCATAGCTCTCTGTCTGGTGTAAACTCGAGTTTGCAATCCCAAACTCGAGTTTGCACGCTTTCTAAGAAAATGGAAACTTTGCCATGAGTTCTAAACTGGAGTTTGTAATCCTTAACTGGAGTTTGAAAATGATTAGAAAATAACAAAGCTCTCTGCTTTGTCTAAACTCGAGTTTCAGGTCCTAAACTTGAGTTTGCCTTGTATCTGAAAAACTTGGAAGCTCTCTGTATGATGTAAACTTGAGTTTACAAACCTAAACTCGAGTTTGCCTTAAGTTGTGAAAATCGAGCTTCTTATCGTTAGATCCAAACTCGAGTTTGCAAACCCAAACTCGAGTTTGCCTTTGACAGTAAGTTTTTTTCAACTTACAAAGACAAACTTTATCTTGTGTTTACAATTGTCAGTTATCATCAAAACATCTAGAGAACTAACATTCTCCCCCTTTTTGATGATGACAACACTTGTAAACCGATTTTAAAGGATTTGAAAGAATTTGGCATTTTTGATATAGATCGATTTGAAATACCGAGTTTTGCGAAATCAGAATATCAAGAGTCTGCATTGCATATTACATTAGAGATACTCAATCAGCAGAAGCAAATGATAAAGTTATTTTGCAGTAAACATAAATCAGTTAAGTGAAGATAGTATTCATTTTATACATAGTTAACTGAGGCTGTCTATATGATCACAAAATGCAACAACATAAAGCATATAGATTCTATAAAATTCTTAAAATCAAAAACTCCTCAATTCTCTTTAGCTTGTTCTGGTTTCTCTCCCCCTTTGTCATCCTCAAAAGGGGATGGAGCTGAGATTACTTCACTGGAAGTTGGATCAACCAGAGGTGTAGTAGGAGGTGAATCGATTTTGATTGTAGAGGTGGGAGATGATGGTGAGGAAGGGATATGAAGGATTTCGGTGGTAGGAGTAGAGGTAGGAACTGGAGAGGAGATCTCAGGTGAGTTTGAAGGAATCTGAGGGGATTTGAAGGTGAAGGAAGGTGAGGTAGAAGGAGAGGATGGTTCAGTGTCAGGATTAGGAAGAGGGACAACAGGAGACATTATCTTCAATACCTTGTCCACCTTATCACTCAGCCGTTCATGAGACACAGTCAGATTGGAAATCCTTGCAGCCTGATCAAGCATATGTCCAGATAGATTTGCCACACTTTGCTTGATTGCTTCCTGGACATCCACATTGGCATTGTGATCTTGAGTTGCTTCTTCTTTCATACGTCCAACCTCAAGTTCAATCTTCTTCCCCAAATCAACTATGGCCTGGTCGATCATGGCTTGAATTCTTGCCTCAAAATCAGATGGCATAGATGAGGGAGGTGGTGCTGGAGTAGACTGAGCTTCCTGAGCTCTTGAAGTAGATACTCTGGAAGGAGCTCTTGATTCTCCTGATCCTTCAGCTGGAAAAGAGACCCTCATCATATTCAATTGAGCTTTTCCAAAGACAGAGGGAGACTTCATAGTGTCAGGAGCGCCAACATACCATATTTTGTGATAGAAAAGGATTACTGATACTAAGGATGGGAATGGTATATGGAAGGTCTTTCTGGATGAGAATCTGAACTTTGTAATCTCATTGAAGATCCAGTGACCAAGGTTCAAAGGTACTTTCTTAACTAGAGTGGCAAACTGAGGGTAGTCAGGTTGAGAGAAGTGGGTATAATTTCCTCCTTTTTGAGTCATATTTGGAGTAAATATACCACAATATTCGGTGAATGGGTGGCATTGATGAAGGAGAAAAAGACAAATGAGTTAATTGATTTTCAGGAACAGGTTCATTTGGTCTTAGGATATTGAAAATCTCCTGATTTGAGTATTGGGTCGAAGGAGGAGGAAGTGGATTATCAATTTTCAGAATGGAGTTTATGATTGAGGCTGACAAATTGAATCTTACACCCCTAATCTGAGTAGAAACCCTTTCTTCTACCAGATTATGGTCGAATCTTCCAAACTATTCCATTTCATATTGAAATAGAACAGTCTAACAATATTAGGACAAATTGGGGCAGAAATTGAAAGGAAGGACTTATAAGGTGATAACCAAGGTGAGAGGTCTACATTACATTCATCCTTAAGCTTGTTGAAATCAACTGAAACAACAGGACAAAATCCCTTTTGCATAAAGGTTTCTTTAAACTTAGCTGAATCCTCAGGAGAAAGATGGGAATTTTCACAAGCAAAGCCTTCAGGGGCACTGGTATGGAGGTTTATTTCAGAGATAGCTTCAGGAAAAATCTCTGGTTCCTCAGAAGGTCGATTAACAGATGGTGTTTCTTCCGGAGAAGCTTGTCTCTGACTCTTTTCCTTAGACTTGGTCGTCAATTTCTTTCTCATAGGAGGCTTAGAGGATTCCCCGACTTTTCTTTTTCCCTTTTCTGCAGCAGACTTAGTCTCAGGTTGTTTCGACTGAGCATCCTTGCTGGGTTCTTCGAAGGAGACTCCTTTGGACTTAGAAGGTGAAGGTCGACGAAATGAGGGAATACCAGGGATATGCTTGTCGACCCCATAAGAAAATCTTTGAGGAGTACTCTTCATTCGTCTGGGTCGAGTGAGTGGCGGAGGTGGAGGTGGAGCTGAGCCTTCTTCATTGGCATGAGAGGTCATTTTCGGAGTATGAATGGAAGAAGATGAAGAGACAAGAGAGAGAGAGAGGCTAGGGCAAACTGGAGTTTTGAGGAGAGTTGAAAAGAACAAGGAGCAGTCTCAAGTTTCGTTTATATAGGGAATGAAATACTAACCTGGATTTCAAGGATGTGCTGAGAACCCTTGAAATTTTCACGACGCAGACTCGAGTTTGCATTTCTAAACTCGAGTTTCCAGTTTTCTTAAACAGGTGGGCTAGTCTCTGCCTGATGTAAACTCGAGTCAGTCACTTAATGACTCGAGTTTGGGCTTTTCAAGAACACTCATGTTGGTTTCTGTCCCCGATAAACTCGAGTTTGGATTTCCAAACTCGAGTTTGCTTCTTCTATCAAAGAAACTTCGATGTGTTAATCGAGCATCCTACAAAAGAAATAGCTACACACTCCGATGCCTAAGTTAGTATCAAAACATAACTAACATTAGATTGACATACTTACAAACATTGGGATTTACCATTCCCAATTCTCTTCTAATGAAATTAAATTGTTCTTTGGCCAATGGTTTGGTGAAGATATCTCGCAAGTCAAGGTGTGTTGGGATGAACATTACTTTGACATCCTTCTTTTGCACATGGTCTGATGAAGTGGTGCCTCACATCAATATGCTTGGTTCTTGTATGTTGCACTGGATTCTTTGCCAAGCTTATTGTGCTTGTGTTGTCACAAAGAATTGGAATTTCTTTGAGATGGACTCCCAAGTCTGATAGTTGCTGTTTTAGCCAAAGGACTTGTGCACAGCAACTTGAGGCAGCAACATACTCAGCTTCTGTGGAGGATACAACTACTGTGGTCTGTTTCTTACTAAACCATGACACAAGTGAACCTCCAAAGAACTCACATTGCCCACTTGTGCTTTTTCTGTCAGTTTTGTAGCCGGCATGATCAGAATCTGAGTAGGCTACCAAGAACTCTTGTTGCCCTTTGGAAACCACAATCCAAGCTCCTTTGTATCGATAGGTAACGAAAGATTCTCTTAACATGTTCAAGATGAGACTCTTTGGGGGCGATTGAAATCTTGCACACATTCCCACACTAAACTGAATGTCAGGGCGACTTGCTGTAAGGTAGAGCAATGATCCAATCATTCCTCTATATTTTGTAATATTGAAGTCCTTGCCCTTTTCTTCATCAGCATCCAAAGATGCCGTTGAACTCATCGGGGGTAGAACCAAAGATAATATCATCAACATAAATTTGAACAATCAAAATTTCATTTGACTTGTTAGTTTTGATGAATAATGTTGTATCCGCCTTGCCTCTAATAAACCCTTGATCTAATAGAAATTTGCTTAGTCTTTCATACCAAGCTCTAGGAGCTTGTTTAAGACCATATAAGGCTTTCTTTAATCGATAGACATGGTCTGGATGATGTTCATTTTCGAAACCAGGAGGTTGTTCAACATAAACTTCTTCCTGAATAAATCCATTTAGAAAAGCACTTTTGACATCCATTTGATAGAGTTTGAAATCTTTAACACAGGCAAAGGCTAGAAGAACTCTTATAGCTTCCAGTCTAGCTACTGGGAGCAAAGGTTTCTTCATAGTCAATTCCTTCTTCTTGATTGTAACCTTTAGCCACTAATCTAGCTTTGTTACGAACAATTATTGCAGATTCATCTCGTTTGTTCTTGAATACCCATTTGGTGCCAATGACCGGATGGTCCTTAGGCCTAGGTACCAAATCCCAAACTTGATTCCTATCAAACTGATGTAACTCCTCTTGCATTGCTATCACCCAATCATTGTCTGAAAGGGCTTCATCAATTTTAGAGGGTTCGATTTGAGAAATAAAAGCAGAGAAGGTGACTTCATTTAAGGTACTTTTTCTTGTTCTTACTCCTTGATTCACATCGCCTATTACTTGATCTAAAGGATGATTTCTAATGAATTTCCAGGCTTTAGGCTGTGATGAGCTAGAATTTTCACAATCAGTTTGAGGTTCAGTTTCAAAAACATTTTCAGGATTTTCAATTGTAGCAGGAGTAGTTTTTGAAAAGAACTGATTTTTGAAATCATTTTCTTCATCATCATCCAGAGCCATCTTAGTTTTAGATTCACAAAATACAACATGCATAGATTCTTCAACAACACGGGTACGAGTATTAAAGACTCTAGAGGCTTTACTTCTGTTAGAATAACCTAGAAATATGCCTTCATCAGATTTAGAATCAAACTTACCCAGCATTGTCCTTACCATTATTATGTACAAAACACTTACACCAAAGATGCGCAGATGAGACAAATTTGGTTTTCTTCCTTTGTAGAGCTCATAAGGTGTTTTGTTCAACTTCTTTCTCATATATGCTTGGTTTGATATATAACTGGCCGTGCTCATTGCATCTTCCCAAAAGACCTGTGATGTTTGATTTTCATTTAACATAGCGCGGGCCATTTCAGTAAGTACACGATTCTTTCTTTCAACCACACCATTATGTTGTGGTGTTCTTGGAGCTGAGAAGTTATGATCAATTCCGTTAGCATCACAAAATTCTGAAAAGCTTGATTTTCAAACTCACCTCCATGGTCGGTTCGAATAGTGAAATACACATACCTTTCTCATTTTGCACCTTTTTGGCAAACATAATAAACAAATCAAAAGTTTCATCCTTTGAAGATAAGAAAATAGTCCAAGTAAATCGAGAAAAATCATCAACAATGACTAACGTATATAAGTTTCCACCAAGACTTTTGACTCTAGTGGACCAACTAAATCCATATGAAGTAGTTGAAGAGGTCGTTTTGTAGAAATTTCAATTTTGTTTTTGAAAGATGATTTAGTTTGTTTACACTTTTGACAGGCATCACAAATCATGTCATTTTTAAATTGTAATTTAGGTAAGCCAATAACTAAATCTTTTCTCAACAGTTTGTCTAATTGAAGCATGTTAACATGAGATAGACGTTTATGCCATAGCCAACTTTCGTCCAGGTTGCTTACAAAACATTTTTCAGAAGTAATTTTAGGTAAATCTAATGTATAGCAATTACCTTCTCTAGGAGCTTTAAACAGTATTTTGAGTTTACCTTTGTCAATAGGAAGATCATCTTTCTTGACAATGAGACATTCTTCTGAGTCAAAGATAATCCAATTATTTTTGTCAGCACTTTGACTTACACTTAGGAGATTGTGGTTGAGACCTTCTACCAAATAGACATCTTTGATCATGGGTCCTTCTTTTGTGCCAATTTCACCAATTCCAGTAATTTTTCCTGATTGGTTGCCTCCAAAAGTGACCTTACCACCATCCTTTGATTTCATTGCTACAAATTTGGCTTGATCTCTGTCATATGTCCGGAGCATCCACCGTCAATATACCACTTGTTGATTCTTGATGCTCTCAAACAAATCTGCAAAAACAAATTTAAGTTTTAGGTACCCATCTTTTCTTGGGTCCTTTGGGGTTAGTTTGAGTTATAGGAACATAGGTTCCTTTTGGGACCCATTGATAATTTCCAACAGGTTTATTTCTTCCATCCTTTTTGTGAAAGCAAGAGGAGGTATTGTGTCCCTTTCTGTTGCAGTAATTACAGTGAGCAAAAGGGTTTGAACTATGAACTGTTTTCTGAACGTATTTCAAGTAAGATTTTCCTCCTGTTTTCTTCTTACCTTTCTTTTTGTCAAAAATAGGATTATATCCTATTCCTGATTGATCATTAGTAATCCTTTGATTTTTTAGAATAACATTTAGCATATCACTACCTTTAGTGAATTTCTCAAGGGTTTTCGTAAGACATTCATTCTTCTTTTCTAAAGTGATGCATTCATTGCATATGAGTTTTTCAGGAAAAGAAAGATTTTCTATTTGTTGTTCGAGAATTGTATTTTTCTTTTTCAAGGTAAAATATTTATCAGCAAGTTTTTCAAATTTATTTTGAACAAGATTATACTCAGCAAGTAATTCATCGTAGGTAGGTTCAGAGTTAAATACCTCTTGTTCATTTTCTTGTTGCTCTTCTTCTTCTTCTGCCACTAAGCAAATAGTTGCCATTTCTTCTTTCTCCTCATCTTCTTCATCTGAAGAGTTGTCTCCCCATATGGCAGAAACATAGGCCTTCTTTTTGAATCGACTCCTTTACGGATTTTATTTCAAGCCTTGATCCTTTTTGTAGAATTTCTTGAATCTTCGTACGAACATGGCTATTTCCTCATCATCATCATCATCATCTTCGGTTTTGGCTTCCTTGGCTTTTACAGAATTTAGGGCAATACCTTTGCTTTTGCTGTTGTTAGCCTCGCCCAAGTCTTTCTTGAATTTCAGCTTACTTTCGTATTCAAACAGACTCCCAAACAAGGCTACAATCGAAGTCATTGATTCTCCACGAGCCTCTTCTATTGTTTGTTACTTTTGCTTCCCAATCTTTTGTTAAAACATTTAGAATTTTTCTGACCTGAGGACCTTGATCATATATTTTGCCCAAGGCTGCCAGTTGATTGGTTAGGTGTGCGTAGCGAAGTTGGAACTCAGCAATGGTCTCCCCAGACTTCATTTGTAGTAAGTCATACTCAGTGGTCAGAGTATTGATGTGATTTTCTTTGATCCCAGAAGTTCCTTCATATGCTATTTCTAAAGCTTTCCACATCTCTTTTGCAGTAGGCAAGTTGCATACCCTAAGTACTCCTTTTGGTAGAGCGCTTTGCGGCATCAAGATAGCTTTACCGTTGAGAGTGATATTTTTCTTGTCGGTCTCGTTGAATTCATCTTGTTTTGGGAGTGGCGGTTTCTCCTTCAATCTTTGTGGGAATGTAGTCTCCTTTTTCAAATATACGCCAGAGTCCATATTCAGAAGCTAGCACGTACACCTTGAACTTTGATTTCCAGAATGAGTAATGTTCTCCGTTGAATCCTGGAGGCCGGTTGATTGAAGCACCATTTGGCAATATTCCTTCCATGATCTTATCTCGGGATGTTAAGCCCAACTGAGACAACCTGGCTCTAATACCAAATGAAAGCTGGAATATTACCAAGAAGGGGAGGTGAATTGGTATTATAAAATTTTCTTGTTAGTATGGAAAAACAAAAGAGTCAAGGGAAGAAGAAGGAAATGGACACAAGGAAATTTATACTGGTTCGGTCCTAATCCTTGACCTACGTCCAGTCCCCAGACATACTCCGGGATTTCACTAACTTTAGTTCAAATGATTACACACTCTGTAACACTCGGAGCAATTCCTCTCTTTTGAATTATACTCCCCCTTACAAGTTGTAATCAAATAACCCAATCCCAAAGTCCCACTACTCTGGGATTCTTACAAGGAAATGATAATTGAAGAATAACTCTCTGTAAGAGCAGGTAACTCTAAGCAACAAGTATATGATTTTACAAGATATCAATCGAAAGTATTGCAGAGCATTGGTATTCGAAAGTATCTGACAAGAGTATAGCGGAACTAGACTCTTGCAAGTATCTTTCTGTTTCTCTTTGTGCGTTTTCTCTGTAGTGTGTTGTTTTAGAGCAGATGATTCTCCATCTATTTATAATGTATTGACGAAGATCATTGCAGATGCTCCCATATTGAATTTCATTAATGCCCATATTCTGATCCGATGCTCTTTGCGATTTTCATAATGATATTGTCGTTTGGAGCATCTTGATTGTCCAACTTTTTGAATATCTGTGACTCACTAGTAAGCTTGGGTTTAAAAGCCATAAAGAATAATAGTTAATGATGATAAGAAATATTCAAAATAAGCTTTAATGCGAGTAAACTGACTTCTGTATCTGCGATGTAAACTCGAGTTTTGTAACCAAAGCTGGAGTTTGCATATTTCATTAATGTCTAAACTCGAGTTTGTAAATGGAAACTCGAGTTTCCTTTGTCCAGAGGAAAAAAGTCGTGTTTCATCTTTGAACCATTATTGAGATATGTTCTAAACTCGAGTCATTAAGTACAAACTCGAGTTTGGCACTGTTGTAATAAAAAATCATTTTTAAGCTCAAACCTTGAAACTGGAGTTTCTAAATCAAAGCGGAGTTTTGGAAAGGTTTCAAAAGTGAGCATAGCTCTCGTGCAGCGTAAACTCGAGTTTGCAATCCCAAACTCGAGTTTCCACACTTTCTAAGAAAATGGAAACTTTGCCATGAGTTCTAAACTGGAGTTTGTGGAGTTTGAAAATGATTAGAAAAGAACAAAGCTCTCTGCTTTGTCTAAACTCGAGTTTCAGGTCCTAAACTCGAGTTTGCCTTGTATCTGAAAAACTTGGAAGCTCTCTGTATGATGTAAACTCGAGTTTACAAACCTAAACTCGAGTTTGCCTTAAGTTGTGAAAATCTGAGCTTCTTACTGTTAAATCCAAACTCGAGTTTGCAAACCCAATCTCGAGTTTGCCTTTGACAGTAAGTTTTTTTTTCAACTTACAAAGACAAACTTTATCTTGTGTTTACAATTGTCAGTTATCATCAAAACATCTAGAGAACTAACAGAGAGGTCGGCCAACTAGGTGTGTGGTGGAGATTTGGAGTTGTTTGAAACCCTAGATCTAATGGCTCACAATGAAGATAAAGTTGGAAAAGTGCAATTTTGCCCCCAAGCTTTCCCTATAAATAGGCCACCATTCCCTTTGAGTTTTTTAGACCAACATCTCTTAAGAATTTTGAATCTTAGAGAGTAGAGAGAAGGAGGAGCTCTTGTGAAGAAGTAGCAAAGCTCTGGGTAAGTTCTTCGGTCCCGAGTCCTAAGTTTTAGCCTTTCGATTCGGTAGTATAGTAGGAATGTTAGTTTGATCTTTAATCTTCCAATATATTTTTGATATCATGTTTTAGGGTTAAATATGATATTTGTTTCAAAAATATGTTGGAGAAAGAGATATGTCAAAATTTTGGAAGATTAGAGTCAAAGTAACGAAGTTCTGGCGAAATTTCGCCGATTAGGGAGGTCAGGGGTAAAATGGTCATTTATGACTAAAATGACTGATAAGATGTTAATCATTAATAGAAACGTTATTATCCTTATAGGACATCTGTGATTACGCTCTGATCGACAGTCGTACCGTATATCGTCAACGAAGGTATGTTCGCGTACTAGTAACACTAGCTCTGATGTTTATTGTATGCGTGTATGTGTTATGAGTATCGTATGCGTATATGTGGTTGGTGATATTTTGTGGGTTTATGTGCTTTCGGGATACATTCACTGGGGGTGACACATCTGTAAGGGAACATTCACTTCGTGCGGTACATCTACATTCGCTTCGTGCGGTACTTCTGCATTCGCTTCATGCGGTACATCTGCATTCGCTTCGTGTGGTACATCTGCATTCACTTCGTGCGGTACATCTGCATTGGTTGGGTGTGATACATTTGTTGTGTGTTTATATACTGTTAAGGTTGTGATTATCTGTAGTACATATGTGTGTATGTAAACATGAGGTTAACCATTACCTGAGGTCCGATGGTCATTGGACTTCAATCTTAACTAATAGTACAAGAAAGGTTCAAGTAGGAATATCAGAGATATCAAGAACAGAGAAGGCACTAGTAGACGGAGTCTTAAAAAGGAGCCAAGGGGAAAGTCGTAATATTGCACCGAGGGTCGAGGCAAGAGCCAGAAGAAGTTATCAGAGCCCATTGTCAGGCATGGATCTAATAAAGTTATTTTGAATAGTTTGGTGCCGAAGGCAAGGCTAATCTATGTGGGTCAGCCAATCAGTCGACGTGAACTCGGTGAGGCCCCCATGATAGACACTTACCTGGCCATTCTGTTCGGTTAACGGAGTTAGGTTCATTGCCCCAAGTCTAGTCAAGGCTTGGTCTAGGTTGTATAGTTACTTTTTGAGAAATGTAATTGTACAAAGCTCTGTATATTGTATCACATAAATATTCCTTCGGGAAATTTTTAATAGACCAGCATATGCCTGGCATCATCATATGTTGGGGTATGTTTATATCAGCTACTCATCATTGTCCAACTGTTAATACATGCTCTCCGTTTCTGTAGTACTCTGATGTAGCGCCTCAAACTCTGTCGAATTTTCTAAAACCAAGTGTCATCCGGCACGATTTATGCTATGGAATTTGGGGTGTTACAAGGCACCTATATTGACTTGAGTCAAATACGAAGATCAAACCTTTGGAGATTTAGAACAACGGGCTTGATTCGAATCACCAAGTGTTGACTCGAGTTAAATGCCATTTTCAAAAATAACGGTCAATGTTCTTGACTCGAGTTAATGTTCCTGACTGGAGTCAATTGGAAAGTTCAAACGTTGTTTCAAGAGATTTTGAGACTTGACTCGAGGCAGCGAGATGTTAACTCGAGGTAAGGCCTAGACTTGAGGCAACCTCTGGCTTAACTCGAGTTAAACTGTGATTTTTGCAATAGACCTCAGCGAATTAACTCGAGTTTATTTGACAACAACGAAATTCAACTGATATGCTTTTTCAGATTTGACTTAAAATGAACGTTTTGATTTATCCAATGTATCCAATGTTCTTTCTAAAGTTAATCATCATCAAAACACATATGAGAACTAACATTCTCCCCCTTTTTGATGATGACAACTTTTGAGAAGCAAGAAGTTAACCAGAGTAATTTTGAAATTTTTGTTGAACTTTTTGTAAAGACTTAGTCAACTCTTGCCATACATTTTAACACATAAAGAACAAAGTTTGCACAAGATTGAAGGCTGAAATAGTCTAAACATGGTAGCCTTTAACATGGCCATTCACATTGTATCTGATAACATTAAACTAAACTATCATAACCAAAACCAGTAAAACTGAACCAACATTCATAAAATCATTTGATTAGAAATCCAAGACAAGTAATTTAAATAGAAGTCCAAGAGCAAGTAACTGACATATTACAATTGAAATACACTTGCAATAACAAAAAGAAAACTTCTTGGCTTCTTCACTTCAACACAACTTCTCCCCCGTTGGCATCCATCAAAAAGAAGGGGATCACAGTGGAGGCTTCTGAAAATGAGAAGAAAAAGAATGAGTGGAGTTAAGAAATGGTTGAGGGGAATAAGGAATGATAGAAGATGGTTGTAGAACAGAGATGGAAGTGTCACCATCATCTTCTCCAAACAAATCAGCTGTAGAAGATCCAGAGTAAGTGATCTTCACAGTAGAAGTGTTGGATGGAGGGACAGGAATGGTAGGAGGAGCATATTTAGAAGGGCAAGCGATTATTCGAGTAGAGGATACAGCAGTTGTAGTGAAGCCAAATGTAGGAGCAGGAGAAATAGGAGATGGTAAACCAGGGGGACCAGGTTGGGATTGAAGGAGCTTGTCCACTTTGTTGGAGAGGATCCAAAAGGTGTCATGGATACGATTGACGCTGGCTCCATGATCATCCTAGTAGCCATTGAAGTTGTCAACTTCTTCTCTTAAGTCCTCTTGACCTCTCTCTATCTTGCCTACATCCTGTATCAGCTTCCCAATTTCGAATTCAAGCTTGACAGATAATGAGTTTTGAGCAGCTATGGAGATATGAATAGGGTCCAGACTATCAGATATGGCTTTTTCAACAATTCCCTTGATCTGAGCTCCAAGGCTGAAGGGTGCAGGTCGTGAAGTCAATTCTGGACCAGATTCTGCTTGAGACTCTGGGACCCTTTGCCTGGAAGCTCTGGATCTGGATGGACTAGGAGCTCTAGACTGACCAGAGCCTTCCTTGGAATTAATCTTCATCAGATTCAGGATGTGCTGACCAAACTCCTCAGGTTTCTTGGGGATCTCATCCTTTTCCAAATACCACACTTTTTCATGAAACAGGATGACAGATACTAGGCTAGGGAAGGGCATAGGAGAACTCCTCTTGGAATGCATACAGTATTTCTTCATTTCATTAAAAATCCACTGACCAAGATTGTATGGAACCTTATCAACAAAGGAAGCAAACTGAGAGTAGTCTCTCTGGTTGAAGTGAGTAAAATTCTTTCATTTTTGAACAAAATTCCTAGAATAGATGTACCATAACACCTTGTGGATAGGAGGCATAGACATGGGTGGAAAATTAAGTATCCCTACTGGCTCACTTAATTGATCATTAGGGCAAAGAATTTGAAATAGTTGTTCATTGTCATAGTGAAACTCAGGAGTAGGAGGTGGGTTGACAATTAGGAGTAAGTCATTTAAATATGAGGCAGTGATGGAAATGTGTTTCCCTCTGACTAAAGTGAGAAGTTTTTCTTCAGCTATGTTGTGATGTTTATCTAACAAGGTATGAGCAGTCATGTTAAAATAAAAGACCCTAACAAGAGTAGGACTATAAGGAGCAGATATGGCTAGAAATGTCTCATAATGCCTAAACCAAGGATAGAGATCTAGATTGCAGTCAGTTCTAAGTTTAGGGATGTCTACAGAAACTACTGGACAAAATCCTCTAAGGGCATAATCCTTGCTAAACTTTTTCCCATCCTCAGTTGAAAATAAGATAGGGCCACAAATGAAATCAGTAGGAGGTAGAGTTGTAGAAGCGTGATTTATACCCATAATGGAGGGTATTTCAACTACCCTTGGCTCTGACTGTTGTACTAAGCTTTTGAAACTGAAGCAGAGGCTCTTGAACCAGAGACAGATACTGGGCTCTTGTTTGGAGTCTTCGAAGTCCCACGAAACTCTGAAGAAGGCACAGACTGCTTCTTCTTTGTCTTCTTAGGGCTAGCGATGACGACATCCTTGTCTTTGCGAGTTGAGGCTTCTTCATCAATGGGTTTCTTCTTGGGAGCCTCAGAAGGTTCTTCAACCCTTAGTTTCTTCGGGGTAATCTCAGGTTCGCCAAAATATACCTTGGGAGGATAACGCTTTGTAGGACTTTTCTCTCGTTGAGATCATTTAAGCAGTGAGGGAGACGATGATTGTGTGGCTTCATAGTCAGAGTCACTCTTCTTTGATTTTACAGAATATTTGGGGTTGGTTTTAGGAGGCATTGTAGTGTTTGAGTGAGATTTGAACGAGAATGGTTAGGATTTTGTGTTCTAGAAGAGAGGAAAAAGAGAAAGAGAGCAGAGAGAAGAGAGAACAGAGAATAGACGATTGAATATGGAGAGAGAAGGAGTGAAGTGAAGCGACAGGGAGAGAGACAGTATATAAGAATTTTAAGGCTAACTCGAGTCTATCATTGTTGACTCGAGGTACCAACTCAAGGTAGCAATGGTTCACTCGAGTTAAGCAAGAATTTGAACTAACCTGTGTCTCCAAAGAAGATCCTGACTCGAGTGACGACTCCTTGACTCGAGTCAAAAAGTGCTATCCATTCTTTAAACTCTCGAGTTTCCTTTTAACTCGAGGCACACAGTCTGACTCGAGTTAAAAAGCTTTTTCCTTTTGGAAAACTCTTCGCCTAGCTTTTGACTCGAGGTGACTTTGTCTGACTCGAGTCACCCAACTCTTTTTGCTTTTATCTGGATTCCTGACACGATTTGACTCGAGTTAACTGATGTCTTGACTCGAGTTAAGTAGTCTCAATTTTTCTCTGTTCTTTCTCATCATAATAGAGTCCTACAAAAACATAATCTAGAAGCTCCGAAGCTTAAGTTAGTCTTGGTTAATCATCAAAACACAATCAATATGCTGATTCTCGCATTAAACTAACATTTTACTTACAGTTCATTGGGATTTGCCATTCCCAATTCTCTCCAGATAAAATTGAACTGTTCTTTTGCTAGAGGCTTTGTGAAGATGTCGGCCAATTGTAAATGCGTGGGAATGAACATCACTTTCACATCCTTCGTTTGTACGTGATCTCTGATGAAGTGATGTCTTACATCAATGTGCTTGGTCCTTGTATGTTGAACTGGATTTTTCGCCAGACTGATTGTGCTTGTGTTGTCTCAAAGGATGGGAATTTCTTTCAAATGGATTCCCAAGTCAGATAACTGTTGTTTTAACCACAGAACTTGTGCACATCAATTTGAGGCAACCACATATTTAGCTTCAGTTGAGGAAACAGCCACGGTGGTTTGTTTCTTACTGAACCATGAAACAAGTGATCCTCCTAGAAACTCACACTGACCACTTGTGCTTTTTCTATCGGTCTTATACCCAGCATGGTCAGAGTCAGAATATGCAACTAGAAATTCTTGTTGACCTTTTGGAAACCAGAGACCCAATTCCTTTGTATCTGAGAGATAGCGAAAAATCCTCTTGACATGTTCGGCATGTGATTCTTTAGGAGCAGATTGGAATCTTGTGCACATTCCTACACTGAACTGAATGTCAGGCCGACTAGTAGTTAGATACAGCAGTGATCCTATCATTCCTCAATACTTGGTAATGGTGAAATCTTTCCCTTTTTCTTCATTTGCATCTAAGGTAGCCGTTGAGCTCATCGGTGTGTCTGCACCATTACACTGCTCCATCCCAAACTTCTTAAGCAAATCACAAAGATATTTTGTTTGCGAGATGAATATGCCATCCTTTCGTTGTTTGATTTGCAAGCCGAGAAAGTAATTCAACTCACCCATCATAGACATCTCAAATTCACCCTGGATTTTCTTTGAGAATTCCTTATAGAGAGATTCATTAGTAGAACCAAAAATAATGTCATCAACATATATTTGCACAATTAGAATTTCATTAAGCTTATTCGTTTTAATGAAAAGTGTCGTATCTGCTTTTCCTCTAATGAAGCCTTGATCTAACAAAAATTTACTTAACCGCTCATACCAAGCTCTTGGAGCTTGTTTATGTCCATATAAGGCTTTTTTGAGACGGTAAACATGATCTGGATGATGATCATCTTTAAAGCTAGGAGGTTGTTCTACATAAACTTTCTCCTGAATGAAACCATTCAAAAATGTACTTTTAACATCCATTTGATAAAGTTTGAATTCTTTGATGCATGAAAAGGCTAAGAGTACACGTATTGCCTCCAATCTAGCTACTAGAGCATACGTTTCCTCATAATCAATTCCTTCTTCCTGATTATAGCCTTTGGCAACAAGTCTAGCCTTATTTCTGACTATGATTGCTAATTCATCACGTTTGTTTTTGAATACCCATTTGGTGCCAATGACCGAATGATCTTTGGGCCTAGGTACCAGATCCCAAACTTGATTTCTGTCGAATTGATGTAATTCCTCTTGCATTGCGATTACCCAATCATTGTCTGAGAGGGCCTCATCAATTTTAGAGGGTTCAATGTTAGATATGAATGCAGAGAATGTAACTTCATTTAAAGTACTTCTCCTAGTTCTCACACCTTGATCTATATTACCTATGACTTGTGTTGGCTCTCGGTGTTTTGATGGTTACAATTTAAAGTTATTAAATTGAGTTAAAAATTAGAATTTCATGATGTGCTCGAGCAGCACATTAATCATGCCCAAGCATCATCAGGATTCAGGATTGAGAGACTAAGTTGAGTGAATCTTGCTCGAGCATCACTTATATCTGCCCGAGCAACATCGAGTCAAAAGCAGTATTTTGTAAATTGAGCAATCATGCTCGAGTAGGAGAAATTCCTTGCCCGAGCAGCAACGAGGCAAAAACACAAATAATGAAAGTCAAAGAGGCTTGCTCGAGCATCAGTGAAAGCATGCTCGAGCACCATGCTCGAGCAGAAGGAAAATACTTGCTCGAGCAGCTCCCTTATTTCGCCTCTGGATGATGTCTGCCTGAGCATGAGATTTTCATGCTTGAGCACCATGCTCGAGCAGCATCGCTGGAATACTCAATTTCGCCTCTGCCTGAGGCTTGCTCGGGCAAGCATAATAACATGCTCGAGCATTAGCAAAGAATCCTGTTTTTGAGAAAGCTTGCCCGAGCATGGGAAACTCCATGCTCGAGCACCATGCCCGAGCAGGCATAGTAGCATGCTCGAGCAATGACGAAACGAGCAACTGACGATACGCTATCGATGATTAATTATCTCTGATACTTATTGGGTCAACTTACCATTTTTACTGATCATATTCAAACTCATTTAATTCATATTTAACCATTCTGTTTAAATGAGTTTCAGGTAATCAATCCTTGATTGATGGAAAAGAAAAATAGAACATTGATTTCATGCGTCAACGAACAAAGCAATAATCAAGAAGATAAAGATGAAGTCCTTCGTTTTGGAAACATTTGATATAGCCATTACTCAGAGTAATTCCCTGCACAGATAAAGGGAAGATACTAAATGATGCAACGGTCATAAACCTTCAATGCAGAGCAAAAATTGGAAAACAGAAAAGGCGGTGAGTCTCAACGGCTATCTTCGAAATCACTCAAACGCATGAGTAAGAGACATTATAAAAGCCCATCTGATTCAATTCAACAATACCCAAGAATACGAGATATACATTTTTGTATTACTGTGATCAACTACTTCAATTATCTTTAGTATCTTCGGATACCTATAGTACTTCAGTGTTCATATTTTATTCACTCGTGAGGAGCTTTTAAACACCTTCATTATTTCAATTGTTCAAACTTGAGGTTGTGGAACCTTAAGTAAGGGTGTACGATTACAACTTGTAAGGGGGAGTGAGTCCGAGTGTGAAAGGATCATCCTAAGTTACAGAGTGGGTAATTGTACTTGTGTTTGAAGAGTTAGTGAAAATCTCAAGGTGTACTTGGGGACTGGACGTAGGTCAAAGTATTAGACCGAACCAGTATAAATCTCTTCGTGTCTATTTCTCTTCCCTTACTCTGGTTATATATTTTCAAGTGTATCTTGCAAAAATTTTGTTAAGATCACCTATTCACCCCCCTCTAGGTGATATTCCACCATCAACTTGGTCCAGAGGATGATTCCTAATGAACTTCCAAGCTCTAGGTTGGGATTGATCTGGATTTTCAACAGAATTTTGATCATTATTTTCGAAAACATTTTCTAGACTTTCAAGAGAAGCAGGAGTGGTTTTTGAGAAGAATTGATTTTTGTGAGCAAGTTCATCATCATCATCTAAAGGCTCATTAGATTTGGATTCGCAGAACACAACATGAATAGACTATTCAACTACACGAGTACGCTTATTAAACACCTTATATGCCCTACTCCTATTTGAGTATCCAAGAAATATACCTTCATCTGATTTGGAATCAAATTTACCAAGATTGTCCTTACCATTGTTGTGTATAAAATATTTGCAGCCAAAGATATGTAGATGAGCCAAGTTCGGTTTCCTTCCTTTGTAGAGCTCGTAAGACGTCTTGTTCAGCTTTTTTCGTACATAGGCTCGGTTTGATATATAGCTTGTTGTGCTCATTGCGTCTGCCCAAAAGACTTGTGATGTCTGATTTTCGTTTAGCATTGCACGAGCCATTTCCGTGAGCACACGATTCTTCCTCTCAACTACCCCGTTTTGTTGTGGTGTCGTTGGAGTCGAGAAGTTGTGATCAATTCCATGAGCATCACAAAATTCAGCAAATGCTTGATTTTCGAACTCGCCTCCATTATCAGTTCTAATAGCTGAGATACAAATACCTTTCTCGTTTTGCACCTTTTTGGCAAACACAGTAAAGAGATCAAATGTTTCATCCTTTAAAGACATAAACATCGTCTAAGTGAAATGAGAGAAATCATCTACAATGACTAGGGTATACAGATTACCACCAAGACTCCTGACTCTAGTCGGACCAACTAAGTTCATATGGAGTAGTTGAAGGGGACGATTTGTTGAGATTTCAAGCTTATTTTTAAAAGAGGATTTGGTTTGTTTACCCTTTTGACAAGCATCACAGATCATGTCATTTTTAAATCGAAGTTTGGGTAAACCACGGACTAAATCTTTTCTTAGCAACTTGTCCTGTTGAAACATGTTCACATGTGCCAGCCGCTTATGCCACAGCCAACTTTCTTCCAAGTTGCTAACAAAACATTTTTCAGAACTGATTTTAGGTAATTCTAAGGTATAGCAACTACCTTCTCTAGGAGCTTTGAATAATACCTTAAGTTTACCTTTATCAATTGGAAGATCATCCTTACTGACAATAAGGCACTCCTCTGAGTCAAAAAGGATCCAGTTGTTCTTGTCAGCACTTTGGCTAACACTCAAGAGGTTGTGGTAGAGACCTTCTACCAAATAAACGTCTTTGATCAGAGGTCCATCCTTTGTACCAATATCGCCAATTCCGGTGATTTTGCCAGATTGGTCACCTCCAAAGGTGACTCTACCACCATCTCTTGATTTCATTGCTACAAACTTGGCTTGATCGCCTGTCATGTGTTTGGAACACCCACTATCAATGTACCATTTGTTGGTTCTTGATGCTCTCAGACATACCTGCAAATCAGAGAAATATTAAGTCTTAGGTACCCATCTTTTCTTGGGTCCTTTGGGGTTAGTTTGGGCCTTAGGAACCCACTGATAGTTACCAACTGGTCTATCTCTTCTATCCTTCTTATGAAAACAAGATGATGTACTGTCACCCTTCTGATTACAGTAGTTACAATAAGCAAATGGGTTTGAGGTGTGAACAGTTTTCTGAAAATAATTCAAATAGGATTTTCCACCGGTTTTCTTTTGTCAAAAACAAGATTATATCCTATGCCTGAACGATCATTTGTGAATCTTTGAGCTTTCAAAATTACGTTGAGCATCTCACTGCCCTTAGTAAATTTCTCAAGCGTTTTTGTGAGATATAGATTTCTTTTCTCTAAGTCAAGGCAATCTTCAAAAATATCATTTGTACATGTAAAATTCTTGACTTGATGTTCAAGAGTCATATTTTTCTTTTTCAAATCTATGTATTTTTCAGCAAGAGTTTCATACTCAGATGTATCTCATTATATTCATCAAATAACTCATCATAAGAGGGTTGTCAATCACATACCTCATTGTTATTTTCAAGTTGTTCTTCTTCTGCAACCAGACAGACATTAGCGGTTTCTTCCTCTTCCTCACTTTCTTCTTTCGAGGATCCATCTCCCCATATGGCAGATACATAAGCCTTCTTTTTGAAGCGATTGAATTTCTTCTTCTTCTCCTTCTCATTGCCTTTCAGCTGCGGGCATTCAAATTTGTAATGTCTAGGTTTCTCGCACTCGTAACAAATAACTTAGTCCTTATATTTGGATTCTTGTCTATTGTTACTCAAGCTTCCCTTATGAAATTTATTTCTATTTCTGAAACCTTGATCCTTCTTGTAGAACCTTTTGAATCTTCACACAAACATACCCATCTCATCATCGTCCTCGTCATCTTCATCTTTGTCTCCTATTTCCTTCACAGCATTGAGAGCAACACTTTGCTCTTGCCATTGTTAATCTCGTCCAAGCCTTTCTTGAATATCATTTTGCTTTCATATTCAAATAAACTTCCGAATAAGGCAGCAACTGATGTCATTGATTCACCACGGGCTTCTTCAATTGCTGTGACCTTTGCTTCCCAATATTTAGTCAAGACATTTTGGATTTTTTTGACTTTAGGGCCTTGCTCATACACTTTACCCAAAGCTGCTAGCTGATTGATTAGATGAGTATAACGAAGTTGAAACTCAGCAATGGATTCTCTGGACTTCATTCGAAGAAGATCATATTCGGTCGTTAGTGTGTTGATGCGATTCTCCTTTATGCCGGTTGTTCCTTCATATGCGATCTCCAGAGCATTCTGTTGGAAATTATGCCCTAGGGGCAAGTCATTGTACTTATCAACGATCCCCATATGAATTGGGTAGTCGCAATGTCTTGCTAGAGGCCGCTTGCGACTTGTGGGCTGGTACAGTATTGGCCCGCTGCCAATCTCATGTGGGCTGCAGGTCGCACACAAGAATGGCCCAACACGAGCAAGAGTGTCCAGATTCATTGAATCTTAAATGTGTTTAAGATTTAATGAATACTTATTTAATCTAGGTTGTGTGTGTGTGTGTATATATATATATTAATAAATTCGAAAATAATAATGATATTATTTATTGATAATAATATTATTATATATGGTATTTAATTTATTTGATAAATTAAATAACTATAATAAATTGAGATATTGTATCTCAGATTTAATTTTCGAATAAAGATATTGCATATCAGATTTAATTTGAATTGAGAAATCGGATCTCATTTTAAATTAAATATAAGCATATCATATCTTGATTTAATTTATAAATATAAATTAAATCTGATGGCCTATTAATTCGGATCAAGTAGTTAGATTAGATCTCATTGGACGATTTAATTAATATTATTTAATCCAAATTCGAAATTAATTGATTTAATTTTGAATATTTTAATACGACATATTAGGGTTTTGGAAACCCTATAACAGATGCTGATCTAGTCGTATTAAACTACGGATGAATTAGACGGCCGAAAAACACAAAAAACCCTAGAGCGAAAAAAGGAGAGACGTGAGAACAAGAAGGCGCTAGCACGCTGCCGTCAGTGTTCGAGGCCATTCGTGTGGATACCGGTAAAGGGAGAGGACACGCGTAGTCTGCTCCTGTCTGATCGAACAAGAAAGGCGTTAGCCCACGTGATCAAAAAGCACAAAAGGATGCCTCCTCGTTCAACGCGTACGACGTCGCGACGCCGAGGTTCCGGGCGCGAACGCCAACGGGCGTTGAACCCTCCGCATAGGTATGATTCGGAAACCCTAAATCAGATTTAAACGCTATTGAGCGATCCGCCTAAGGGATTCATAAAAAGTTTTATTCCGCTGCGTGTACGGATCCCAACAGTGGTATCAAAGCCAACTCAACGTGCGTTTAAATCAGGTTTTGCGTATGCTTTATATATATGATATATATGCTTTAAACCGAATCAAGCATGCTTAAAATCGAAATATAGGATAAACCAATTTTGAAGCATTAATCTTTTATCCAAAAGATCATCCTTTTTCGAAAACATCGCGTTAATTTAAATCATGAATATAAATTAGAGAATTTAAATCATGATAAAAATTAACCATAATATTTTATTGCATAAATGTATGAGTTAAATATATGGTGTGATTTAACTTGTTTGGGTATGGTGAACAATATGGCTCTAGAATTTACAAGTGTTGTATTTTTTTAAATATGGCCTTTTGTATGTTCCACCAAAGTGGATGCATCCGAGTTATCTTGGTGAGACGAGAGTGAGTAATGGTGATACTCAATATTCATTAATTGTCTTGACTTAATTGAGATCATCAAAACGGTTTTGGATCTCAAGGCATTAGATGGGATTAAACGTGCTACCATATGATGATCGAATCCCATAAAGATCTAAGAATTACATTTGATGTAATTGGCAACTGATTTGCCTACCTAAATAACTTAAATTTAAGCGTCCCGCCAAAGCGGACTTAATTTTAAGCCAAATATGGGCTTAGCCCACTAATTATAATGAGGGTTATTAATTTAGTGGGAGATTATTAACTAACTTTGCATATCCTTTTAATTGTAGAATCATTACGCATAGTAACACCGCAACGCTATCACTACGATCTATCCTTGAGAAGGATAAACCGAATGGGACAAACTTTCTTGATCGGTTTAGAAACTTGAGAATTGTTCTCAAGCAGAAAGAAAGATTTATGTCCTTGATCAACCCATTCTCGACGAGCTCATGGCGATGTTCCAAGAGCTCGGCAAGATGCTTACACGAAGCATATTGATGACTCGTGGATGTAGGATGCTCGATGCTTGCCACTATGGTTCCGAGCTCCAAAGAGATCCGGAACACATGGAGGCTTATGGGATGCTTGTTCATCTCAAGGAAATGTTCCAAAGAACGTGCAAGGCAAGAGAGGTATGAGACCACGAAGGCCTTACATTCCCGCAAGATGGCCGAGGGTGCATCGCTTAGTCCTCATGTTATGAAGATGAAGGGCTACATTGATCACCTTGAAAGGCTTGGATTTCCCATGAGCCAGAGTTAGGCATGATTTGATCTTGAACTCACTCCTGGATAGTTATGACCAGTTTGTCATGAACTATAACATGAACAACATGGAGAAATCAATCTCGAACTGCATGGGATGCTCAAAACAGTGAAAGCAGAGCATTAAGAAGAAGCCCAAAGACTGTTTTGATGGTTCGAAAGGAAGGCAAAGCCTCTGAAGGATGGAGTCTGCCACTTCTACAATGAACCTGGTCATTGGAAGAGGAATTGCAAACTCTATCAAGAAGATCTCAAAAGAACAAGAAGGATGGCAAGGCTATCGCTTCAAGTATCTTTGTCATAGATATTCATTTTTCTACTTCCACTACATGGGTATTAGATACTGCATGTGGTTCTCACATTTGTATAAATGTGCAGGGTCTAAAGGACAATAGAAGATTGAAGAAGGGCGAAGTGGACCTACGAGTTGGAAACCGAGCAAGAGTTGCTGCTTTAGCCGTAGGCACTTATGAAATAGTTCGCCCAATGGGCTTTTGTTATTGTTGAACAATTGCTTTTATGTTCCTGCTTTGAGTAGCAACATTGTTTCACTTTCTTATTTGGATAAGGAAGGTTTTACTTCCATTACTAGGAACCGTAAATGTTCGATTTATCATAATGATGTTTTTTATGCTCATGGTGATTTGCATTCTGGTCATTATGTACTTAATTTAGAACATCCTAATAATGGAAATATCTATGACATAACTACTAAGAGGATCAAGTCAAATGATTTGAATCCGACCTATCTATGGCATTGTCGTCTAGGCCATATAAATGAAAAACGCATTTCGAAACTCCATAAAGATGGATTTCTTAACTCATTTGATTTTGAATCAATTGATACATGCGAGTCTTGTTTATTAGGAAAGATGACAAATGCCCCTTTATCGGACACAAGTGAGAGAGCCACCGATTTATTGGGCCTCATACATACCGATGTGTGTGGACCAATGAATACATCTCGCAGAGGACGTCATTTGTACTTCATTACATTTATAGACGATTTCAGAGATATGGCTATATCTATTTAATGAAACATAAGTCGGAATCTTTTGAAATGTTCAAAATATTCCAAAATGAAGTGCAAAATCAACTTGGCAAAACAATTAAGACACTTCGATCTGATCGGGGTGGTGAATATTTGAGCCAAGAGTTCATTGACCATTTTAGGAGTTGTGGGATCGTCTCGCAACTTACTCCTCCAGGAACACCTCAATGGAATGGTGTTTCTGAGCGAAGGAATCGAACTCTATTAGATATGGTTCGATCTATGATGAGTCAAACAGATCTTCCACCTTCTTTTGGGGCCATGCCCTAGAAACACTGCGTTCACACTAAATCGTGTTCCGTCAAAGGCGCTTGAAAAGACACCATATGAGATATGGACTGGGAAGAAACCCAGTTTGTCATTTCTTAAAATTTGGGGATGTGAGGTTTATGTCAAGCATCATGCCTCTGATAAATTATCATCCAGATCCTCAAAATGCCTTTTTGTGGGGTATCCTAAGGAAACTAAAGGATACTATATCTACAATCCCACCGATCACAAAGTGTTTGTTATGGACAATGTAAAACCACAGATGGAAACCGGAAAAGACTCACAACAAGTTGTTGAGCCTACTCATGTAACACAAGACCTACGAAGGTCCGATAGAACACGGCCACAGCCTCGAGATATGGATTTCGACATCGGAAGCCGTGATGTTTTGCTCATTGAGCACAATGAGCCAACTTCCTATCGCGAGGCCATGGTGGGACCCAACTCCGAAAGATGGCTTAGTGCCATGAAGTCTCGAAATGCAATCCATGTACGACAATGAGGTATGGGCCTTAGTCGATCCACCTCAAGGTGTAAAACCGTTGGGTGCAAGTGGGTTTTCAAAGAGAAAACCGACATGGATGGAAAAGTAAATATCTTCAAGGCACGATCGGTTGCAAAAGGATTCACTCAAACTCATGGTGTGGACTATGATGAAACCTTTTCCCCGCTTGCAATGGCCAAATCAATCGAATCCTTCTTGCCATTGCATCATATTATGACTATGAAATATGGCGAGATGGACGTCAAAACAGCCTTCCTTAACGGAAAGCTCCTTGAGGATGTGTACATGACACAGCCTGAGGGTTTTGAGCGTCCGAGGACTCGTAAAGTTTGCAAGCTTCAAAGATCCATTTATGGATTGAAGCAAGCATCTCGAACTGGAATCATCGTTTTGATGAAGTAGTCAAAGAGTTTGGATTCATTCAAAACATAGATGAACCTTGTGTTTACAAGAAGGTTAGTGGGAGCACGTTGTATTTCTAGTGCTTTATGTTGATGACATCCTACTCATTGGGAACGACATTCCTACCTTGCAGAGTGTCAAGTCTTGGTTAGGAAAGTCTTTCTCAATGAAAGATTTAGGCGAAGCCACTTACATCCTTGGGATTAGGATCTATAGAGATAGATCTAAGAGGCCGATAGGCCTAAGTCGAGCACATACATAGACAAGATAATGCATAGATTCAAGATGCAGGATTCAAAAGGGGTAATATGCCCATGTCTCATGGCATCCATCTCGGTAAGAATCTGTGTCCTAGTACACAAGATCAAAGAGACCGCATGAGTAAGATTCCATATGCCTCCGCCATTGGATCTATCATGTATGCCATCCAATCCAAAGGATCGCTCAACAGCGTTTAAATCAAGCTTTAGGGTTTCCGAAACGTACCTATGCAGAACAATTGGACTGGTGGGCTACCTTCTCGATCAGCAGAAGTCGACTCTTAGAATCGCCTTCCTCTACCGGTATCCACACGAACAGCCTTCAGAAACACGAACGGAAGCAGCGCCTCTGAACTGTGCGTCTCTCTATTTTCTATCTAGGGTTTCTCGCGGCTTTCTAATACGCTCGACAAAATGTCCTGTAGGTTTTTCTAAACCTAGTTGGCGTATTATATTCAAAACAAATTTTGAATCTGGATTAAAAAATATATTAATTAAATCTATCTGATAGATCTAATCTAATTTATTTATTTAATCCAAATTAAAAGCCTTCTGATTTAATTTATCTCTATAAATTAAATCCGAGAAATGATTTCTATCCATTTAATTAAATCTGATATACTATATCTCAATTTAAATTAAATGATATCTTTATTTGAAAATTAAATTGAGATACAATATCTCTATTTGTTTTAGATATTTAATTTATCAAATAAATTAAATACAAACGAATATTATATAATAATATTATAATCTTCATTAAATAATATTATTATATTAATTTCAAATTTAATATATATACACACACACACATATATATATATATACACGCACATCCTAAATTAAATACAATATTCATTAAATCTTAGACAATATAAGATTCAATGAATCTGGACACTTTTGCTCGTGTTGGGCTATTCTTGTGTGTGACCCTGCAAGCCCATATAAGATTGGCAGCGGGCCAATACTGTACCAGCCCACAAGTCGCAAGCGGCCTCTAGCAAGACATTGCGACTACCCAATTCATATGGGGATTGATGATACGATACTACCTATCGTACAACCATGTCACGTCCCTTTTGTCACTCGATAATTTGGTCAAGGATGAGGCATGGATAATGTCAACTTCCTGTTCTTGACCATTACTTTCTCGATTCCTGAGTAGTCTAACAATTGAAATGGAAACTCCTTTCCATTGTAGTATGGCCATACATTTCTTAGACTCACTCATCGAGGGGCCCAGTATTATCTCTCTATAAATGTGAGGGACAAATTCCATCTTGACCATTCACATTCCTCTGTGTAACATCCCGTTTTCCAAAAGCAGTATAATTTTTTTTCATCAGAGCTAATTACAGAAGCGGTTCAACAACCAAGAGTTTTCAAAAAGTAAAGGACAATGACGGAAAGTCTTCAGCCGGATCCTTGAACCTGCTGCTTTCCTCTCTCCTCGGTCCTCGGTCCTTCCGACCCTGATGCTATGTTAAGGGCTGAGATCCGCACCGGATCTCAGGTAACAGTTAACCTCATATTTACATACACAACATATGCATTACAGATAATCATACAGCAACCAAGCATATCCCAACAGCACATAACCCCTAGTACATGTGTCACACCTAGCTATCGTGTCACACCTAGCAGCCGTTTCACACCTAGCAATCGTTTCACACCTAGCATTTCACACCTAGCAATCGTATCCCAATACCCCACAAGCATAACACAGTACATGAATATATCACAGAGCTAACAACTACCACAATAGGCATACATTACACATAGTACATATACGCATACAATAAACATCAGATTAGTATTACAGTACGCGAACGTACCTTCGTTGACGTTATACGATATTTCTGTCGGTATACGGCACGACAGTAGTTCAGAACGTAATCAGGGATATCCTATCAACATAACAACGTACTTGTTAAGGATCTATCATTACGACGGACATTTTTAGTCAAAATGACCATTTTACCCCTAACCCCCTAATCGGCGGAATTTCGCCAGCACTTCGTTACTTTGACTCTAATCTTCCAAAATTTCAACATAACTCCTACTCCAACATAATTTTCGAAATATAAATCATATTAATTAATTATTTACATCATAACAGGAACTTTAGGTAAAAATTACCATTTTACCCCTGATGCCCCTAATCGAAAGAACTACGGAAGCTATGTACTGAAAAACTTACCCAGAGCTTCGCTGCAAAATTTCTCCGGCTCCTCCTTCTCTCTACCTTCTCTCTAAAACCAAAATGCTCTCTTGAAATGGTGTGAGATTTGTGAAGAGAGCAAAGGGCTATTTATAGAAGAAATCGAGGGCATAAAGGTCATTTTCCAATTTGATCTAAACCATTGGATTGCACTTGGATTAAATGGAAAAATCTCAACCCTTCCCTCTCTTGGTCGACATATATGGCTGATGTGGCACAAAATTGCATCATCAATGATGATGTAATCAACTTGTTCAAGAAGGTTTTATACCGATAAAACCCCGATCGGTACCCGAATCGCGTAATCTCAAAATTCCAGATTCACAACTTTGAAGATCTTCTCTTCCTCTTCAAAAACATCTAACTTAACTTAATTTTTGATTCCATTTAGGGTTCCAACGGTCCAGCCGAATTTTCTCGAAAAACATGCTCGGTTACAGAATTAAATTCCGGAATCATCAACTTCTGGACAAAAATTCACTGATTCCAAATATGTCCAGATAATTATAAGCTCATCTCCAGATGTTGAGTTATAATTTATTTTGTTCAAATCCTAATTTTATGACTATCTTCCTTTTTCTCAGATTTTCCCTATTTCGTCTTATTATCAAAATGCTCCACCGATCTCGGAAATGACTCCAGGAACAGCTCAATTCGAGATAAAAATCCACTCATCCTTATTATATTCTACCTTTAGAAATCTTGTTCCTGGTTCTCTAGATAGGATCCAATTCCTATCGGTGTTTATTTACCTTTTCTATTTTTTACTTTAATTAATTTTAATCAAGTGTTTCATTCAAACACTCTACCATTTATTCATTCTCATTTTTCTTTCTTTTTCCCTCCTTCTCATGTCGGCACACACCTATAATTATATATATTTTTTTATTTTATTTTTTAATTAATTATTATATAATTTAATAATTATTTTTACATAATTTTTTACAAAATTTTCCTATTGGTCCTTATTTGCATTTAGGCCCAAAATTACTTAATCTCACTATTTTTTCTCAATATTCTCCAATTAATTAGCAAACATATTTATGCTAATTTTCTAGCCATAAACCATTAATTATGGAGTTCTACACAATTATCTTTGGATTTTCCTTTGTTTATGCTTAAGTAATTAGCCAATAATTACTTAATTAATCCCCCACCAATTATTGATAATTTTCTTATTTAGAAATAATTATTTCCTCACAACAATTGGACTTATATTGGTATTTTTTGTTCTACATAAAATATTAAAAATCACGGGGTCAACAATGATCTCGGAATACTTTTTGATTTAACTCTCACTATTTCCCAAGGAAATAAATCCCCAAAATTGTATAAATTAGAGACAACATACTCTCTAATTTTTAATAATTATTTTATTGCCTCTAAGGATTTTTCATAATTTTCCTTAAGTCATTTATGCTCCACAAGGGCATTTTGGTCATTTCTGACACATTACTATATTTTCGCAATTTCCAAGAAATTTCCCTTTAGAAAATTAGATAAATTCAACATTCTTTTTGACACCACATATTCACCTATTTTTTAATAGGTATTATCTCTTGATTTATGATATTTTCCCTAAGTCAAATTTTAGGGTATTACACTCTGCATGAAAACCATTGATCCCGATCCAAGCCTTTATCATCACCCGGTCAAAGGTGAATTTTGACTAGGTCAAATACCAGCGACTCATCATGTAGGAATCCATGAAGATCTCAGGTCAAAGGGCGTTGTGACGCGGTTATACATGAGAAAAGCTTATAATTTATTCCATGCAGCTTTCTCATAGTGAGTCGGTCCAGCACCTTGTACTCTTACAAGTGCCTATGACTTTGACTCGTATCTCCATACTCATCAAAGTCATACTGGTCTTATTTCATCTCGCTCCCATAGAGATGACCGACCAGGGACATTTAGGATAATCTATAATATATATCCAATGATCAGTTATCACTATAAACATGCAAACAAAATGATAACCAAAGGAGAATACTTTAAATAACATTAACGTTTAAAGTACAATGACTTGCCCCTAGGGCATAATTTCCAACAAGAATAGCCTTGCTATTAAGTGTGACATTCCTTCGACCAGTCTCATCATAATCTTCCTCCAGTTTTCCAGATCTATTGCCATTTTCAATAACCGTTGGAAGGTAATCTCCTCTCTAGAACACCTTCCATAAGCCAAACTCGGTTGCCATAACAAATACTTTGAATTTGTTCTTCCAGAATGAATAATGTTGACCATTAAATCCTGGTAATCGGTTGATTGATGCGCCATCTGGTAATATTTCATCCATGATCTAACTTGGGATGTTAAGCCCCAACAGAGTAACCAAGCTCTGATACCAAATGAAGGTGGAATATCACCTAGAGGGGGTGAATAGGTGATCTCAAAAATCTTTTCGAAGATCCACACAGAAACAAAATAAAGAAGACAGAGATAGAGATAATAGACACAGAGTGATTCATACTGGTTCGGTCTAATACTTCAACCTACGTCCAGTCCCCAAGCACACCTTGGGATTTCCACTATCTTTCCAAATGAACACAATTACACACACTGTATAAGGACGATCCTTTCACTCTCAAACTCGCTCCCCCTTACACGTTGTAATTTGTACACCCACAATTCAGGTTCCACAACCTTAAGATTTTAACTAAGACAGATGAAATAGTGTTTGACTCCTCACTCGCTGAGTAGATATGTGAATCACTGAAGTACAGAAATATCCGAAGATATTAAGAGTAATTAATGAAACAATAGTAGTAGTTGAACTAATTGAATGTACAGAGTTTCGGTAGTTTGAACATTCAAGTCTTCTTCAATTTATAGATGGTTGCATTTATGACCGTTGAGACTCTTGAGTTAATGACCGTTGTGATTCTGAAATATATCCGTTGAAGTGTAGAGAAGCAGAATCATTCTTTTATTCCTTTGATCTGATTTTGATTGTTGGAAGCACTGCAAAGGGAATGAGTTCTTTCTGTCTGCTCGTTGGTTGGTGTCTCTAACGGGAAATTGCATTAAATGCACTTCTGACAGGTTGGTGCTTTATGAAGATTAGAGTCAATCTTCTTTCAAAAGCTGTTCTGAAATTTGCTCATCAAACTGATTAAATGATGTTAGAAACAATGAGAAATGATTATATAAATAATCCAGAAACATACTCAGAAGATTTCATAAGTTGAGAATTGATTTGAAGAATAGAGCATATATTAACTCGAGGCAAGCTCCCACTGACTTGAGTCAGAGCATCTAACAACACACTTCAAATTTGAAATTTTTCTTCTCTGACTCTAGGCAAGCCAAATCCTGACTCGAGTCAAGGCTCTGACTCGAGGCACACAAAAGTGTACTCGAGTTAAGTCAATGGTCCATGTTCAAGGAATATCTGAAAGTCATTCTTACTCGAGGCAGACACAAGCTTAACTCGAGTCAAGGCCTAGACTCGAGGCATCGAAGAACGTGACTCGAGTTAGGACACTGAATAGATCACTTTTACTGGTTTTAACTCTGAATTGACCCATTCCAACTTCCATAAGATCTTGGAGACTTCTAGCATCAATATATGAACTTGAATAATGATTTTCTCAATCCATTCAACAAGTTCTTCCTTCTTTCTTCTCTTCTCTTCATCATTCTCCATAATTCAATTCTTTCTTACTTCTCTTCTCTTCTTCTCTTGATCATGTTCCACAATTCAATTCTTTCTTCTCTTCTTCTCTTCTTCTTGAACTTGAACTCATCATTCTCAACAAGTTCTACCTTCTTCAATATCTCCTCTTTCTTGAGCTTGACATTCTTTCCAATTTCTTCTTTCTAAAATCTCTTCTATTATTAAACTTGGACTAATCTACATTAAATATAGTAGTTAGTCAATGTAGGAGATAAACTATCTCATTGGTTAATCCCTTGTTTAGCTTCCTTTTAGGATTAGAGATTTCCATGTACTTAATCTCACATATTTTACTTAATCTTTCTTGATTAATTAGCAAGTATATTTTATGCTAATTTAGCCACTAATCGTTTGATTAAAGGATTTTTACATAATTAACTTGAATATTCTCTTGATACATGTTTACATAATTAGCCAATAATTATTTATTTAATCCCTCACTAATTGTTGACAATTTTCTTAATTAGAATTAATTATTATCTCACAACTATTGGACTGACATTGGTATTTTATGTCCCATGTAAAATATTAAAAATCATGGGGTCATTTTGGTTCTCGAAATACTTTTTGATTTTTGCCTCATTATTTTCCACGGAAAATAATCCCAAAAATTCCCTAAATTAGAGACAACATACTCTCTAATTTTTAACAAATATTTTATTACCATTTAGGATTTATCATAATATTTTCAGGGCATTTTATGGCCCAAAAACTCACTTAGGGATTTTGACCCTTTATTTCCTCTAATTTCATTAGAAATTTTCCTAGAAAATAGAATAACTATTCTACAAGGTTTTGACACCACATATTCACCTATTTTTAATAGGTATATTTTACTAATTTATGACACTTATCATAAGTGTGATTTTTAGGGTATTACACAAACAATCATATATATACATACAAGACACATCAGAATTAAAGTTACAGTACGCGTTTATACCTTTCTTCACGAAATTAGTGGTACGCTTCACTATTGCAACCAATCGTAAACTTTCCCCTAATATCCTATAATACTATCACCGTATTATGATATTATAATAAATACCACATGTCTTAGAATGATATCCTAAGATATATTTTCACAACTTTTGACCTTTTTACCCTTGGTGGATTAATTATACCATTAACACCCTTACATTTCCTTAAAAACGAATTTCCAGCAATTCACCCTAGATTTTGTAGTAACTTTGAAAAATCATAACTAATTGTACAAAAATCAAAATGATGTGCTTCCAAATCCAAAATAACCCTTGACAAGTATATTCTCTTGTAAAAATAACGCCTAGAACTTGAAATGTCAAAGTCATTCCCAGTTTTAATTTTTCGAACCACTATTTGAGTTTCCAGTCCAAAAACATGGGTTAACTTGAAAAATTCACATCTTTTTGTACAAGATCCTAAAACTTACATGTAATACATGAAACGAAAGCCCTTCATGTCTACTATATCTTTGAAAAATTTCAGGATTTTTAGACTCCATTTGAATGGCCAAAATCCATGTATAACAACCACTTTTCAGATTAACTTTTTTAAACGTGACCCAAATTCAAAAATTCGTAGTTCCTTGTACAGAACCCTAATGATCACGAATTGTATATCGAAAGAAATCCCTGGGTGTATACTTTATGTCTAGAAAAATTCATGATTTTTAAAGATCTTTTTCCACATAAAATAACATCCACAAGGTGACTGATTCCACAAAACTGAAATCTAGGAATTTTCCCAACTTTCACCTTTTGGATCTTTTGATTCCAAAAATTATTTCCCAACATGCTTTTACTCCATTATGTGTTTAAAATCAATGGAGATCTTAAAAACATGTAAAGAAACTTAATTTACAATTTCCTAGATTAAACTACAATTCTACCAAAATCTAAAAGCTAGAGTTCAAGAACTTACCTCTTGAAGTTCTTACTCCTTCTCCTTGCTCCTATTTTTTCCTTGCTCTCTATCTCAATCAGTTTGAATTGAGTTTTGGTGTGAAGAATGAAGAAGGATTCAAGCTCTATTTATAGGAAAAATCTAGGCTCATGTGGTCCCTTTCTTATGTGATCCAATTCCCCTTCTTTCTCCCTAACCATTGGATTAAAGTTCACTTTTTGAAATCAAATCCTGACCCTCCATATGGCTGCTAACCTCCCCTCTCTCCCCTAGACATTGGATATGCTTCCATGTGTCAAATATCCCATGGCTTAAGTTTCCCATTGGTCCCCTTAATTACCCAAGGATTAAGGCTTTATTATTAATCAACTGAAAACCATTGGATCATCATAATAGGTGTCACAATCCAATGGTTGATTAATTCCATGTGCTAGTTGCTATTTTTGACTTTTGTGGCAGGTTTAGGAAGCTTAACTAACCTCCTAATGAAGTGTTTAATTTCCCTTTAATTACAAATGTCATTATAGGATTGGTTTGTTAGCTAATCAAGGTAATTAGTATTTGATAAATCAAGCTTAAGTCATTCATTTTTTGCCCTTAATTTTCGAAAATTCTCAGCCCCTTTTTGAAGACTTTTATTGTCTTTTTCAATCTAAGATTAGATGCACCAATTTGGTAAAATCAAATAGATGTTTTATCCTAAACTTGCCATAACTTGCCATGTGTATTTTGGCACAAAAATGCCTCAATTATTATGTATTTTATTAGATTGAATACTCATGCAATTAATCTTAATTAGTGCAACTTATATGCCAATAAATATCTGTTAATTATTTGCCAAATTACTTTGTTTATGAGAAGGGATTTATACTTCTCATGTTGCATGAGAAGAATAAGATTCCTATACACACATGAAATGGTGAGACTCACATATATATACAATGATAATTATATATATATGTGGGTTCTACCATTTCATGTGTGTGTGACATGAGAAAACACTTCTCCTGCAACATGAGAAGTGTTTTTCCCTTATGAGAATATGTAAAATTTAAGGTATTACAAATTTTAAGTATTTTAAATACATGAAACAAAATACTTAAAAAAATATGAAATACTTGAGAACATTTAAAATATTATCTTTTTTAAATAAAAATATAAAATACTTAACATATTATGAGTTTTCTAGTGCGTTTTTTAATGATACATTATATAATAAAAATATAAAAATTATGACATGGCAAAGGCCGTTGAAATTAATTAACAATAATTTTAATGGGATGGGGTTGATAACCAAAACATGAAACATCAGGGTTTATAATTTAAATTTTTGGTTAAGGTTTAATTTTGCCCTAGAAGCTAAGTAACCACTTAAGAGCGCCGGGTATTCGGAAATTATTTGATGAACAATTTTGCCTTGGAATTACAAAATGTAGCCATTTTGCCCTTTATTGTGAAAAATGTTAACGGTCAACGTTAATTAGTTTTTCAACGATTAGGATGAATTTGTTCCTTTTTAAATACTTTCAGAGTAAAATTACAACTAAAAACTTGTAAATACCCAATGCTCCTAATTAATTAAGTGGTTGCTTTCAGAGAAAATTGCGCCCTAACCCTTCAATTGTTAAAGGTTAGGGGATGATGTGCAATTGAACCATACTTTGGGGCGTTTTGTGTGTTTTAATTAACCTTATTTTAATATGACTAACATGCAATGTTTAACATTTTTTAAGGAATAAAACGCTCACATCCCCCACCCCACTTTGGTCTCATGTAAATCCATAACTGCCTGCCAACAACTCGAACCGACGTTCTTGCATGAGACCAATAAATATGAAAGCCAAAACGTGGGGTCCTTGAACGTTAGAGATATCTAATTGAATAAATAAGATCAGGAGTATTATTATATATATCTATAGAGGGGGGAGAGAGAGAGAGAGAGAGGTTTAATGCACAGTGAGATTTGGACATATCGTAGACCTATAGATGGGAGAAAAATCTCTCTAGGCATAGAGGACCACCCTTAGGGGCAACTGCATGAAGATACATAGATAGAGAGATCAAAGAGAGAGACCTAAGGAGATCGGCCTAACTTAATAGTAGAGTCAGGAAATCAAGCCGAGTTTATTGGGCTGGGCCGTTTAAGTCTAAACCTTTTAAGGGTTGGGCTTATAAAATGAAACCTCTAAATAAAGTCGGGTCTAAAAGAATCAATTCTGTAGGGTCGAGGGTTTAAAAGGACCAGCCCTATGTACAGGGTCAAGGGCTGGCCCTGCTGGGCCAATTATATATTTTTTAACTTGTACAGTTGGCAATTGCCCACTTGCCCTACTGACCAAGTCTGAATGTGAAGAAAGTTACTTGTCTGCCCTATTACCCAGTACTCACTCACTCACTGTCTCACTCATTTTTGTTATTCACTTCATGTCTCTCACCTTAGTCTCGTTGTCTCAGCCGACAATAGTTTACTTTTGATTATAAATTAGTGATTGTGTTTGTTTGTTGCATGATGTCTAGCTTGTATGCTTTTGGGTAGAGCCTTGTAAAACATATATTTTTCTTACCTAAGGCCAAAAAAGACCAACACTTTTAGGACCTAATCCTTCAAGGGCCAGCCCTACCCAACCCTAATTCCCACATTTATTGAATAGGAGGGGTCACCAAAATCTCGCTCTCTCTCTACCGCCAATCCAAAATCTCGTTCAGTATCCTAAAATATCTTTTTAGTATCAATCAATACCTTTAAATATTTTTTTCAAAAAAAAAAAAAAGAAAAGAAAATAGAGCACCTTCAGGTTTTTTAAGCCAAAACAGCACCGTTTAACTGCAACAGATGAAAGCAGATATGAGGATAAAATAACCAAAGGCAGATCGGTTACGCAGTGATACCACTAAATCGTACTCTCTATCTTTTCATAGCCAACCACAGGTGTACTATATTCTGTATTTTAATTTAAGTTGATTTACCTAAAATCAATTCAAGCTGCATCTTGTAGAGAAGATAAGGTGGTGGAACTGAATCATTAATCATATTACTCTGCTTCTATATTCCGTACAAAATCAGGATAATTATTTATTTTTGATTCGATGGTCAGCATAATTGTTAATGAATCTTTTATCTTTTGTATAGGGAGGGGCTACTCACTGACACACAAACCTTTAGGATAGTTTTCACTGTTCCGGGTCATAAATAGTTGTCTCAGCCTCTTAATAAGCAATATTGTACTTTTACTGAGTAGTTTCACCTACCTCACCTTACTTCAATCATCCTCACCATAAATGAACATATCATATTATTTGCAATTTTGGGCAAAAAAAAATATTATTTACAATTTAAAAATAAATACTTATCAGCGTTTATAATAACACATGAAAAACATATATGTATCCTACCTATAATTTAACAACTTTAATAAATCATATTATATATGAATTATAACTAGTTTATTTTATTTTTAAATTTAGAACACAAGTTCACAATAGTTACCAATATAAAAATAAATCAAACAAACATGGTCATATATCTTCTTATATTTAGCTATGAGCCTTTTTTTTTTTTTTAATTTTTTCCTTTTAATTTGTTGTTGGATCCTTGTGCATTATAATAGGTGAATTATTTCTAATTGTATATTAAAATTAATTCACTTAGAACAACACAATTACCCATCTAAACTATCATCCTTAAAAAGCATATTGTTTTCTTAAGAAATTTGAAGAGCAAGATTAATTATATTGACCTAATTACGAAGGGATGACCAAATATCATTTAATGGAATATTGTTCTTCTTGGCAAGTGATTCCCTGAAAGGAGAGCATCTTAATTACCAACCAATGTGGAGAACAGATGGTGTGGTCATCACAATATTGTTGCATATTGGTCCAGTGGAATTTCTTTATTATTGGCTTCACAGAGCTCTTCATCGATCACCATTTTCTCTATTCTCGCCGTTACTCTCATCATCATTCTTCAATTGTCAGGCCCATTTCTTGTGAGACCCCTTATCTCATCTCTTTAATTAATATTCCTTTAGATTTGTGTGTGTGTGTTACTGTGTTTGTTGGTTATGTGTATTGCATATATCGAGTTTGATGCATCAGCTGTATTATCCGAATAATGTATTATTTGTTAAGGGTTTTATATTTTAGATTAGCTACAAATTATTCTTAAGCAGAAGGCATGTTAGCAACAAAATTATTTAGTGGGGCGCACTGATTTTTTTTTAAAAAAAAAAATTGATTCAAATGATTAAAATATAAAAGTGCACATTTTTATTTGATTCCTTAAATTTATAGTGTATATTTTCAACCCTCAAACTCTAATTTAAAGCATGTGTTCTTCAAGGCAAACCTATATTTTTAAAAAAAAATATTTGAAAGTATTTTTTTTCTAACCATTATATTTTATCTTCATAATATAAAATATAGTGTATACATTTTTTTCTTAGTATATGTAAGATATAGACTCGAGGATCCATGTGATTTTTATATTCATATGCATGGTTGGCGGGAGACGCAGAATGCCGCATGCATTTGTCTTTGTTATTTATGTGTTTTGAGATGAGTGAGTCTGCAAATTTAAATTTAATGTAAGATGGGAAGGGAAGATGAGCAAATTCCATTACTAATTATTTTTGAGGGTAAAATAAGTATTTATTTTAGATTAGCTACAAATTATTCTTGATCAGAAGGCTTGGTCGCAACAAAATTATTTAGTGGGGCCCATTAATTTATTTTCAAAAATATGATTTAAATGATTAAAATATAAAGTTCACATTTAGTGTTCTAAACTTCTACTATAACATTTTAATTTGATTCCTTAAATTTATAGTATATCTTTGCAATCCTCAAACTCTAATTTAAGGCATGTTTTCTTCAAGGGAAACTTATATTTTAAAAGCAAGTTAGAGAGAAAGTATTTTTTTTAACCATTATATTTTATCTTCATAATATGAAATATAGTATATACATTTTTTTCTAAATTATGTAAGAAAAAGAGACTCGTGGATCCATGTATTTTTAATGCATGGCAGATGTACAACACATCCTTTTTTGACTGATGGGGCATGGTTTGCCAGAGAGGCAGAATGTTGCATGCATTTGTCTTTGTTTTTAGGGGAAATTACATGCAGGTCCCAAGAAACAAAAACAAATAAAAAAAGTCCCTTAAAATCATAAAATTACACAGAAGTCTGAAGGAACTTTTTTGATATTATTTGTATTAACAACCGGAAATGTCATATTTACAACAGGAAATGTCTATATTTACAACAATATTTAAACACCTGACCATTTACAGCCGAAAAAGCCATATTTACAATAGAAAATGCACATATTTACAACAATATTTAAACATCTGGATTTTGAACGTAGAGAGGTTATTTACAACATAAAAATGCTATATTTACAACAGGAAGTGCTGTATTTACAACAAAATTTAAAATCTTAATATTTACAATAGAAAAAGCCATATTTACAACAACATTTAAACACCTGAATTTTGAACGTAGAGATGTCATTTACAACAGGAAAATGCTAGATTTACAACAGGAAGTGCTGTATTTACAACAAAATGTAAAATTTGGCCATTTACAATAGAAAAAATCATATTTATAACAGGCAATGCATATATTTACAATAACATTTTAAAATCTGGATTTTATTTCCATACAAATAATATCAAAAAAGTCCCTTGGGACTTCTATATTATTTGGTGATTTCAATAGACTTTTTTGTAATTATTTTTGTTCCTTGGGATTTATACGTAATTTTCCCTTATTTTTATGAGTTCGAGATGAGTGGGTGTGCAAATTTGAATTTCTAAATTAAAATTTAATATAAATTCTCTACTGAAACATACATCAAGTTACAGGTGTAAGCAGATGAATATGTATATATGTGTGTATTTATGTGTCGGTATTAAAAGATATGAATAAATCATTAATAATTATCATACCACATATACAATAAAATATTTTTAAGAAAAAATTTAAAAAGGTAACTGCTAACTTATGAATCTCATGATATATATCATTAATATCATGGACTTTCATAGGTAGAAAAAGCCATTTTAAGACCGGACAAAAGAGGCCTCCTAAGACTAGATCTAGAATCGGTCTTGATATAGGCAGTCATAAAATATTATCTCTAAAGTAGTTAGGCCAAAAATTAATCCGTAACTATTTGTCCTTAACTTTGGGAAAATATGCCTTAAATTCTAAATATTAATTTTAAAATTTAGTCAGGCTAAACTTTTCATAATTAATTCCATATAATATTTCTAATTTCCTAAACCAAAAATTTAGGATGTCACATGAAGAAAATAATATATAAATAAATAATTAAATAATTCTTAATAATTACTAAAACAAATAACTATTATTAAATAAAATTAATCAAAAATAAAATTATATGCAAATAAAAATTTAGTACAAATTTATAACAACCACTCCATTAGAAGGACCACATACGAAACTCTCGTAACAGATGGCAATTATGTTGCCAAGTCTTGTGTTTATTTTATTTGTTATAACTCATATAGTTTACATTTAAGGGTTGTCATCGTCAAGTGTAAACAAGAAATAGTTTTTCTAATTGATTGATTTTTCCCCTCAAGATTTAAACTTACAGTCTATTTGAAGATTCCCCCAACTATGTCTTCCATTTAACTCAATATCTACTTATGTTTCCTTTTTATTGCAACCATGAAAAAGATAGCTAGTAAAGTTTGCTGAACCAAAACTAAGAATGAGTCACCGATATACAATCGATCATGATGATAATGAATTAATATTGTTGACACGGACCAATTTGAAATCTACGTGTCCCGAATAAAAAAATCAAAATGAAAGAGACCTGACAAACCTAAACTTAATTACATAAGAATTTGTAGGGGAAAATAAAGGAAGAAAAGTGTAAAAAGGACTCTTTTGTTAAAAATAAAAAAGTTTATTAAGTATATAGGGACTTAAGAAGCTCCTGGACTTGATTAAATCTCAAAAAGTACGATGTTAACGTGAACGTAAACGTATATAGTTTAATCACTTATATTCCTTTCTGTTTATATAGCTGAGAATAGCTGAGAAAAGTAGGCCAGGTGTCATCCGTTTTTATCTTTGTGTGGTCCTTCTTTTAAAGCTCCAACAAACTTACTTGCCTTAAAGCAAGAAAATACATAAAATTAGTTATTTTAAATTAAATTCCAAAATTACTCTCAAAACAAGTTATTTGTTAGATGAGTTAGTTTTAGCTTTAGGAAGTATTATATAGTTAGATAAAAATAATAGGTAAAAACACCAACGCTTTAAATTATGTTATATTATAAAACATGTTATAGATTTTTTATAATAATTAATTAAGGACAAGAGGAAAGCGTTGGCCAATTGGGTTGAGTCAAACTTTCCTCTCATCCTCAAAACTAAATATGGGCAATTCTCCTAATAGAAATCAAGCCTAGTTCACCATATTGTGAGGGATATACTCCTCCACTAGATTCAACCCAATTGGCCAATAATGTTGAATTATTTTAAGGCTAATATATACTAAACTCCTCAAAATTTTGACTCAATTGCCTATAAGTTTCGTAACTTTAAAAGGTTTAAATTAAGGACACTAATGTTTTATGCTTTAATTATCAACTCCTTGGCCATTAAAAGTACTAAGCTAACACTTGTCATTTGACATGAAATTTAAGTATTTTAAATACTTAAAATAAAATACTTGAAAACATTTAAAATAAATTAATATGTCTTTTTTAAATAAAAATATTAAATACTCAAAATATTATATGAGTTGTCTAGTGTGTGTGTGTGTTTTTTTTAACAATACATTATATAATACAAATATAAAAATTATGAGATGGAAAAATCCCTTAAAATTAACAATAATTTTAATGGTATGGGGGTTGATAACCAAAACATTAAACATCAGGGTTCTTAGTTTAACTTTTTCGTTAAGGTTCAAATTTTCCCTATAAGTAACCACTTAGGAGTGTCGAGTATTTGAAAAAATTTTCAGAAGAAATTTTGTCTTAGAATAACAAGATGTAGCCATTTTTGCACTTTATCATGAAAAATATTAACAGTCAACACAAAAATAGGGAATATACACAACAACAAAAATTCAATTCGTAGAGGTTAATTTATAGTGGTTAAAACAAACCGCTACAAATATGAGAATTTGTAGTGGTTTCAACTAAAACTACTACAAATTTGCAATGGTATACTAGCGCCAAGTGGGCACGTTGGTTTGTGAACGATATTTGTAGCGGTTATAACAAAAGTGGTGCTAGCTTGGTGCCTTATGGCATGCCATTAGTGGCGATTTATTTGTAGCAGTTTATATGAAAAACAACTACAAAACACAAAGATTTTGCACAATTGTAGCTGTTATACATAAAAACCACTACAAAATGCCAAAAGTCTAAACTATTGTAGCGGTTATACAAAACTGCTACAAAGTTTCAAGAAGGCCGACATAGGGTTTCTTCATTTATAGCAGTTGAGGTAGCTGTTTTTGTTAAAACACTACAAATATCAACACCTTGTAGTGTGTTTTTGTTTTTGTTTTTGTTTTGTAAAACCCTACAAAGCTCAAGTCTTTAAATGGGCCATCACTCCTCAGTTTACCAAACTTTTGCAAATTTGTTTTTCACATGCCCTCTAGAAGATTTTGCTACATCTATAAGATTTTGCTCAAGCATTTACAGAGTTAGTCGCTTCATGTTGGTAAAGTTAACTGTTTTACATAACTTTTTTCCCTATATTATTTTAATTTTGTTATAAATATTAATAATTTTTTTAATTAATTATAATAACTGCAGTTACTATGGCTTTCGGGAGAGACAAGGACAAGGGGAAGGAGGTTGAGTGTCCTAGACCTATTATGAGGAGAATGAAGACACTACTACAAAAATTCTAAAAAACGACCTAAATAAGACCCAATTAACGACCCTTTACTGAGGGACGTCTTGGAGGGGGTAGAGGAAAATTTTGAAATTGGTGACCTGATCTTAAATCAGGTCGCCTTATTAAGGTTAATAAGGCAACTGATTTAAGATCCTACGCCTTATTAACGTTAATAAGGCGACGACTTTCATATCGTCGCTTTTAAGGAGACTGATAAATATTGAGTTCGCCTTAAAGGCGACCTTATATTGAATCAGGTCGTATATTTTTTTCAATTAAGGCGACCTGATTATAATTTCAGGTCGCCTTAATGAGTTCATAAGGCGACCTTATCTTAGATTCAGGTCGCCTTATGATAACAAAGACGACATTATTTCAAAATCAGGTCGCCTTTGTTGATTTTTTTTTTTTTAAATATAAACTACATTTTAGCAACAAACGTGCCTGACTTGTAACAATGATATAGGAGATATCCAGAAACCACCAAGCAACTCAAGAATCACACTAACACAATACATAAACACAATATATATATAAACCAAACTTGCATATTTTGAACAGACAAAACACCAAATAGATACAAATGAACAACAATAGCAAATTAAAGAATCACTAACACAATAACATATTAATCATGCTCACTACTAACTAGGCGCTATGTGTTGAAGAAGATGTCTAGATATCATGTCTCGAACCGAATCGATCTCATCCTGCGAGTACGGATCCTTAGTACCCAAAATCGTAAATTGGGAAAAAAGTTATAAGATAAACCAATTAAGTGAAGGAAATAATTAACAACTCAAGTACAACAACAAAAATTCAATAAACTTGAGAATCACAGAGCGATTACGTACGTTTTGAAAACCTTGAATACGTCCGTTGTTAACGATGGATTGCATCCAACTCATAACGTAATATCCGCACTCGGTGCTCCCTGGTTGTTGATGGCACTATAAATCAAAGGCAAATTGTTAAAAATGAATAAAGGCATATCTAAAGCTACTGTGTCAATGAAATAACTTGAATTGAAACTACTCACCGTTGGTTTAAACCACTTCGGTCCACCCTGCTCTTTTGATTGATAAGCTGTCTATACGTCTTGAGGCCACTATCATTAAAATGGAAATTAATAGACATGTTAAACCATTCATTTAAAAGAAGAATTGATGATTCAGACAAAAAGTTACTTACTTGGCAAACATGTTTTTGATATCCTCGGTAGGATTGCCATCTACCGAATCGAACCAATAACAGGAGTTCTTGCTCAGACAAACAACACACAACGTCCAATGACCACTACAACATATACGTATTAATATTAAATTAAGATAAGAAAGCAATTTATTCACAAAAATCTTATAAGACAAAACAAAAGTACGCACCTTTCATGTATTGGCGCTAGATAACAAGACGACCCTCCGTCGCCCATTGTTAGACCAACATAAATTGACCTCCGGGTAACGTATCGCGAGCCAAAGCCGTGCATCCAGACATAAGTATCCATACGAACTCGCTCGCGGTGTGCCGGCGCATAATTCACGGCAGACACTATGAAATGAAATGATAAATGTTATTGAAGATATTAAACAAAAAAAAAGAGTACTAACATAATTAAAGGGTTAAACAAACTTACAGGATTGCAATTTGAAGAAACTGTATATCTAAACAATCCATCGTCAAAAACTCCATCAAATCTTTCTTGTCAAATGTTATCGGATATGTCTTTTCTGCACCGACAATGCCCTGAGGCATCTCGCAAGCTTATGAGGCCGATGTCCTTGTACATCTCTCGCACTGTGCTAAGTACGGAAATAAGCCCGCAGCTTGTTCATCCTATGAAAACATAAAAACATTATGAGTGAATGAGCAATGAAAATCAATCGGGAAACAACTCACTCTCAATCAGTAATGTATTTCCTACCATCGCAGGTGTCGTCCACATCTCAATAAGATGAGCCGGCCAAAGGATGAACCATGTGATTGCAGCGCCTAGTGTGGTAACCTCCTCATCATCAATCGGGACGGCTGTCTCTTCTTCCCCTCTCGCACACTCGTCACGCCACCCGACGTTGGTTTTCCGGAATTTGCTTGTTGTGGTGTTTGTCTTGTTCGGGTAAACAAGACCATCGGCAACAATCCGCCGGTGTGGGTCATCCAAATATAGAGTGCAAGCTATACCTCCTGCGGAGTGTGAGACGGTCCGCCAATAACTACCTCGGAGGGGGAGAAGGTCCGCTAATATGTACCTCGGAGGCTGAAAACTATCTTTGTCGCTGGGATATTCGGGGATTCGTCGGTTGTACGTTGTCGTTATACCATAGCTTGCATTTCACCCCGTAGTTGTGCCATAACATCTTTCATAAGGTTTGCTCGACTCGGCTTCAAGCTCCCGCCGGCTCTCGCGTCATACAAACGTGAACGTCGTCCGAAAAATTTTGCGACACTCACTCCCCTCGTCTCCCCTCGAATAGCATCAGGGTAATCCGGCTTCCCAATCGCCGTCGACAAAATGTCCTGCCGTGTACCCGGATAATAACTAAACTCTTATATAGTATGAAACAACTGAGGCTATTTAATACTTCTAATTCAACTACTTACGATCTTTGAGGCAACCGCAACAACATCTTCATTGATGTATTTGTCCCCCTTCATCCTCGCAGCCTTTCCATTTTTTGTGACGAGGAGGACGCTGGGGCCCTGGATAGCAGTGGAAGGATCGGATTGGGAAGCTTCCTTCATTCGCCGCACTCTTCCTCCATCATCTTTGTTCCAGCCTTTCGTAGCCACCTTTAGACAAGCAATGCGGATACTTATTTTTCGCTTGCCTCTCTATTGGCTTGGCTTGTTTTCTCGTGACACGAAAACAAACAAAACTGATCGTGCGAATTCAAGTAGATTCAAATTAAAGATAAGATATGACAGAAATTTTACCGTAAATTCGTGATTCTCACGGACGCCACAAACTCCCTCCAGTCCTCCGAAGAAATGAAATCATAGGTCATACATGGATCCCGGTCCCTCTTTGGCCCGCGAATATACTTTTTTGTCAGCTTGTTCTTAAAATCTTTCCAACGGATACGAACTTCGCCCATCCAATGCTTCTTCATGGCCTTAGTGTTAGGGACATCAAATGTTTGCTGCAAGGTGAAAGAGAAGATATGACAGAAATCAAGTAATAAGACTAAAGATACAAATGCAGATATATTGAAAGTGAGATACCAAAATCTGTCCAAATCAAATCCTTCGTCTTATCAGAACGAACTTCCAAGCCGAGTAAACAATACGCACTTTGCTTCGAGCCGTAAAGCCTAAATAGCTAATGAAGTCGTCTCCTCTCTCGCCAACCGGATTCATATTTTCATCAAACTCCACATGCAGCCTCTTTTTTCGATCACACGGCGAGCAATTAGCTCACCCATGTGTGTGCTACCTCTCCCCTTTCTCACAATGGGCATATCAACCCTATCTCCCGATGACTCGTCTGAGCTAGACATATTCCTGTTCATCAAAGACCAATCATTTATGTTAGATAGGTTTTTAAATAATAAACATATTAATAAAATGAACCAACATGTTAAACGACCACAAAAAGAACATAGTAGTTAAACACATCATTTTGTAATCAAGATCTTACTTTACATGGTGTCCCATATTCCTTCACAATGATCCTTTCTTGCAGCATATTCTTCATCATCTATCAATTCTACTTCATGTGTTGTAGGTGGATTTGTTGTGAAAGGGAGTGTATCATCAAGGTTCAAGGATTCTTCACCATACTTCTGTTTTTTACTTTGAAGTACAATGGACATTCCTTTATTTGCAGGGTCTGTAACATAAAACACTTGTTTCGCCTGACTTGCTAAAATGAATGGCTCATCTCTATGACCAAGTCTCGTGAAGATCAACCGAGACAAATCCAAATTTAGGATCTATTACAACAAAGATTATTGCTAACCCACTTACATTTCAATAAAGCAACTTTGAACTTGCTGTAGTTGATCTCCCATATTTCTTCGATCACTCCATAATAGGCCATTGATGCTACCACCGGGTTTTTTTCTTTCGAACTCGAAAAGTGCATGGATTCACTTCAACCATCACCCCACTATTTTGCACAGCACTTCTGTCATCTTGGTCTTTTGTGTTGAAAGAATATCCGTTGACATTGTAACCGCTCCAAGTGATGACCTGAAAAGAAGGCCCCCAGGCTAACCACTCGATTGTATCTGACACTCCCTTACCAAGTGCACTATCAAGTGCACCATGATATCAAAAAAGGCAGGAGGGAAATGCATCTCTAGTTGGGACAAAATAATATAACCCTCATTCTCCAATTCATCCAACTTTTCAATGTCAATGACTTTGTTGCAGATAGCATTGAAGAAAATACTCAATCTTGTTATAGTGGATCAAACTTCATCTTTCATAATGCCTCTTATAGCTATTGGTAGTAGTTGTTGCATCAACACATGATAATCATGGGACTTCATTCCCACTAACTTCAAATCGTTCATTGAGACACACTTTCTCAAATTAGAAGAATATCCTTGTGGCACCTTAATGTCATATAGACATCCACACAAACTTTTCTTCTCCGCTTTTGATAGTGTATGAGTTGCTGGCTCCATGTATGCCCTCTTACCATATTCCATTACTCGTGGATGTAACATTTCTCTTATCCCATGTCAACTAGATCTAGTCTCGCACTAATTCCATCCTTAGTCTTCCCTGGTATGTGCAAAAGAGTACTGACAAGGCTATCACAAATGTTTTTCTCCACATGCATCACATCAAGACTGTGTCTCACATCAAGACTACGCCAATATGGAAGATCAAAGAAAATTGATCTCTTCTTCCATATATTCTTCTCACTCGCCTTCCTTTGCTGCTTACCCAATATGACATTGATATGTTTCACCCGACTATAAACGTCCTCTTCGGTTAACGCCTTTGGAGCCGTATTTCGCTCCTAAGCCGTTAAAACGCTTTCTTAACTTACGATATGGGTGGAACCGATGAAGAAACCTCCCGTGGCCGAGGTAGACCGTTTTTTTTCGTGCTTTAGTTGATGGAAGTTTGTGTCCGCTTCACATATTGGACATGCTTTATGCCCCTTCACACTGTACTCGACAAATTTCCGTATGCAGAAAGTCGTTTATTGTGGTAAAAATCATTGCACGCAACTTGAAGTGCTCCTTCTTATATGCATCAAACACATCTACGCCTTCCTCCCACAACTTCTTCAAATCCTCAACCAAAGGCGCCAAGTACACATCGATATTGTTCCCGGTTGTTTTGGTCCGTAAATCATCATAGAAAGCATCACATACTTGCGTTTCATACATAGCCATGGAGGTAAGTTGTATATTACAAGGAGAACCGGCCATGCACTATGGGTGCTGCTAAGAGTTCGATACGGATTGAAGCCATCTGTACAAAGCCCCACTCAAGGTTTCTTGGCTCACCGCCAAATTGAGGGAACATTTCGTCTATTTTCTTCCATTGCGGAGAGTCACCGGTGCCGAAGATATTTTCCATCGGATATTCTCTCATCGAATGCCATCTCAACTTCTTCGCCGTTGCTTCACTAGTAAACGACGCTTAAACCGTGGAATTATTGGAAGATACCACAATGCCTTCAAAGGTTGCCTTTTTGTTGTCTCGCTCTCCGTAAACACTAACTTTCTTCACTTTGTATCGTGAAGTTTTACACTTCGGACAATTACCGAGGCCTTCGTACTCGCTTCGTACAATATGCAGTCATTAGGGCAATCGTATATCTTTTTATACTCCATACCCATCGTAGACAAGATTTTCTTGGCCTCATACATACGATTTGGAAGTACATTATCAATCGGCAACATATCACACAACAATTCAAGCAATACGTGAAACCGCTATCGGTCCACCCACAAGTTGCCTTTAAGTTGACCAAATGTAAGGTCGCAGCCAACCGTGTATACTTAGTACACCCAGGGAACAAAGGTGTCTCTCGCATCACTCCGCACGCTTTCATATTCACCCGATTGTGCAAAAGATTCGCCTCAACATCATTAATCATTTTCTCCATTCCATCATCATCATCTACCTCAACTTCATTTGCATGGGACGCACCGGTACTTACTTCCTCACCATGCCATATCCACGTTGTGTATCGAAGGTGTATTCCATCACAAAGTAGGTGGTCCCTTATATCAAGAATAACCCTTCGACTCCCATTTAAACAATTAACACATGGACAATAATACATCCCATTTTTTGTGGCCACATTCCTTCTAGCAAATTCAATAAACTCTTCCACCCCATTCTCATATTCTTCACTAGTTCTCAATGCATTCATCCAACTATGACCCATTTTATTACCACCTACGACATTTCCAACAACACCAACTTCATGTCAATTTCAAGAACGACATGTTTTCTTTTAAGTAAATTTCAGCAGCATTTCCCCTTAAAAGTAAGACATCCCAAAATTTCAATAACAACCAATTTCAGCTTAATTCAACAAAACTTACTAACTAAACCAATTTCACTAAACAATTTATCAATTATGTAAGATAAAGAAAGCATAGAGCCATAGAGTCAATGTTTACTTAAAGTAAACGTGCTTTTTACAACGACTAAAGCTAGAAGTGTTTTGCATTGAATTAATTGCTAGCGAGTATTACCTTTAAGGACATTGGGGCCTTAATCATAAAGCGACTCCAAGAGATTACGATGAATATAGAAGTTCGATAGGGAAGAGTAATGAACAAAAGCAATAAGAAACAAGAAAACAAAGTAAATCCATCCCTTAGCTAACTTCAGAATATATATGAAGATAAACAATTCAACATGATCTTTAGCCCATATTTTCTAAACAAAATGCAACCCAGCCCCTAAATTGGCGCAATAATCTTCCCCATTGACAATCTTAATTCATAATAAGCAAGAAAAATGTTAAGAATCTCAAAGAGAAATAATCAATATGGAATCAAACGAGAACAAAATATAGAATCAAATGTTAGAAGCCCGAGATTGATGGGTAAGTGAAGGACACTAGAACAAAGGTTGGGACAAAATCACAAAGTCTCACATAACAGCAATAGAACGAAATCACACTTCTATCTTTTTTTACTGAATCACATGAAATTTTACCTAACTCCGTATATGGAATGTATGAAATACCTACGAGCAGAAGAATAAATAGAATAATTTTATACTCAAATTGGAATTTGCAACAAACGGATAGAATCTAAATTCTAAATGGAAAGGAATTGAAAATTTTATACTCACGAATCTTAAGAGAAACGTACGAACAAGCTTACTTGGGTTTGGTCTCTTCGATCGGCGAAAAGGCGGAGTGAGCGAGAGAGAATCTGTGATCGAAGGAGACGACGGTGGAGACGAAGGAGACGACGGCGGAGACGTACGGCAAGGAAAGCGACGAAGAGCGAAACGAGAGTGAGTATAAGAGGATTTCACGGGCTGTGTCGGAGTATGAGTGTGTGAGGGAAAATGAAGAGGCGCGAGTATATTAACCTAAAAAAATTGAATATAGGCGACCTGAATCATATTTCAGGACGCCTATATTTTAATAATGGCGACCTGAATTAGAATCAGGTCGCCAATATTATTAAATTTCCTAATTTCTATTTTAAGAAAATCCTCGGCGGCAAACAAAAAATTCATGGCGCGAAGAAATTTACTCATTAAAGACGTCCTGAAAGTTATGTAGGTCGCCATAAATGAATTTTATTGAAAAAATTAAATTCCATGGCGCCAAACAAATATTTCTCATATTTTTATGGCGCCAAACAATTTTAGACGTCCTGAAAAAATTTCAGGACACCAAAAATCAATTTAAGAAGTCCTGATTTCTTATTTAGGACGTTGAAGGCTCAACTTCCTTAAATATAATTACAAGAATGCCACCGCCTTCATTTTGGACGTCCTATTTCTAAATAAGGATGTTTTTTAGGGTAGTAATATCCAATTTTTGTAGTAGTGAGAGTTTGACTTCAACACTCTCATTCTTAGTGACATGGAGCGCACTACTACAAAAAACCTAAACAACGACCTAAATAAGACCCAATTAACGTCCCTTTTCAGAGGGACGTCTCGGTGGGGTAGTTATTTTTGGATCTTTTGGCGTCCTGAATTCATTTCAGGATGCCTCATATGCGGCGTCCTGAATAAAATTCAGGACGCCTCATATGACGTGTCCTGAAATCCATTCAGGAGGACGCCTTATTAGGGCGTCCTGAATTCAATTCAGGACTCCTTAAGTCATATTTTTGTATCCTGAATTTCATTTCAGCACGCCTTATATTAGGTTTTTTTTATATGCCTGCTATGTTTTTATAATTCGCTAATTTGTTGCAAAACTGAAATACAATGTATACAAGCCACTAGCGGGCATAGTACTCAAAATGGAAAACGTTCATTAACTACCCAGGCTGATTAAACAGTGAGACATGAGCCCAACCTTCCCACCAATGAAATATCCAATAAAATAGCAACAAGTCAAAATGAAATAGTGAACTATACATGAGCATCAACAATGTCAAATTCGCACTATACATGTGAACTAGTGTGGAAAGATTTTTGCCGTGTCTTCCAAAATAAACCAAGTTCGAAAATGATTTGCAGTAATAGGAACCTGGGTCGTTTAACCAACGAATTTGAAGCAAGTTCGATTAACAACAATAATAGCCAAACGTAAGCAAGAATAATGGGGTTTTTGGTTAACAGATTAAAACGAAAGCTAATAGAAATAGAAACAGAATGAAATGAAGATTAAACAGATAAATGAACATTAACCCGTGGTTTCGAATTCCACCAACTTCCTTCCTCAGACGAAAAACAGAATTGAACAAACTCGTGATTGATTCTGGACGAACCGAAATCTCTGCGTTCGCCCAGAAATTCCCTCAACTAAACGATCGTCTAGCGTTTATCCGAATAGCGGCGTGTCACTGTACGATCGCACATAAAACACTTAAACCCAGTTCGAATTTAATCCTTGGGATTTCTCAATCTGGGCATTAAATCTAACACCCAATCCGAATGCAAATCGAATCCGAAATTACAAAACAGAACCAAATTTGTTACCGTTAAGAACGAGTCCTCTGGATAGTGGAATCCTTAATCTGTGGGCTAATAACCGAAGCTTAGCCCAGCATGGCTATGCAAAACGAAAATGGAACAGAAATGAAGAAGTTCATGACGAACACGAAGAACGCGAAGAACGGATGAAGAACAATTGAGAGAATTTGAAACTTGTGTTTTTAATCCACTAATATGGTAAAAACGTGAATGAATAATGTTTGTGGTAGCTGTCTTACTTAAAATAACCTAAAAATGAAATGGGCTCTAATGGTTTTAGCCCAAAACAGAAATAAAATAAAACTGGACTTTAATTACAAAATTCGGGTCCAAATAAAATCTAGAATTGTACATCCGACTTCAGCTCCAAAATTGACCACCCTCTTGTCCGAATTTTCTCTTAATGTCTTCATAACAATTGTAGCTCTCTGAATCATCTGAAATATGAGACAAAAATGAGGCAAATCCGATATCTGGTTCAAGAGTTATGGTAAAAATAGTGAAGCAATACAAAACTGGAATTTTATTATTAAAAATGGCTAAAATGCAATCTAAGGCCCAAAGCCCAAATGAACATAAAAGCCATTATTTATTAACTAAAGAGTCCTAAATTATTAATCAAGAGGTAAAAAGAAGTGTATAAATATTCAATTATCAAATTCCCCCACACTTATCTTTTTGCACTCCTGAGCAAAATCCAAAGAAAAAGACCTAAAGGAGAAACTCTTCTTTACTAATAATTGCTAACAATGCAAAAATTGAATCAAGGGACAAAAAAAAAATTCAAAAGACCAATCAATCAAGACCAAAATCCCTTCATCTCAAATTACAGTTCATGGTAATCTCAATCAATGATGCTAATCACAAAAGATGGTCTCTCAAATGATGCTCTCAATTAATCAATCTCTCAAGTGTTTAGGGTAAATAAGTGTATCGCTCAAATTCTACTCAAGAAAATTGTTCTACCATAAGCTTACTCAACTTCTACGTCTCCACTACTCATAACACATGCATGCACAAATCAAGAGAGCTTGTTATTAAAGGTTGTAATGGGGCTAGGGTGAAGGTAGGTAATAGTATGGAATGAGAGGCTAAGCACCAAAGAAATAAAAAAAAGCACTGATTAACACAATCATTCTCTATGTATGAAAACTTTTATTTTACTCATATATCCATTTCTTTCTATGTATTTTATTTTCTTCTTCTTCTTCTTTTTTTATTTTCTTCTCTTTTTTTTCTGATTTTTTTTTAAACTTTTCTTTCATTGTATACCTAATTTTACAATGACAAAATCAAATATCTCCCCCCCACACTTAAACTGTTGCACTCCTGAGCAACCCCCATACTTAAACACAAAACAAGGTGAAACCAATGCTCAACAAATTTTCAAGGTGCGGGATGAAATGGTTTTACGCTTAGGCTTGTAATGTGGCTTAGAGAAGAATGGGTCAAAAGGCACAAAGGGGCTAGCAAAGGAATCATAATGCAAGGGAAAGGCTATTTGGCCAAAGTGGGGAAAATAAAAGAAGGAAAACAAGCTTCCATCATACTTATGCATGTAAGTGAAAAATGTAGTTCCAAAAAGAAAAGGAGCAAGTTCTAGAGAACACAAATCAGGAGCAGATTCACACATGAAAGAACGAATGGCAAAAGATGTATTCCATTCATGCAGGCCCAAAACCTCACAGGGTTAATACCAACTCAAGCAATCAACATCACCAAATCAACTACCAAGACATGTAATCGAAGAGTCAAGAATTGTAGACCAAATAGAATGATCCATGAAAACCCAAAATGTCCAAGTTCATTGGATTGATTCTTCTACTAAACGAGTACACTTATTGAAAATTCTATATGCTCTACTTCTATTAGAGTAGCCAAGAAAAATACCTTCGTCTGATTTTGGATCAAACTTACCCAGATTGTTTTTACCGTTATTGTGAACGAAGCATTTGCATCCAAATATTTGAAGGTGGCCCTAGTTTGGTTTTCTTCGTTTATACAGCTCATATGGAGTTTTGTCAAGTTTCTTTCGAAGATAGGCTCTGTTTGATATGTAGCTGGCCGTGCTCATGGCATCTGCCCAGAAGACCTGTGAAGTCTGATTTTCATTCAACATTGCACGAGCCATTTCAGTGAGCACTCGATTCTTTTTTTCAACCACCCCATTATGTTGAGGAGTCCTTGGTGCTGAGAAATTGTGATATATTCTATGTGTATCACAAAATTCTCCGAAGGCTTGATTTTCAGATTCACCTCCATTATCGATTCGAATAACTGAAATGCAGATACCTCTCTCGTTTTGCACCTTTTTGGCAAACACAACAAATAGATCAAATGTTTCATCCTTCGAGGATAAAAAAATAGTCCATGTAAATCTTGAGAAATCATCGACAATGACCAGAGTATGCAGATTGCCACCAAGGCTCTTAACTCTTGCTGGTCCAACTAAATCCATATGGAGTAGTTCGAGGTCGATTGGTCGATATTCCAGGCTTGTTTTTAAAAGAGGATTTAGTTTGTTTACCCTTTTGACAAGAGTCACAAAGCATGTCATTTTTAAATTGAATTTTGGGTAAACCAAGGACTAAGTCTTTTCTTAGCAACTTATCTAATTGGAACATATTGACATGAACTAGTCGCTTATGCCACAGCCAGCTCTCATCTAAGTTGCTAGTAAAACATTTTTTAGAATAAATCTTAGGTAAATCCTGTTAGTTCTCTATGTGTTTTGATGATTAATAACAATTGTAAACAAGTATGAATGTTTTAATAAGACAAAAGAGTAAAAAACATTCTGTCATCGCAAAACTCGAGTCTAACTAGGCAAGCTCGAGTTTGCTGCCTCTCCGTGGGAAACATTTTCCAATTGAAAACCAACTCTTTAAACTTCAGAGTTTATATTTTTGTGTAGATTTAACTTATTCCTATAACTGTAAACTGATGAACACTCGAGCCTAAGTATATGGACTCGAGCCTAATACTTTTTTGTAGAGTTTACTCTATGACTTGACAAACGAAGAAGAGTTTACAAAACAGGTAAACTCGAGCTGTTATTGCAAGCTCGAGTTTTCCCACGCGCAGAGCTCCCAAGGTTTTATTCATTCACAAACTCCAGAGTCTGAGTTCAAACCTCCAGTTCACTCCAATAAGCCCTGAAATAAATAAAGTCGAACTCGAGCCTGTCAATATGAACTCGAGCCCTTCATTGAAAAAGAGTAAAGAAAATACACAAACTCTAGAGTTCATATTTTTGCTCCAGCCCACTCTTTCGAATGATCCAATTTCTTAGGCATGAATAGTATTAAACTCGAGCCTAATCACTAATGGACTCGAGCCTGCCTGGTTTGTGAAATATTATTTCAGGTGCTCGCCCGATAAAATGCTAGCGATGAGTCGAACTCGAGCCTACCTTGCTGAACTCGAGTTTACATGATGAGACAATTTACAAACTCCGAGTTTACATCAAACTCCGAGTTTGCTCCTCACGAAGATGAACCCGATACTCAAAGTGCCTTACGAACTCGAGCTGTCTTGACGAACTCGAGTTTAAGACGACAAAGAAATATGATTGTTACTGTTTTCATCCTGATTAGTTTAAACAACAAAATTACCATTTCTATGCGAATTGATTACATTCATTTAGAGGATTCATATCTGTATTTAACCACTCTAAATTAAGAATGTTTCAGGTATTAGTTGGATCAACCAAGACATTGAATTCACGCGACAAATCGAATGAAGAAGGATTTCACGCGTCTGGAGTTAAATCACCAAAATCGAACCCAACGGCTATAATCCTCATCAACCCGAACTTCAAATGAAGAACATGCAGAATTGAGAAGTAACGGTCACATGGCAATTGACCACTATATATAGAACAAGATTACAAACTCCAAAAGTAGCGAATTCAAGCGAAACGAAAAGCAAGCTCCAGAGTTACATATACATTCAATTTTTCTTTCTGTATTGTATTTGATATAAAGAGCCTCAGTGTTTATCAATATTTACTCTGTGAGAGAGCTGTTATACAAATTATTCATTCATTGTAATAATCTCAAGTCATGGGGGACTTGGAGATTGGGATTTCAGATTACAACTTGTAAGGGGGAGTGTATCCTAGAGAGAGGATAATCCTTGAGTACAGAGTGTGTATCTGAATTGAGTGATAGTAGAAAAACCCAGAGAGTTTGGGGACTGGACGTAGGTCAAGAGTTTGGACCGAACTAGGATAAACTTTCTGTGTCAAGCTTTTCTTCCCTATCTCTTTACGTTTAGCTTCAGCTTGGGTGCAACGTTATTTTAAAAGTTTTTAAAATCCCCAATTCACCCCCCTCTTGGTGATTTCCTTTCGTTTTCATTTGGTATCAGAGCCTAGTTGTCTATTTGAAGGATTAACATCCTAGACAAAAAGATCCAATGGAAGGAATTCTACCCGATGGAGCCTCAATCAATGAGACCCCGTGTTTCAATGGAGAACACTACTCATTCGGAAGGCTAAGTTCGTGGTCTATGTTATGGCCTCCGAGTTTGGTTTATGGAAGGTCTTTGAGAAAGGAAACTATGTTCCTTCCTCGCTGTAGCCGATGTCAGAACTCCCAAGAAAGAAGAAGAGTACGATGACAATGATAAAAAGCTAGTCACTCTCAACATGAAGGCAATCCACATGCTGCAAAGTGCTCTTGGGCAAAAGGAGTTTTTCAGAATTTGCACTTTGCCATCTGCTAAGAAAATGTGGGATGCTATTGAGATAGCCCATGAAGGAACGGCTGCAATCAAAGAAAATCGTATAAATACTCTCATGACTGAATATGATCTATTACAGATGAAGACCGGAGAGTCTATTGGCGAATTTCAACTCAGGTTCACTCATCTGATCAATCAACTCATTGCCATGGGAAAAGAATATGAACAACCTGCCCAAGTGAGGAAAATACTAAATATTCTCACCAAGGAATGGGAAGCCAAGGTCACAGCAATTGAAGAATCTCGAGGCGAATCAATGGCCTCCGTAGCAGCATTATTTGGCAGCCTCTCTAAGTATGAAGGGAAGATCAAATTCAAGAAAGGGCTAAATGACATCAATGTCAAAAACAAGGGAATAGCTCTTAAAACCATCAAAGAGGTAAAGTCAGATGACGATGAAGATGGTGAGCTAGGAATGATGGTCCGAAGATTCAAGAAATTCTATAAAAATGACCAATCTCACAGAAAGTTTCACAAAGGAAATTCTAGCACTGAAACTAAGAAACCAATTATATGCTATGAGTGTGAGAAACCAGGCCACATCAAATCAGAATGTCCTCAGCTGAAAAACAAAGAAAAGAAATTCAATAAGTTCAAGAAAAGAGCTTATGTGTCGCCTATATGGGGCAACAAATCATCCGATGAAGATGAGGCGTAAGAGGAACAAAGTGCCAATCTCTGTCTTGTGGCTCAAGAGGAATCGATAACGAAGAGGTAAGTAATTCTGATTTACCTTATGATGAATTATCATCTACATATGATTCTCTTTACACTGAATTTAAGAAAATTGCAAAAGAGCTCTTATTTTCAAAAAGAAAAATCAAACTATTAGAAGAACAGGTTAAACGATTCCTACACCTGTTTTTGTTTGTGAAAAGGAAAGTTCTACTTGTCCTAATCATGATATAAAACCAACTTATAATGAATTGTCTACTGAATATAAACTTGTTCAAAATGAGTTTGAAGAACTTGCTGAAAAATATTTTGATTTAAAAGGAGGAATACAACACTTGAACAAAGAAGTAGAAAATCTTTCGGTTCCTCGAAAATATCATATGTGATGAATGCCTTATTCTGAAAAAGAAAATGAATATCTTACGAAGACTCTTGAAAAATTCACTAGAGGAAGTGAAATGCTTGAAATAATTTTGAAACAAAGAAAGATTCACAAATGACAAATCAGGAATTGGTTACAAGCCTGATTGTGACAAAAAGAAAGGCAAAAAGAAACATGGACAAAGATCTTACATTAATTACTTTCAAAAATCTGTCCAAACTTCAAATCCTTTTGCACATTGCAACTATTGTAACAGAAAAGGTCATACCATTTCCTCATGTTTTCATAGAAAGGATAGAACAATTAAACCTGTAGGAAACTACCAATGGGTGCCTAAGGGATCCTATATGATTCCTAAGACACAAACTAACCCAAAAGGACCCAAAGAATATTGGGTACCTAAAAGATGATATCTCTTATGCAGATTTGTCTTAGAGCATCAAATCCCAATAAGTGGTACATTGACAGTGGATGCTCAAGACACATGACTGAGACCAATCCAAGTTTGCTTCAATCAAACGTAAGGAAGGTGGCAAAGTAACATTTGGTGGAAATGAGTCCGTAAGAATTGCTGCATTGGCAAAATTGAAAGAGCAATGGACCACAAATCAAAGATGTTTATCTTGTGGATGGATTATGTCACAACCTCCTCGGTGTGAGTCAAAGCACGTATAAAGGAAATCTAGTCATCTTTGATTCGAAGAATGTTTGATTGTAAGTAAGGATGTTCTATCCTTAGATAGTATTAAATCCAAAGCATTATTCGAGCTCCAAGAGAAGGTAATTGCTACACTCTTAATCTGTCTAAAAAATTCGAGTCTCGAAAATGTTTTGTTGGTAACTTAGATGAAAGTTGGCTATGGCATAAACGTTTAGGACATGTTAATATGATTCAACTTGATAAACTACGTAAAAGGAATTGAAAAACTGAAATATCATCTAATAGACCTCTCCAATTACTCCATATGGATTTAGTTGGACCTGCTAGAGTAAAGAGTCTTGGTGGTAATCTTTATACCTTAGTCATAGTTGATGATTTCTCAAGGTTCACCTGGACTATACTCTTACCTTCAAAAGATAAAACATTTGATCAATTTGATGTGTTTGCCAAGAAGGTCCAGAGCGAGAAAGGATTCTCTATTGCAGGTATTCGTACAGATCATGGTGGAGAATTTGAAAACTATGCCTTTGGAGAATTCTCGTGATAATATGGGAATCAACCACAACTTCTCAATTTCAAGAACCCCACAAAGAAATGGAGTTGTTGAAAGGAAAAAGAGAGTGCTCACTGAAATGGCAAGAGCAATGCTGAATGAAAATCAAACATCTCAAAGGGCATATCTCCGGAAGAAATTGGACAAAACACCCTATGAACTGTACAAAGGAAGAAAACCCAACTTAGCTCACTTGCACATCTTTGGATGTAAGTGCTTCATCCACAATAATGGTAAGGACAGCCTGGGAAAATTTGATCCCAAAGCTGATGAAGGTATATTCTTGGGTTATTCAAGTAGAAGTAAAGCATATAGAGTTTATAATACCCGCAATCACACTGTTGAAGAATCTATGCATGTTGTTTACTGTGAAACCAAATCTAACAAGTCCTTGGATGATGATGATGGCTTTCCTATGAAAAACCAACCAGACTCTAAATCAACTTCTATCTCAACAAATACTGAAAAAGATTTGCAAAATGATTCTGAAACTGAAAAACATTGTGAAAATGCTTGTGAAAACAGTGTTCAAACTCAACCAAAATCATGGAGATACGAGGAGTCATCCTCTGGATCAAGTGATAGGTGATGCAAATCAAGGAGTAAGAACCAAAGAAGCACCTTGAATGAAGTTACTTTTTCAGCTTTCATTTCTAAAATTGAACCCTCTAAAATTGATGAAGCTCTTTCGACAATGATTGGGTTATAGCAATGCAAGAGGAGTTACATCAATTTGAAAGAAACCAAGTTTGGGACTTGGTACCTGCACCTAAAGACCATCCCATTCATTGGTACTAAATGGGTATTCAAGAATAAATGTGATGAATCCGCCATAATCATTCGTAATAAGGCAAGGCTAGTTGCAAAAGGCTATAATCAAGAAGAAGGAATTGATTATGAAGAAACTTATGCTCCAAAGAGCAAGATTGGAAGCTATAAGGGTTCTTTTAGCCTTTGCCTGTGTTAAAGGAATCAAACTTTTTCAAATGGATGTGAAATCCGCCTTTTTAAATGGTTTTATACAGGAGGAAGTTTATGTTGAACAACCTCCAGGTTTTCTAAATGAACATCATCCAGATCATGTTTATCACCTCAAGAAATCCTTATATGGTCTTAAGCAAGCTCCTAGAGCTTGGTATGAGCGATTAAGAAATTTCCTTCTTGATCAAGGATTTGTTAGAGGTAAAGCAGATACAACTCTCTTTATAAAGAAAAATAAACTTGGTGATGTCTTAATAGTTCAAATTTATGTTGATGACATTATTTTTGGTGCTACTAATGATACTATGTGTGAAGAATTTGCTAAGACAATGCAGGGAGAGTTTGAGATGTCCATGATGGGAGAACTCAATTACTTCCTTGGACTTCAAATCAAGCAACGTCATGATGGAATTTCATTTCCCAGTGGCTTATACTGACTCAGATCATGCAGGCTACAAGACTGACAGAAAAAGCACTAGTGGCCAATGTGAATTCTATGGAGGATCATTAGTATCTTGGTTCAAGAAAAATGCACTACGTATGAGCTGTGTCATCCACTGAAGCTGAGTATGTTGCTGCCTCAAGTTGCTGTGCTCAAGTTCTTTGGCTCAAACTGTTGGGATCCGTACACGCAGCGGAGTAAAAACATTTACGAATCCCTTAGGCGGATCGCTCAACGACGTTTAAATCAAGGTTTAAGGTTTCCGAATCGTACCTTTGCAGAACAATTTGAACTGGTGGGCTACCTTCTCGATCGCCAGGCCGACTCTTTAGAATCGCCTTCCTCTACCGGTATCCACACGAACAGCCTTCAGAAACACGAACGGAGGCGTGCTAGCGCCTCTTAAACCTTGCAGCGTATTATATTCAAAACAAATTTTGAATCTAGATTAAAAAAATATATTAATTAAATCTATCTGATAGATCTAATCAAATCTATTTATTTAATCCGAATTAAAAGCCCTCTGATTTAATTTATATTTATAAATTAAATCAAGATATGATATCGTTATATTTAATTTAAAATGAGATCCGATATCTCGTTCAAATTAAATCGATATGCAATATCTTTATTCGAAAATTAAATCAGAGATACAATATCTCAATTTATTATAGTTATTTAATTTATCAAATAAATTAAATACTATATATAATAATATTATTATCAATAAATAATATCATTATTATTTTCAAATTTAATATATATTAAATCAAGATATGATATCATTACATTTAATTTAAAATGAGATCCGATATCTCAATTCAAATTAAATCTGATATGCAATATCTTTATTCGAAAATTAAATCTGAGATACAATATCTCAATTTATTATAGTTATTTAATTTATCAAATAAATTAAATACTATATATATAATAATATTATTGTCAATAAATAATATCATTATTATTTTCGAATTTAATATATTTATATATGCATATATATATATATATATACACACACATCCTAGATTAAATAAGTATTCATTAAATCTTAAACACATTTAAGATTCAATGAATCTGACACTCTTGCTCGTGTTGGGCCATTCTTGTGTGCGACCCGTAGGCCCACATGAGATTGGCAATGGCCAATACCGTACTAACCCACAAGTCGCAAGCGGCCTCTAGCAAGACATTGCGACTACCCAATTCATATGGGGATCGTTGATAAGTACAATGACTTGCCCCTAGGGCATAATTTCCAACAGACTCCCACTTGCACTAGGTGCAATCATTAATTACCTTAATTCCCATTGCCCTAACATGACGCTCATGTTTTACTTGTGCAAGCGGCTTAGTAAGAGGATCAACGTCATTGTTTATGCGATATAACCTATCGTACAACCATGTCACGTCCCTTTTGTCACGCGATAATTTGGTCAAGGATGAGGCATGGAAAATGTCAACTTCCTGTTCTTGACCATTACTTTCGATTCTTGAGTAGTCTAACAATTGAGATGGAAACTCCTTTCCATCGTAGTATGGCCATACATTTCTCGACTCACTCATCGAGGGCCCAAGATTATCTCTCTACAAATGTGAGGGACAAATCCCATCTTGACCACTCACATTCCTCCGCATGAGAACCACTGATCCCGATCCTAGCCTTTATCATCACCCTGGTCAAAGGTGACTTTTGACTAGGTCAAAGACCAGGACTCATCATGTAGGAATCCATGATGATCTCAGGTCAAAGGGCGTTGTGACGCGGTTATACATGAGAAAAGCTTATGACTTATTCCATGCAGCTTTCTCATAGTGGGTCGGTCCAAAGACCTTGTACTCTTACAAGTGCCTATGACTTTGACTCGTATCCCCATACTCATCAAAGTCACACTGGTCTTATTTCATCTTTGCTCCCGCGGAGATGACCGACTAGGGACATTTAGGATAATCTATTAGATATATCCAGGGATACAGCTTATCACTATAAACATGCAAATGAAATGATAACTAAAGGAGAATTCTTTAAATAACATTAACGTTTAAAGTATAATGACTTGCTTTCTCCTGGTACTTTGCATAATATTTCTTTTTTTTTTGTATCACCTCTATCATTGATTTCTCTGATAAGATGAAATCGCTTGAGTATATGGTTGGTCCTTTGATGTGACCTAGGCTCCTTGGTCTGGATCTTGAATGATCTTGGTCAGTTTGGAAACTCGCATCTGTGTAACCAGTCACACAGAGCTCATCCTCCAAGCCACCATATACCAAGAATAAGTCCTTAGCCCTTCTTAAGTACTTAAGGATATTCTTGACAGCAGTCCATGATCCTCATCGGGATCTTGTTGATATCTCGCTGGTCATACTCAAGGCATATGAGACATTCGATCGAGTACATAACATGGCATACATGATAGATCCAATGGCGGAGGCATATGGAATCTTACTCATGCGGTCTCTTTGATCTTGTGTAGTAGGACACAAATCCTTACTGAGATGAATGCCATGAGACATGGGCATGTAACCCTTTTGGAATCCTGCATACCGAATCTATGCAGATCTTGTCTATGTATGTGCTCGACTTAGGCCTATCACCTCTTAGATCTATCTCTATAGATACTAATCCCAAGGATGTAAGTGGCTTCGCCTAAATCTTTCATTGAGAAAGACTTTCCTAACCAAGACTTGACACTCGCAAGGTAGGAATGTCATTCCCAATGAGTAGGATGTCATCAACATAAAGCACTAGAAATACAACCGTGCTCCCACTAACCTTCTTGTAAACACAAGGTTCATCTATGTTTTGAATGAATCCAAACTCTTTGACTACTTCATCAAAACGATGATTCCAGCTCCGAGATGCTTGCTTCAAACCATAAATGGATCTTTGAAGCTTGCAAACTTTACAGAGTCCTCTGGACGCACAAAACCCTCGAGCTGTGTCATGTACACATCCTCAAGGAGCTTTCCGTTAAGGAATGTTGTTTTGACGTCCATCTCGCCATATTTCATAGTCATAATATGATGCAATGGCAAGAAGGATTCGATTGATTTGGCCATTGCAATCGGGGAAAAGGTTTCATCATAGTCCACACCATGAGTTTGAGTGAATCCTTTTGCAACCATTCGTGCCTTGAAGATATTTACTTTGCTATCCATGTCAGTTTTCTCTTTGAAAACCCACTTGCACCCAATGGTTTTTACACCTTCAGGTGGATCGACTAAGGCCCATACCTCATTGTCATACATGGATTGCATTTCAGACTTCATGGCACCAAGCCATCTTTCGGAGTTGGGTCCCACCATGGCCTCGCGATAGGTAGTTGGCTCATTGTGCTCAATGAGCAAAACATCACGGCTTCCAGTTATCAGAAATCCATATCTCTGAGGCTGTAGCCGTATTCTATCGGACCTTCGTGGGTCTTGTGTTACATGAGTAGGCTCAACAACTTGTTGTGAGTCTTCTCCGTTTTCCATCTGTGGTTCTACATTGTCTCTGTGACTCTCGAACTTCTTCGAGGTTCACCTTACTCCCACCGGTTCTTTTAGAGATAAACTCTTTTTCCAAAAGACACCATTCCGAATAACAAACACTTTGTGATCGGTGGGATTGTAGACATAGTATCCTTTAGTTTCCTTAGGATACCCCACAAAAAGGCATTTTGAGGATCTCGGATGTTTGACATAAACCTCACATCCCCAAATTTTAAGAAATGACAAACTGGGTTTCTTCCCACCATATCTCATATGGTGTCTTTTCAACCGCCTTTGACGGAACACGATTTAGTGTGAACGCAAATGCTTTCTAGGGCATGGCCCCAAAAGGAAGGTGGAAGATCTGTTTGACTCATCATAGATCGAACCATATCTAATAGAGTTCGATTCCTCCGCTCAGAAACACCATTCCATTGAGGTGTTCCTGGAGGAGTAAGTTGCGAGACGATCCCACAACTCCTAAGATGGTCAATGAACTCTTGGCTCAAATATTCACCACCCCGATCGATCGAAGTGTCTTAATTGTTTTGCCAAGTTGATTTTGCACTTCATTTTGGAATATTTTGAACATTTCAAAAGATTCCGACTTATGTTTCATTAAATAGATATATCTATATCTACCGAAATCGTCTATAAATGTAATGAAGTACAAATGACCTCCTCTGGCAGATGTATTCATTAGTCTACACACATCAATATGTATGAGGCCCAATAAATTGGTGGCTCTCTCACCGTGTCCAAGAAAGGTGCATTTGTCATCTTTCCCAATAAACAAGACTCGCATGTATCAATTGATTCAAAATCAAATGAGTTAAGAAATCCATCTTTATGGAGTTTCGAAATGCGTTTCTCATTTATATGGCCTAGACGACAATGCCATAGATAGGTCGGATTCAAATCATTTGACTTGAACCTTTTAGTAGTTATGTCATAGATATGTCCATTCAATTTTCTACTGTCCTTGAGATCCTACATTTATTCAAATGTGAGATCCACATGTAGTATCCAATACCCATGTTGAGGAAGTAGAAAAGCGAATATCTATGACATAGATACTTGAAGCGATAGCCCCGCTATCCTTCTTGTTCTTGTCCGCATCTTCGAGGTAGAGTTTGCAATTTCTTTTCAAATGACCAAGTTCATTGTAAAAGAAAGACTCTATCCTTCGGAGGTTTTTCCTTCTTGGCTTTCCGTTTCATTCCCCTTCCTTTTCGAACGGACAAAACAAGATTGGGCCTCTTCGTAAGGCTTAGCTCACTAGCTTTGAGCATTTCATGCAGTTCAGAAATTGATTCCTCCATGTTATTCATGTTGTAATCCATGACAAAGTTATCATAACTTCCTGGGAGTGAGTTCAAAATCACATCTTTAGCTAACTCCTGGGACTTGGGGAATTCAAGCCTCTCAAGCCTTGCCATTCTCGGAACATTTCCGTAGGATGAACAATCATCTCAAGAGACTCCACATGTTCTAGATCTTTATTGAGGTCTAGAAGCATAGTGGCAAGCATCGTGCATCTCGCATCCACAGAGTCATCTTTATGCTTCCTATAAGGATCAGTCTGAGCTCTTGGATCAGCAGTTGAAGGCTAGTCAAGAATGGGTTGATTGATGAGATACTCTTTTCTTTCGTGTTTAGGATCAACGCTTAAGTCCCAAACATGTCAAGAGAGTTTGTCTCATCGAGTTCGTCCTTCTTAAGGACTGATCGCATTGATGGTGTTGAAGTATTACTAGACTACATGATTCTACAACTAAAGGTATGCAAAGTTTAAGTAGTAACCTCCCACTGAATTAACAACCCTCATTATAATTAGTGGGCTAAGATCCATATTTGGCTTAAATTTAAGTCCGCTTTGGCAGGACGCTTAAATTAAGTTATTTAGGTAGGCAAACCCCTTGCCAATTACATCATATGTAACTCTTAGATCTTTATGGGATTCAATCATCATATGACGTGGCATGTTTAATCCCATCTAATGCCTTGAGATCCAAAACCGTTTTGATAATCTCAATTAAGTCAGGACAATAATGAATATTGAGTATCACCATTACTCACTCTTGTCTCACCAAGATAACTCGATGCATCCACTTTGGTGGAACATACAAATGGGCGATCTAGGTTTTGACAAGTATTCATTTATTGGTGGCATTATGACTTAAGATTTTATTTAGAGGGTATAATTAGATTAATCCTATTAATTATACTTATATGAATGCAATCACTATTGTATCTCATATAATATCTAAATTAATTATGAGTGATCTAGTCAAAACATAATTAAAAATTCTAAATTAATTATGAGTGATCTAATCAAAACATAATTAAAATTCTAAATTAATTATGAGTGATCTAATCAAAACATAATTAAAATTCTAAATTAATTATGAGTGATCTAATCAAACCATAATTAAAAATTCTAAATTAATCATGCAATCATCAAATCAAGACATAATTAAAATTGTGACACAACATGGCTCAACCTTAACCTAAAATCCTCTCAAGCCAATGAGAGGACTTCTCTAAAACAAAAAGAAGTACATCAGGAGTATTTTAAGAAAGAGGCATGGCTCGCAGGCATATTTAAAATTTACAACAATTGTAAAACTCTAGAGCCATGTTGTTCACCATACCCAAACAACTTTTGAAAGGTAAATCACAACATATATTAAGTCATACAATTATGAAATAAAATATTATGATTAATCTTATCATGATTTAAATTTTCTAATTTATATTATATTATAAATATAATATAATATCATGATTTAAATTCTCTAATTTAAATTATATTATATACTATATATAATATAATATCATGATTTAATTCTCTAATTTATATTATATTATAAATACAATATAATATCATGATTTAGATTATCTAATTTATATTATATTATATACTATATATAATATAATATCATGATTTAAATTATGTAATTTACATTATATTATATACAATATATAATATAATATCATGATTTAAATTCTCGCGCTACGACAATCAATGGGATCCCTACGACGGTCTCGTTAGAAATTTCAAAATAAAATATTATTTTCAAAAATAATTCCCAAGAAAACGTGATTTTTTCGAAAATAATTTACAAAAAAAAACGTGATTTTTTTCCCGAAAATTTCAAACCCTAACAAACTGATCGACATCGGATCTGAACGTTTCAGATCCACGCTCATCAGCTACACAATCCGATCTGAACAATTCGGAGAACTGACGCAATATCCGACTAGCTATCCGTAGAAACCCTAACGCGAGTTTTGTAATTCAAACGCATACAAAGATCGGTTTTAGCATATATATCATATATATAAACACGCGTAAAACCTAATTTAAACGCACGGTTGAGTTGGCTCTGATGCCACTGTTGGGATCCGTACACGCAGCGGAGTAAAAACTTTTACGAATCCCTTAGGCGGATCGCTCAACGGCGTTTAAATCAAGGTTTAAGGTTTCCGAATCGTACCTTTGCAGAACAATTTGAACTGGTGGGCTACCTTCTCGATCAGCAGAAGCCGACTCTTTAGAATCGCCTTCCTCTACCGGTATCCACACGAACAGCCTTCAGAAACACGAACGGAGGCGTGCTAGCGCCTCTGAACTGTGCGTCTCTATATTTTCTATCTAGGGTTTCTCGCGGCTTTCTAATACGCTCGACAAAATGTCCCGTAGGTTTTTCTAAACCTTGCAGGCGTATTATATTCAAAACAAATTTTGAATCTAGATTAAAAATATATTAATTAAATCTATCCGATAGATCTAATCAAATCTATTTATTTAATCCGAATTAAAAGCCCTACGATTTAATTTATATTTATAAATTAAATCAAGATATGATATCGTTATATTTAATTTAAAATGAGATCCGATATCTCGTTCAAATTAAATCGATATGCAATATCTTTATTTGAAAATTAAATCTGAGATACAATATCTCAATTTATTATAGTTATTTAATTTATCAAATAAATTAAATACTATATATAATAATATTATTATCAATAAATAATATCATTATTATTTTCAAATTTAATATATATTAAATCAAGATATGATATCATTACATTTAATTTAAAATGAGATCCGATATCTCAATTCAAATTAAATCTGATATGCAATATCTTTATTCAAAAATTAAATCTGAGATACAATATCTCAATTTATTATAGTTATTTAATTTATCAAATAAATTAAATACTATATATATAATAATATTATTGTCAATAAATAATATCATTATTATTTTCGAATTTAATATATTTATATATGCATATATATATATATATATACACACACATCCTAGATTAAATAAGTATTCATTAAATCTTAAACACATTTAAGATTCAATGAATCTGGACACTCTTGCTCGTGTTGGGCCATTCTTGTGTGCGACCACGTAGGCCCACATGAGATTGGCAGCGGGCCAATACTGTACTAACCCACAAGTCGCAAGCGGCCTCTAGCAAGACATTGCGACTACCCAATTCATATGGGGATCGTTGATAAGTACAATGACTTGCCCCTAGGGCATAATTTCCAACACAAACAACAATTGTGTGATTTGGGAGTTCATCTCAAAGAAATCCCAATTATTTGTGACAACACAAGCACAATAAGCTTGGCAAAGAATCCTGTTCAACATACTAGAACCAAGCATATTGATGTTAGACATCACTTCATAAGAGACCATGTTCAAAAGAAAGATGTCAAAGTCATGTTCATCCCAACCCACTTACAACATGCTGATATCTTCACCAAACCATTAGCCAAAGAACAATTTGTGTTCATAAGAAGAGAATTGGGAATGGTAAATCCCAATGAGTTGTGAGTAAATCTCTACCCAATTTAATGTTAGTTATGTTTTTAATGATTATTATTTACTAACTTAAGCATCGGAGTATGTAGATATGTTTTGTGCAGGATGTGTATTGAAATCAATATTCCAAACCATCGATCGCGAGTTAGCTGTCACAAACTCGAGCCTACCAAGTTAGACTCGAGCTCGAGAGAACCAGAGAGAAATGCAATTATCTCAGGTCTCCAAACTCGAGCCTGTTAGTTGAAGAACTCAAGTTCGCGGAAGACAGAGAGCAACTCAGCTCAGAGCACCTGCCAAACTCGAGCCTATTAGCTGACAGACTCGAGCCTTCAAGTTTCTAGACTCGAGCCTAGCAAGAAATTTCAAGGGTTCACACATACACTCTTGAATTCCAGGTTAGTACCGTTACACAAAACTCGAGCTTACACTTATGAACTCGAGTTTGTGTCACTAAATTTTTTTTTGAAAAATCTGACTGCTCGTCTTCACTTTATCTCACTCTCGAGCCTAAACCTAAGTTCCTCTCAAATTTCTCTCAATCTCCTCGACAAAAACCAGAGAGTATGGCTTCCAAACGATCTGCAACTCAAGATTCCCAAAGCTCTGATCATCAAGAACCCCAATCAAATCCACCGATCGTTCCTCGGCGTCCTCCCGAGCGAAATCGTTTCCCAAACGATTCAAGCACGGAATGGACAAGCAAATTCCTGGTATTCCTTCGACCAGTGCTACTCCTATAACCACAATCAGGATGGACAATCCTAAGAAACCCCCAAATGCTGAATCACCATCCAGAAGGGGCAAATAGAAGGTCTATAGAACAAGAAAGACCAAAACGAGTCCTCTTGCAACCGGTCAGGCTAGCTCTCAAGCTCAATCATCCTCCCATCATCAAGAACAATATGTTCCTCATGTATCTAGAGAAACCCCGGCATTATTAGAAATATACAATCACTCTTCAATTCCTAGGGGCTTTTCTAGTGAGTCTGTAACTTCAACGGGTGAGGATGCCATTCGATTCCAGGAGGACTATGAGTCTAAGAGTTTTTGTCCCTCGGTTTATGTCATTTTAGATACATTAAAAGAGGAATGTAGTCTTGATCTTACTCATTGGTTTAGACAATTTGAACCTCTCATATCCATTCGAGCCTCATATAGTCCATCCTTTGTTAAAGCTTTCTATTATTGCATGAACAATGACAATCTATTGGATAATGATAGAACTTTAATTGAGGAAAGGATTACCACTACCATTAGAGGAAAACAGATTACCATCACTGCTGAATACCTTAATTCCCTCCTTCAAATACAAAATCCTCCACCTACTGCATCCCCAAACTATACCGATAGGCAGATATACTCACTCCTCAAACCCGATGAGCCAGTCCCCGATGGTTTAGAGATTCTAAATTTCACTCCAGTATCAATGCCCCCTAAGCAAAGAGCTGCCTGGTACATATATACTAGAAACCTTGTCCAAAAAGGAGGTAACTTCACCCATTTTGCAAAGAAGGACTTCCCTATCTTTGCTTCTATCATAGATCAAGTTCCTCACAACGTAGGAGATTGGATCTTTAAAGAGATGTTCAAATTTCGTTTTCATGGAAGGAAAAAATCTCAAATACCCTTTGCTAGTCTTATCTCAGTAATCATGTTCCATGAGAGAGTATGGTATCTACCTGCCAATGAGAAACCTGAAAAACCAGGAAAGTTTGGTCAACATATCCTGAACCTTATGAGGATAAGCTTCATTCAAGGTAGTGATCACTCCAAAGCTCCATCAAGACCTGATCGATCCAGAGCCAATCAGTCTAGAGTTCAAGAGGCTCAGAGTGCACCACCTCCACCACAATCATTTCCTTCTGATTTGGATGAAAGAATCATGGCTTACATTGCCTAAGTTGCTTCTGATTTTTCTTCCAAGATGGAATCAGAATTCAAGAAAGTGAAGAAAGGATATGAGGAGTTGACCGATGCCCAAGAAGATCTAATTCTTGAGCATGAGATTATCAAAGACAAAGTGCAAGGTCTCAGTGAACAAATTGGAGATCGGTCGGTGAGCATCTCCACCCTTTTGGTGTCTATGGCTAGCCTCCATGACAAAATGGACAAAGTCTTACAACATCAGTCCATCACTTCTGCTGGCCCTAGCTCCTCTGACCCTCCACCTACTTCTGCACCTTCTATCACAATCCCAATCCAACCAACCACCTCCATAGCCCCTGAACCATCTACACATGATCCTGCTCTTCAGCCAACCTCTACCTCATCTGCTCCTCCCTTGTTTGCTGATGACAAAGGGGGAGAAGAGATGAAGTGAAGAAGCAGTCAATTTAAATGTCTTTGATCATTTCATCTTGTAATCTATTGAATACTCCAGTTTATGCAATATGACAATATGTATTATGCTTATTTGATTCATGTTTATGACTGCTACTAACTCTGATCATCAGAATCGATTTCTAATATTAATTTCCAATTCTGATGCATTTACACTGAACATTTATGCTTCATTGATTTCAAATGATCAAACAATGTTTTTAAAAGGAGTTAATTGTTTACAAGTGTTGTCATCATCAAAAAGGGGGAGAATGTTAGTTCTCTATGTGTTTTGATGATTAATACCAATTGTAAACAAGTATGAATGTTTTAATAAGACAAAAGAGTCAAAAACATTCAGTCATCGTAAAACTCGAGTATAACTAGGCAAGCTCGAGTTTGCTGCAAATAGAGAGCATATCAGGCTATTTCAGCATGACGAACTCGAACCTGAATAAATAAACTCCAGCCTAAACTCTCCATGGTATAATGTTAAAGAGTTTACAAATGACTAAACTCGAGCCTGAAAACCAACTCTTTAAACTTCAGAGTTTATATTTTTGTGTAGATTTAACTTATTCCTATAACTGTAAACTGATGAACACTCGAGCCTAAGTATATGGACTCGAGCCTAATACTTTTTTGTAGAGTTTACTCTATGACTTGACAAACGAAGAAGAGTTTACAAAACAGGTAAACTCGAGCCTGTTATTGCAAGCTCGAGTTTTCCCCTGGCAGAGAGCTCCCAAGGTTTTATTCATTCACAAACTCCAGAGTCTGAGTTCAAACCTCCAGTTCACTCCAATAAGCCCTGAAATAAATAAAGTCGAACTCGAGCCTGTCAATATGAACTCGAGCCCTTCATTGAAAAAGAGTAAAGCAAATACACAAACTCTAGAGTTCATATTTTTGCTCCAGCCCACTCTTTCGAATGATCCAATTTCTTAGGCATGAATAGTATTAAACTCAAGCCTAATCACTAATGGACTCGAGCCTGCCTGGTTTGTGAAATATTATTTCAGGTGCTCGCCCGACAAAATGCTAGCGATGAGTCGAACTCGAGCCTACCTTGCTGAACTCGAGTTTACATGATGAGACAATTTACAAACTCCAGAGTTTACATCAAACTCCAGAGTTTGCTCCTCACAGAAGATGAACCTGATACTCAAAGTGCCTTACGAACTCGAGCCTGTCTTGACGAACTCGAGTTTAAGACGACAGCAAATATGATCGTTACTGTTTTCATCCTGATTAGTTTAAACAACAAAATTACCATTTCTATGCGAATTGATTACATTCATTTAGAGGATTCATATCTGTATTTAACCACTCTAAATTAAGAATGTTTCAGGTATTAGTTGGATCAACCAAGACATTGAATTCACGCGACAAATCGAATGAAGAAGGATTTCACGCGTCTCGGAGTTAAATCACCAAAATCAGAACCCAACGGCTATAATCCTCATCAACCTGAACTTCAAATGAAGAACATGCAGAATTGAGAAGTAACGGTCACATGGCAATTGACCACTATATATAGAACAAGATTACAAACTCCAAAAGTAGCGAATTCAAGCAGAAACGAAAAAGCAAGCTCCAGAGTTACATATACATTCAATTTTTCTTTCTGTATTGTATTTGATATAAAGAGCCTCAGTGTTTATCAATATTTACTCTGTGAGAGAGCAATTATACAATTTATTCATTCATTGTAATAATCTCAAGTCAAGGGGGACTTGGAGATTGGGATTTCAGATTACAACTTTAAGGGGGAGTGTATCCTAGAGAGAGGATAATCCTTGAGTACAGAGTGTGTATCTGAATTGAGTGATAGTAGAAAAACCCAGACGTAGGTCAAGAGTTTGGATCGAACCAGGATAAACTTTCTGTGTCAAGCTTTTCTTCCCTATCTCTTTACGTTTAGCTTCAGCTTGGGTGCAAGGTTATGTTAAAAGTTTTTAAAATCCCCAATTCACCCCCCTCTTGGTGATTTCCTTTCGTTTTCAAATCCAATGTATAGCAATTTCCCTCATGAGGGGCTTTGAATAATACCTTAAGTTTACCTTTGTCAATTGGAAGATTAATTTTGTTAACAATGAGACACTCTTCTAAATCAAATATGATCCAGTTGGTTTTGTTAGCACTTTGGCTCACGCTTAGGAGGTTGGGGCAGAGACCTTCCACAAGATAGACATCTTTGATGTGAGGACCATCTTTTGCACCAATCTCACCAATACTAGTGATTTTTCCGGATTGATTACCTCCAAAGGTGACTTTGCCACCATCTTTTGATCTCATTACTACAAATTTCTCTACATCTCCCGTCATGTGTCTAGAGCATCCACTGTCGATATACCACTTATTAATTCTTGATGCTCTCAAACACACATACAAATCAGAAGAGATTAAGTTTTATGTACTCATCTTTTCTTGGGTCTTTTTGGATTAGTTTGTGTCTTAGGAACCTTATAGGATCCCTTAGGCACCCACTTGTAATTACCAACAGGCTTGGTTTTTCTTTCTTTCTTATGGAAACAAGAAGAAGTGGGGTGCCCTTTGTAATTACAATAGTTGCAATGGGCAAAAGGATTTGAAAAATGTACTATTTTTTGAAAGTAGTTCAAATAGTTATTTTCTCCAATTTTTTTATTCCCTTCCTTTTTGTCACAATCGGGCTTGTAGCCAATTCCCGACTTATCATTTGTGAACCGTTGTTGTTTTAAAATCACATTGAGCATGTCACTACATTTTGTAAGCTTCTCAAGAGTTTTTGTGAGATATACGTTCTTTTTGTCTAAATCAACACAATCATCACAAAACAAGATTCTTCCAAGAGAGGTTTTCAACTTGTTGCTCAAGAGTCATGTTCTTCGTTTCTAGAACCATGTATTTTTCAGCAAGTTTTTCAAATTCAGATTGCAACTCATTGTATTCATCAAATAATTCATCACAAGAAAGTTGTAAGTCATATACCTCATTGTCATTCTCAGGTTGCTCTTCTTCTTCTTCTGCAACTAGGCAAATGTTTGCAGTATCTTTCTCTTCCTCGCTTTCTTCATCAGAGGAACCATCTCCCTATATGGCAGAAATGTAGGCTTTCTTTCTGAAATGGTTTAACTTCTTCTCTTTTTCATTTTCTTTTAGTTGAGGACATTCTTATTTGTAATGACCGAGTTTTTCGCATTCGTAACAGACGACTTGATCTTTATCCTTGAACTCTCGTCGGTTACTCGAGGTTCCTTTCTGAAATCTGTTTCTGATGCCTTGGTCCTTTCTGTAGAATTTCTTGAATCTTCTTACCAGCATCCCCATCTCTTCATCGTCCTCATCATCTTCATTTTGATCTTTTTTCTTTTATAGTATTAAGTTTTATAGTATTAAGAGCAATGCTTTTGCTCCTACTAGTGTTGACTTCATCTAGGCCTTTTCTGAATTTCAATTTGCTTTCATATTTGGATAAACTTCCAAACAGGGCAGCAACTGAAGTCATCGATTCTCCACGAGCCTCTTCTATTGCTGTAGGAGCGTAATCCCCATTCTCTATTACTTGCCAAAGACCATACTCGGTTGCCAGCACAAACACTTTGAATTTTGCTTTCCAAAATGAATTAGTGGTCGCCATTGAATCCAGGTGGTCGGTTGATTGAGGTACCATCAGGTAATATTCCTTCCATGATCTATCTCGGAATGTTAAGCCCAACAGAGAAACCAGGCTCTGATACCAAATGACAGTGGAATATCACCTAGAGGGGGTGAATAGGTGATCTCAACAAACTTTTCGCAAGACACACTTGGAAACAAATAACCAGAGGCAGAGAAGAGAAATATACATGAAGCGATTTATACTGGTTCGGTTTAATACTTTGACCTACGTCCTGTCCCCAAGTACACCTTGGTATTTCCACTAACTCTTCAAACACAAATACAATTACACACTCTGTAACTTAGGATGATCCTTCCACACTCAGACCCACTCCCCCTTACAAGTTGTAATCGTACACCCTCACTTAAGGTTCCACAACCTTAAGCTTTAAAACAGAAATGACGAAAGTTTTTAACAGCTCCTCATGAGTAGATGAAAGATGGACACTGAAGTACAACGGTATCCAAAGATACTAAAGACAGTCGATGAAAACAATTGATCGCAATAGGACAGAATTCTATGTTTGGAATTCGATGATTGTTGAATTGAATCAGATGGGATTTTATAGTGTTTCCCATTCATGTCGTTGAGTGACTTTGAAAGTAGCCATTGAGACTCATTGCATTTTCCGTTTTCCGTTTTTGCTCGGCAATGAAGATTTATGATTGTTGTATCATTTAATGATTTCCCTTTGTCTGTGTAGAGAATGGCTCTGAGTAATAGCTACATCAAGTGTTTCCAAAAGGAAGGACTTCGTATGCTTCTTGATTGTCGCTCTATTCTTTGACACGTGAATTCAATGCTCTTATTACTCTGATTTGCTTTTCCGCCAATCAAGGGTTGATCAACTGAAACTCAATTAAACATAATGATTAAATATGATATAAACGAGTTTGAATATGGTTAGCAACAATTGGAATGTGACCCGATGATTAACAGAAGTGATTAAATGTTCGTGAGATAACAGCTTAAAAACCTGGAAGTGCATTCTCGAGAATTGCTTTGGAATTCTCGAGAATTGACAGCAGGAAAGTGAATCCAGAAAGGATATCCCGATGATTCTCGAGAATCATGTTCTAATTCTCGAGAATCATGTTCTAATTCTCGAGAATCATGTTCTAATTCAATTTAGAGTAAATACCCTTTTGGGTCACTGGAATAACACGCGCTACCCATTTTGGTCCCTGAGTAAAAAAAATGTCATTTTGGTCCTTTTTAGGGACTAAAAACGATTTTTTGGGAATTTGTGAGGGATTAAAATGCCCACAAAAATGACTAAAAGGACTAAAAGGGACCTTTTTTTTACTGTTTAAGGACGAAAAATGACATTTTTTTTACTCAGGGACCAAAATGGGTAGTGCGTGTTATTTCAGGGACCAAAAAGGGTATTTACTCTTCAATTTATTACTCTGATTTTCTTTTCTCAACAAATAATGCTAGTGGTGTAATATCTTGAATGTAAAAAATTTGAATTAATGTTTTCATTATTTGTCGTTGCACAATAATTGAAGACTTGCTGGCACAATTCAAATTGGGAAGCCTATACAAGATGAAGCTGGTCAATTATATAGGAATTGCCGCAACAAGCTTCATGGTTATTATTATATAATCATGAAGCTTGTTACTCTAATTCCTATATAATCAACCTACTTCATCACGTATAGCCTTCCAAATTTGAACTGAGTCAGTAATTCTTCAATTATTGAATAATTAAATTTGTAGTGGTTTTATTAATTAAACCACTACAAAATGTGAAATTTTGAAATTTGATTGTTTGTAAATCCACCAATTCTGTAGCGGTTTTAGTAGATAAACCGCTACAAAATGGTGTCATTTTTAATTTAAGTTTCCCAACAACAACAGTTACTACTTTGTAGTGGTTTTTATTGTAACCACTACAAAGCTTGAAATTTTGAAATTTGAATTTGGTAACTGACCAATGGTCTTTGTTTTGTAGCGGTTTATGGTGTCGGTTTTACACTGCTACAAAATGTGAACGGGCATGAAATTTGTAGCAGTTTTTTGTCTAATGAACACTACAAAATAATGAATTTTGTAACGGTTATCTAGCAATGTTTTAACCACTACAAAATGTCATGAACTTTGTAGTAGTTTTTGAACAGCTACAAATTTTTTCATAAACTGAAGTTAAGCATCCTAACACACGTCATTCAAAGACTCAAAATTCTCTCTTCACCCACCCTCTCTCTAAAATTTGTTCACTATATATGAATAAGTCACAAATCAAGTTGTTGTGCAATTCTCTTAACATATTTGGCTGCATTTAACATTTTATTGGATTTCACATTCTCTCACACCAGCTATAATGGTAAGATCGTGTGTTCATGTTATAGATTCAAGTGTTAGAAGTAACATACACGATAAGTTTATAAGGAACATTTTCTTGTGAAGCCTTTTCTGGAACACTATACATTCTGGGAAGTTCATTGTGAGAAACCCAGAATGAGATATGATGATCATCTTCCTCGAAGTTCATAAGTATGAGTTATGATCATGTTAATGAAGTTTTCGTGATACGTTTGGTTTTTAGGATGACAACTTTGACGTAGAAGTATAGGGTTCTAATCCTATCTTCTTGAGGAATAAAGTAGCTTAGGATTTTTTCAGCCTCATGGATGAAGCAAATTGTACTTTTTATCAAGGTTGTTGAAAATAATCCAAATTATTTTTCTTGATCAAGTTGTATCATATCAAGTGCTTGTGTGGAATCAATGTGAAACTATAAAAAAGAGGACCTCCTAAGACTTTATCCAATGCAGATATCTTACTGCAGCTTTAAGATGTTGAATTTGTGTTTGGAAAAAATGATGATGTATCAAAACCAAGGAGAATAACTATTACGACTTTTGGTTCTGTGACTCAGCAATGGCGGAAGATGAGCATCTTCTTCGCTGAATCTAATTTGCTTCAACATAGTCTTGATGTCGTGCACTTTGAAAAAATTGTATGCGACAATGTGTTATACATGATGCTTAATGAACCAAGAAAGTCAAAAAAATCATTTTTAAACGAGGAAAGATTTATGGGCATGGGAGTTTGTGAAGACATGTGGCCAGATGAGGATGACAAAATTCACCCTCACAGAAAAGAATAAGGAAATCTCCCTTGTAATGTTGAAGAAAATAAAAGTTCCTGATGGGGGTTGAAGAGTCATGACTCACATGTTCTTATGCAACAGTTACTTTTGCTGGCAATAAAAAATACATTGTCTCCCGATGTGTCTATCATTTTGGTAGAACTGTCTTCTTTCTTTTGGAAGTTGTGTTGCAAGGTTTTGATTGTCAAGGAGCTAGATGAACTACAACACAAAATCATTCTTACACTTTGTCATTTGAAGATGATTTTTCCTCTGTCCTTTTTCAAAGTGATGGTTCACCTGATAGTCTACCTTGTTCATGAAACAAAGCTTCCTAGCCCAGTTCAATAATCGATGGATGTATCCTATTGAGAGGTACTCATTTTACATATGCACATTAGCATTACTTTCTAAATTGATAGTCACACATTTCAACATTTATTAACATTTTTCCTTCATTACTGTATAAGTTTCTTGGGAAATTGAAATATTACGTAAGGAAAAAGGCATGGTCATAAGGTTCTATAGCTGAAGGTTATATACGGATGAGGTCCTATATTTCTATTTGATGACATTCAGACATCTTTCAACCAACCGCCTCGTGTAGATGATTATCTTGAACCAGAGTCATCATTGTAATATCTTGAATTTTGGTCCTAGAGACTTGAGGATAAGTCTGTATCAAAAAGATGACTAAGCCCATTTCGAGAAGTGAGACAGATATTGTGAAGTAAATTCCGTTGATGTTAGAATAATAGAGTTTCTAGGAGGCAGTTAGTTTGTGACATTTCTTTGACTAAGAAAATGATATCCAATGACTATGAAAGTTTTTCAGAATCAAAGTAGACATTATAAGGTTTAATTTGATGGGTCATATAGGTTAATTGGATCTATGTATTAGTAATGATGAATTGTTGAAGTTGGTCATAAAAATATCATTTTTCTAGGGCAATGAACAATAAGTTGTAATTTTGGAATGTTGTGCATTCAAATGGCTAAATATAATATTGTTACCTGAGATATGAATTTTCAAAGTTGATTGAAAATTTTGCTAGTCTTGACTTGTGCGAAAATGAGAAATGTAAAGGCAAAATGGTAATTATGTTAACTTTAAAGGGTTAAGTTAAACCCTTGAAGTTAATATGACCATTTAGTTTTATGAACAATTTGGATAAATAATAACCACTGTTCGTGAATGTGTACTTATAGAATTCAATGGTTGCTCGATATAACGAAGGAATTGGGAGCCAAAGCGAGAATTGATAAAGCATCCAAGTAGTAACTCTAATCTCACATACTCTGTATGACTGTATATGTTTGCTTCAACTATGTTGTGGTAGTTTTGCCTCGTGTAGAGGCCAGCACCACTAGTGAGTCGATTGGATGGAACGGCTGACCATATAAAACCCTCCTGGTGGCTAGGTGTAAGGCTTATTGGACCGGTAGTCCTTAGGTGGTGAACCTAGTGGCATTCAGTTGTTATGGGTTATTACCCAATTGAGTACCCAACGTTGTGGTAGTGGATCATGATATGATTGTTTACAATTAATGCTGCATGTGATTTATGATATGTAATCTTTGATCCTTGAATGCTTTTATATGCTATTGTTCATTGTTTTCTATGTGCGGTTAACTATCTTGTACTGTCTATACGCTAAATGTGAGATTAACTGTTACTTTTGGATTCTTCAGGATCCCAGTCCTTGTTATTATTTGAGAAATGAACAGTGGACTAGATGTGGCTCCTTGGGCAAGGTGGTAGATGTCAGCAAATGGAGATGCCAGATCTGTTCCAAATTGGTCATAGGTTTTATGCTGTAGAATTCTGTAATTATGTTTAGTATTAGTAAATATTATGTATAACCCTATGGGAATTCCTGTTTGTAATCAAGAGCTTTGTATCAATATGTTTTGCATACTGAACTATGTATGAATAATTTGATAAATGTCCATTGAGTTGTTCATAAATACTCTAATGAATGTCAATATCTTGGTGGGGTATTACAATCATCAAGAGAGTTGTTAATCCCTTGTGTTGGTAAACCATTTGGAGGAAGTGAGAACTTCAAAACTAATAATAACTGAGAAGTTGCAAGTACACATACATGTCTTGATTAATTGCAGTCAAGTTCAACCCTTCCCTCCGTAAGAATTGTACACTCATATGTTATCCTATATATTTCCTTACATTTTAAACTTACATTTCATGATAACTATCTCATGATTAATTGCAGGGAATTTAGAAGTCATATGAAGCGTCAACTCAAGATCTGTACACAAACATCCTCCAAAATTGACAAAAAGGTCCATAGAGAATTCTCAAATTGGTTTGCACACAGAATACTAAATGATCACAACATGCACTCACAAGATTTTAGAGCTCTTGTAATCGGCTCTCTTGACCATGCAAACAAGTTTACAGTATACAATATCAATGGTTTCAAATTTTGCACGCCTTCACGAGAACAATGATTGCTAACCCAAAACTCAGGTGCTTATGACACCTTCAGGACAGGGAGTTATGTGAGCAGCAATGACAGCAACATGCAGTTCGAAGATGTCCTTATTATGTAATGTTTCTTGATGTCATCAAACTAAGTTACCAAGATCGTTTCACCATGATGATGTTCAAGTGTTTATGGGTAAATATGACAACTTGTTGGGGACTCAAAACTGACAACTTAGGCCTTACATCAATAGATTTCTCAAGGCCAATTAGAGATGAGAATCAGGGCTGACCCTTAAAGGGACAAAGCCTAACAAGGTTGGCCCTACTTGAATCGAGGTAAGAAAAACATATGTTTTTCAAAGCCCGGCCTGAGAGTACTAGGGCCAGAAAGTTACTATTCCAAATTTTAACTATTTTTTCTCTCTTTTTTTCAAAGAAATATAATTAGTAAATTACAACAATTGAAGTTCTAATTTATCAAATAAATGTTGTCATCATTAAATCCAAACAACACAAATTATCTAACAAATAAACACATTCACTAATTCGTAATAAAAAGTAAACTATTATTCATAAATAACTCACATAAAACATAAGTAGCATACCTATATTTTAAATTTAAACTATTATACAATATTTCTTTAGCAAGACTGACCCTATGACTTGTGATGAGAAGGTTGACAATATAAGGAGCAAGCTGACTTTCATTTTCAATGAATATTTGAATGTGGATACATCTCTTCCAAATCCTTATTAAATATGTTTTTTTAAAAAATTAACAGGGCCTGACGGGCAGGGCCAATTTCATTTAACTTCTCTAATTTTCAAGCTCAACCCTTGAAGGGCCAATGCTTAAACAAGCCAGCCCGACGAGCTCGGCCCAATTTCCTGGCTCTAAGGCCAATTCACACTAGTCAATCAAATGATGATGAGCCATATATTTTTGCCTCAGGGGCACACCAGGTTATTATGTCGATGACGAGAAGCACAGGAATTGGAATAAGGTGGTTGACTTAAAGCCTCGAGACCTTTACAACATGGGTGATGATGAAAACATCGCTTACGAGAGTGAGCTAATCCAGCCTGCCAATTTTGAAAACTTCTTCCCTCAAGGCGATGACAATTTCCTTATAGTTCAATGCATTTTTATAAGTTACGCTTTATTATCACTTAATTTAAGTTTAATTTTTGTACAAACATATTAAACTCACTACTAACATTTTCTACACACATTTTTTGTAGGGATGGCGATGAAGAATGATTAAACAAACTATATTGTTCTTCTTGTAAACCTCAATTTATTTATTTTTTTTAAAAAAAGAAGCAACAAATATTTGTAGCGGTTTTATAACCGCTACAAAATCCATCACAACAACCACTACAAGAATTACACAAATCCCTATAAATACCCACACACCTCATTTCACACTCCTTCATTTCTTCCCACCCCTTCTCTCTCATTATCTCTCATCTGTGAAGGTTTTCTGAAGAGGTTAAGTGCTGAGCAAGCTCATCAAATATGATAATTTTTTTATACATGTTTCATTTCAATGTTTTATATTTTTCCTTCATATAATACTAATACTTTTTTTTCTTATTTAGAACTTTAAGGACATTTTCTCAACATTCCTTCTATCATCATTGAAAACGAAAGGAAATCACCAAGAGGGGGGTGAATTGGGGATTTTAAAACTTTTATAATAACTTTGCACCCAAGCTGAAGCTAAACGTAAAGAGATAGGGAAGAAGAGCTTGACACAGAAAGTTTATCCCGGTTCGGTCTAAATTCTTGACCTACGTCCAGTCCCGGACTCTCGGGTTTTTCTACTATCACTTAACTCGATACACACTCGTACTCAAGGATTATCCTCTCTAGGATACACTCCCCTTACAAGTTGTAATCAAATCCCAATCTCCAAGTCCCCTTGACTTGAGATCTTTTACAATGAATGAATAATTTGTATAAAAGCTCTCTCACGAGAAGATAATGATAAACACCGAGGCCCTTTGTATATCAAAATAAAATACGTAAAGAAAACTGAATGTATAAGAACTCTTGAGCTTGCTTTTCGTTTCGCTTAATCTTTCGTATCTTTCGAAGTTTGTAATCAGCTCCTTATATAGTGGTGAGTTGCTATGTGACCGTTACTTCTCAACTTAGCATGTTCTTCATTTGAAATTCAGTTTGATGAGGATTATAGCCGTTGGGTCCTGAATTTCGCCGATTAAATTCTGGACGGGTGAAATCATTCTCGCCTTCTGATTCTTCGCGCTTATTCAATGATTCGTTTGATCCAATTTAATACCTGAAACATTCTCAATATAGAGTGGTTAAATATATTTGAATATACTAAATGAATGCAATCAATTCGTATAAACATGGTAAGTTTTGTAGTTTAAAAGAATCGGGATGAAACCAAGAACGATCATTTCTGCTGCCTTAAACTCGAGTTCTCCAAGTCGGGCTCGAGTTCGTAAGGCATTTTAGAGTATCTCGGTTTATCTTCGTGAGAGCAAACTCGGAGTTTGATGTAAACTCGGAGTTTGTATTTTGTTTCACCATGTGAACTCGAGTTCACGAAGGTAGGCTCGAGTTCGAATGCTCTCTAAGCTTTTGTCGAATGAACACTGAGTAATATCTCACAAGATAAGGTGCTCGAGTCCATTAGTGATTAGGCTCGAGTTTAACACTATTCATGCCTAAGAGTTTTGGTTGCTCGATTAGAGTGGACTGGAGCACGAGTACAAACTCTAGAGTTTGTACACTTGCTTTTCTTTCTTCAGATGAAGGGCTCGAGTTCATATTCTTAGGCTCTAGTTCAGCTTAATTTATTCCATGGCTTATTGAAGTGAACTGGAGGTTTGAACTTAAACTCTGGAGTTTGTAAAGAAGGAAAACTTGGGAGCTCTCTGCAAGGGAAAACTCGAGCTTGCAATAACAGGCTCGAGTTTACCTATTTTGTAAACTCTTCTTCGTTTGTCAAACCATAGAGTAAACTCTACACAAAAGTATTAGGCTTGAGTCCATATACTTGGGCTCGAGTGTTCATTAAATTATAGCCATAGAAAAAGTGAACTCTACTTAAAAAGAATAAACTCTGGAGTTTAAAGAGATACATTTTAATTAGAAAATCTTCCCGCCGCTCGAGTTTTGAGGTGACAGAATGATTTTGACTCTTTTGTCATTTTAAAAACATTCGTACTTGTTTACAATTGTTATTAATCATCAAAACACATAGAGAACTAACATTCTCCCCCTTTTTGATGATGACAACACTTGTAAACAATTAACTCCTCTAAAAACACTGTTTTGATCATTTGAAATCATTGAAGCATAAGTGTTCAGTGTAAATGCATCAGAATTAGATTTTAACATTTAAACATTGATTCTATCAGAGTTAGCAGCTTAACATAAATCATAACACATATTGTCTTTGCATAAGCTAAAACATTCATCGGTTTACAAAATGACATTTAGAGTTTCAAGCATACATATATCTCAAAAAAAATGACAGCTTGACAACTTGACTTCTCCTTCTTCACTTCAACTCTTCTCCCCCTTTGTCATCATCAAAAAGTGGAGGATTAGATGAGATAGAGGTTGACTGAAGAATAGGATTATGGGTAGATGGTTCAGGGGCTATGGAGGTTGGGATTGGTTCAGAAGAGGGTGGAGGTGCCGAAGAGCTAGGTCCAGTAGAATTGATGGACTGATTTTCTAAAATTTTGTCCATTTTGTCATGGAGGCTGGACATAGACACCAAAAGAGTGGAGATGCTTACTGAGTGATCTCCAATTTGATCCCCGAGACCTTGCACTTTCTCTTTGATAATCTCATGTTCAAGAATGAGATCTTCTTGTGCATCGAGAACTCCTCATATCCTTTCTTGACTGTGGTGAATCCTGATTCTATCTTGGAAGAAAGATCGGAAACAACTTGGGCAATGTAAGTCTTTATTCTTTCATCCAAATCGAGGAAAGGATTGTGGTGGAGGTGGTGCACTTTGAGCTTCTTGAACTCTAGATTGAGTAGCTCTGGTTCTAGTAGGTCTTGAGGGTGCTCTTGAATGATCACTTCCTTGATCAAAGCTTATCCTCATTAAATTTAGGATATGCCGCCAAATTTTGCTGGTTTTTCGTGTTTCTCATTGGTGGTAAATACCATACCCTTTCATGAAACATAATCACCGAGATGAGACGGCAAAGGGTATCTCGGGATGTTTTTCTTCCATGGAAACGAAATTTGAACATCTCTTTAAAGATCCAATCTCCTATGTTATGAGGGACTTGATCTATGATAGAGGCAAAAATAGGAAGTCCTTTTGGCAAAGTGAGTGAAATTGCCTCCCTTTTGTACTAAGTTTCTAGTGTATATATACCAAGCAGCTCTTTGCTTAGGAGGCATTGATACCGGAGTGAAATCCAGAGTCTCTAAAGCATCGTGCAGGCTCATCGGGTCCGAGGAGTGTAAAATTTGCCTATTTGTATAATTTGGAGAAGCAACAGAGGAGGATTTTGGATTTGGAGGAGGGAATTAAGGTATGCAGCAGTGATGGTTATCTGTTTTCCTCTAATGGATGTGGTAATCCTTTCCTCAACCAAATTTCTATCCGCATCCAATAAATTATCACTTTGCATACAATAGTAAAAGGTTTTAACAAAGGATGGACTATATGAGGCTCTAATGGATATGAGAGGTTCAAATTGTCTAAGCCAGTGGGTAAGATCAATGTTACATTCCTCTTTTAAAGCATCTAGATTGACATACACAGAAGGGCAAAAACTCTTAGCCTCATAGTTTTCTTGGAATCGCATGGCATCCTCACTAAATAGAGTGACATCCTCACTAGAGAATCCTTTAGGGATGGAGGAATGATTGTAAATTTCAAATAAGGCTGGGTTTTCTCTAGATACCTGAGGAACAGAGTGTTGTTGGTGATGGGAGGATGATTGAGCTTGAGAGCTAGTTTGACTAGTTGTGGTCTTTCGAGACTTGTGTATCTGTTCTTTGCCCCTTCGAGGTGGTGTGTCAGCAGCTTGAAGCTTTCTTTGAGGTATTCATCTTGACTGTGGTTATTGGAGTGGCTTGGGTAATAGGAATACCAGAATTTGCTTGTCAATTCCATGCTTGAATCGTTTGGGAAACGATTTTACCCTGGGAGGACGTTGAGAGATTTTTGTTTGATCAGTTTGGGGTTCTTGAGGATCAGAGGATTATGAATCTTGGGTTGCAGATCGTTTGGACGCCATGTTCTCTGTTTTTCGTTTGAGGAGATTGAGAGAAATTTTTGGGAGATGAGTCTGTTCACTAATAGGCTCGAGTCTGTCAAGATTTCTGAGATGAGTTGCTCTCTGTCTCCCGCGAACTCGAGTCCGTTCACTAATAGGCTCGAGTTTGTCAAAATCTCTGAGATGAGTTGCTCTCTGTCTCTCGCGAACTCGAGTCCATTCACTAATAGGCTCGAGTTTGGCGACCTGATAGTTGCATTTATTGCTGGTTCTTTCGAGCTCGAGTCTATCTTTGGTAGGCTCGAGTTTGTGACAGCTTTACTTGCACTCGATTGTTTGGGATTTTGATTTCAATATACATCCTGCACAAAACATATCTACATACTCCGATGCTTAAGTTAGTGGATAATAATCATTAAAAAAACATAACTAACATTTGAATTACTTACAACTCATTGGGATTTACCATTCCCAATTCTCTTCTTATGAACACAAATTGTTCTTTTGCTAGTGGCTTGGTGAAGATATCAGCGAGTTGCAAGTGAGTTGGGATGAACATGACTTTGACATCCTTCTTTTGAACATGATCTCTTATGAAGTGATGTCTGACATCAATATGTTTGGTTCTAGTGTGTTGAACAGATTCTTTGCCAAACTTATTGTGCTTGTGTTGTCACAAAGAATTGGGATTTCTTTGAGATGAACTCCCAAATCACACAATTGTTGTTTGAGCCAAAGAACTTGAGCACAGCAACTTGAGGCAGCAACATACTCGGCTTCGGTGGATGACACACCCACCGTGGTCCGCTTTTGCCGAACCAAGACACTAATGATCCTCCAAAGAACTCACATTGATCACTTTTGCTTTTTCGTCGGTCTTGTATCCCGCATGATCTGAATCGGTATAGGCTACTAAGTGTTCATGTTGATCTTTGGGAAACCATAATCCAAGAGTCTTTGTATCGGCAAGATATCTAAAAATTCTTTTAACATGTTCAAGCATGGGACTCCATGGGGCGATTGGAATCTAGCACATATTCCAATACGAATTGAATGTCCGGACGACTTGTTTGTAAGATAGAGTAATGATCCAATAATTCCTCTATACTTAGTGATGTTGAAGTTAGTCCCCTTTTCATCAGCATCCGAGTTGCAGTTGAACTCATTGGAGTATCTCGCTCCATTACAATCGCCTAGACCATATTTTTTTAATAGATCTTTCGTATACTTGGTCTGGGAAATGAAGATTCCATCATGGCGTTGCTTGATTTGAAGTCCAAGGAAGTAATTAAGTTCTCCCATCATGGACATTTCAAATTCTCCCTGCATTGTCTTGGCAAATTCTTCACACATAGTATCATTAGTAGCACCAAAAATAATGTCATCAACATAAATTTGAGCCATTAAAACATCACCAAGTTTATTCTTCTTTATAAAGAGAGTTGTATATGCTTTTCCTCTAACAAATCCTTGATCAAGAAGGAAAGTGGTTAACCTCTCATACCAAGCTCTAGGAGCTTGCTTAAGACCATATAAGGCTTTCTTGAGGTGATAAACATGATCTGGATGATGTTCATTTTGAAAACCTGGAGGTTGTTCAACATAAACTTCCTCCTGTATAAAACCATTTAAAAAGGCGGATTTTACATCCATTTGAAAAAGTTTGAATCCTTTAACACAAGCAAAGGCTAGAAGAACTCTTATAGCTTCCAATCTTGCTACTGGAGCATAAGTTTCTTCATAATCAATTCCTTCTTCTTGATTATAGCCTTTTGCAACTAGCCTTGCCTTATTACGAATGATTATGGCGGATTCATCACATTTATTGTTGAATACCCATTTAGTACCAATGACCGGATGGTCTTTAGGTCTGGGTACCAAGTCCCAAACTTGGTTTCTTTCAAATTGATGTAATTCCTCTTGCATTGCTATAACCCAATCATTGTTTGAAAGGGCTTCATCAATTTTAGAAGGTTCAATTTTCGAAATGAAAGCTGAAAAAGTAACTTCATTCAAAGTGCTTTTTCTGGTTCTTACTCCTTGATTTTCATCACCTATCACTTGATCCAGAGGATGACTCCTACTGTATCTCCATGATTTTGGTTGAGTTTGAACACTTGTTTTCATAAGCATTTTCACAATGTTTTTCGTTTAGAATCATCTTGCAAATATTTTTCCGTATTTGTTGAAACAAGTTTGGTTTGTCACAGAAAATCATCATCATCATCCAAGGACTTGTTAGATTTGGTTTCACGAAAACAATATGCATAGATTCTTCAACAGTGTGATTACGAGTATTATAAACTCTATATGCTTTACTTCTACTTGAATAACCCAAGAATATACCTTCATCAGCTTTGGAATCAAATTTTCCCAAGCTGTCCTTACCATTATTGTGGATGAAGCACTTACATCCAAAGATATGCAAGTGAGCTAAGTTGGATTTTCTTCCTTTGTAGAGTTCATAGGGAGTTTTGTCCAATTTCTTCCGGAGATATGCCCTGTTTGATATGTAACAAACAGTGCTCATAGCATCAGCCCAAAACACTTGAGATGTTTGGTTCTCATTTAGCATTGATCTTGCCATTTCAGTAAGCACTCTATTCTTTCTTTCAACAACTCCATTTTGCTGTGGGGTTCTTGGAGCTGAGAAGTTATGATTCATTCCCATACTATCACAGAATTCTCCAAAGGCATGATTCTCAAATTCTCCACCATGATCTGTACGAATACCTGCAATAGAGAATCCTTTCTCGTTTTGGACCTTCTTGGCAAACACAATAAATTGATCAAATGTTTTATCTTTTGATGATAAAAGAATGACCCATGTGAATCTTGAGAAATCATCTACTATAACCAATGTATAAAGATTGCCGCCAAGGCTTTTTACTCTAGCTGGTCCAACTAAATCCATATGGAGTAATTGGAGAGGTCTATTAGTTGATATTTCTGTTTTCAACTTGAAAGAAGATTTGGTTTGTTTACCTTTTTGACATGCATCACAGATCATATCATTTTTAAAAGAAAGTTTTGGTAAACCAATAACCAATTCCTTTTTCTGTAGTTTATCAAGTTGAATCATATTGACATGTCCTAAACGTTTATGCCATACCCAACTTTCATCTAAGTTACCAACAAAACATTTTTCAGAATCGAATTGTTTTTAGGCAGATTAAGAGTGTAACAATTACCTTCTCTTGGAGCTCTGAATAATGCTTTGGATTTAATACTATCTAAAGAGAGAGCATCCTTACTTACAATCAAACATTCTTCTTATTGGGATTTGATGCTCTAAGACAAATCTGCATAAGAAGAGATATCATTTTTTAGGTACCCAATATTCTTTGGGTCCTTTTGGGTTAGTTTATGTCTTAGGAATCATATAGGATCCCTTAGGCACCCATTGATAGTTTCCTATAGGTTTAATTGATCTATCTTTCTTATGAAAACATGAAGAAGCAGTATGACCTTTTCTATTACAATAGTTGCAATGTGCAAAAGGATTTGAGGTATGAACAGATTTTTGAAAATAATTCATGTAGGATCTTTGTCCATGTTTCGTTTTGCCTTTCTTTTTGTCATAATCAGGCTTGTAACCAATTCTGATTTGTCATTTGTAAATCTTTGCTGTTTCAAAATTACCTCAAGCATTTCACTTCCTCTAGTGAATTTTTCAAGAGTCTTTGTAAGGTATTCATTTTTCTTTTTCAGAATAGAACATTCATCACATATGAAACCAGTAACGATCATTTCTGCTTTCGTCTTAAACTCGAGTTCTCCAGGTCAGGCTCGAGTTCGTAAGGCATTTTAGAGTATCTGGTTTATCTTCTGTGAGAGCAAACTCTGGAGTTTGATGTAAACTCTGGAGTTTGTATTTTGTTTCACCATGTGAACTCGAGTTCACGAAGGTAGGCTCGAGTTCGAATGCTCTCTAAGCTTTTGTCGAATGAACACACGGAGTAATATCTCACAAGATAAGCGAGGCTCGAGTCCATTAGTGATTAGGCTCGAGTTTAACACTATTCATGCCTAAGAGTTTTGGTTGCTCGATTAGAGTGGTGGAGCACAGTACAAACTCTAGAGTTTGTACACTTGCTTTTCTTTCTTCGAGATGAAGGGCTCGAGTTCATATTCTTAGGCTCGAGTTCGGCTTAATTTATTCCATGGCTTATTGAAGTGAGCTGGAGGTTTGAACTTAAACTCGGAGTTTGTAAAGAAGGAAAACTTGGGAGCTCTCAAGGGAAAACTCGAGCTTGCTATAACGGGCTCGAGTTTACCTATTTTGTAAACTCTTCTTCGTTTGTCAAACCATAGAGTAAACTCTACACAAAAGTATTAGGCTTGAGTCCATATACTTGGGCTCGAGTGTTCATTAAATTATAGCCATAGAAACAAGTGAACTCTACTTAAAAAGAATAAACTCTGGAGTTTAAAGAGATACATTTTAATTAGAAAATCTTCCGCCATGGGAAAACTCGAGCTTGTCTATACGGGCTCGAGTTTACTCGTTTGTAAACTCTTTATTATTATATCATCGGGGTTTAGGCTCGAGTCTATTTACTCGAGCTCGAGTTCGTTATGCTGAAAATATCTGATGAGCTCTCATTTTGCAGAAAACTCGAGTTTGCTTAGTTAGGCTCGAGTTTTGAGGTGACAGAATGATTTTGACTCTTTTGTCATTTTAAAAACATTCGTACTTGTTTACAATTGTTATTAATCATCAAAACACATAGAGAACTAACAATCATCAACATTCATTCCATAATAAAATATCATCTAGTGGAAAACATAGTAAGTTCTTACTATCTACAATTTATCATTATTATTCCTACATAATATTTATACTCATCTAACTTAAGTTAATCATATTTTTCAAATATTAACTATTATCATATAAATTTTCACTGAAATAATATTTTTTTACATAATATTGTAAAAATGGACTCAAAATATGGTTCATTTTTTTCAATTTTCCAATATTTTGTAGTGGTTTTAAAACCACTACAAATTTTAATTCAAATTGAGCTTCAATATTTGGCACAATTTTTCACAAGTTTGCTGCCCTAATAAGATTTTCATTAGACAGTTTTGTAACTTTCTTAATTAAATCCTTAGACTTTCATAAATTATGGTTCAACCTTAATCTTACACAATTTTCCATTCTAAACACTTTGAAATATCAAAATTAAATCATTTCCCCGTGATTATACCTCTAGCCGAAAATCACATCTCAAGGGCAACAATATAAATTCTCATCTTAGCTTCGTATTTATTCATATTATTGCTTATTCTCCCTTTCTAAACCATAACCTTACTTTAAACATTTGATAATCCATTTTTATTAATTAGGGAAGAACCCCCTCCTAGGACAAAACTTAAATAACAACCATATTCCAAATCATATGGTTGCAATAATCACAAGGAGGTTAAAAAGACAACTAACTTGTCTTTGGACTTAACTTTTCCTTGAAGTTCTTCCTCCTTAAACACCTTAACTCCTTCTGTTTTGGGCTTCAACATAATATGGGAAAGTTTTCTATTAGATCCTTAAGCATATTCATGAAGGTAGAAGGAAGTATAGAAAATCCATAATCCTACTTACCTTAGCATCCAAACTTCCTTGCTTCTTCTTTCTTCTTTGTTTGCAAGCTTCTTTCTCTCTTCTCTCTTCTTGCATAATTTGAATTTGGCTTACATAAATGAGAGAAATAAGTCTTATATAATAAACAAAAGGCATGCATAAATATCTCCCTTGGTATTTTACCAAATTGTTCATACATTTATCTCCTTTTATCTTGAGTTTTCTACCCCTTTCTAGACTTTTATTGACCTTATCCTTGTCTTGTTGACCAAGTACCAAGTGCATTAAACACTTGTCAAATCTATTTGACTTCTTGAACAAGCTTGGTATGCTTGGAGAGCAAGATTGGACACGTGTCACTTTTCCATTAAACCAATACAAAAGTAACGTTTACTTGTCATGATGAGTCGACATGTGTCATGTTCTTATTACACCAACACAAAAGTAGCTTTTTCTTTGTAATCGCGATGGGACGCGTGTTATCTTTCCACTGGGCCAACATAAAAGAAACCTTGTACCTTGTTATGATGACGGTGTTAGTTCTCTATGTTTTTTGATGATAACTAATCATTGTGAACAAAATGAGGTTTATGATCCAAGGCAAAACTTTTTTAACTTGTTCAAACTTGGATCATATCAGTCTGTCACATTTGCTATCAAATCAACTCGAGTTTGAGATGTCAAACTCGAGCCAAGCCTTGTATGACTTGAGCCAAAATGATTTCCAGACTCGAGCCACACATTGCTGACTCGAGTTATGATGAGAACTTGAGCCAATGCTTGGTGACTCTAGTCAAACCTTTTAAACTTAAAATATTTTCAAAATAAAAAGTTGGACGACTCGAGTTTAAGACCTCTGACTTGAGCCTAAAATATGACCGTTATACTCACATGTATTTTTTTTACTTGAGCCATCACTTAATGCCTCGAGTTAGAATAAGTTTTCAAATCATTTTCGAAGAGTCTCTCGATAACCTTTTTGTGAAAATGGTGCTTGACTCAAGCCAGAGAAAACATGACTCGAGTTTCACTCTGAACTCAAGCTAAGCTTTTGTGACACGGGTTTGATTTTCACCGATACATCTTATAAGGAATGCTTGATTCTGAGTAAGGATGATCTGTCATTGGACAATGTTAAAACCAAAGCCTTATTCAGGGCTCTTAGAGAAGGTAATTGCTATACCCTTAACCTCTCTAGCAATAGAAACATTTCTGAAAATTGCTTTGTTAGTAACTTGGAAGAAACTTGGCTATGGCACAAGCATACATTTAACTCATGTCAACATGTTTCAACTTGACAAGTTGCTAAGAAAGGATTTGGTTATTGGTTTATCAAAACTTAATTTCAAAAATGACATGATTTGTGATGCTTGTTAGAGAGGTAAACAAACCAAATCATCTTTTAAATCCAAAAACAAGATTTCATCCAACAGACCTCTCCAACTACTCCATATGAATTTGGTTGGACCAATAAGAGTAAGAAGCCTTGGTGGCAATCTTTATACTCTGGTCATTGTTGATGACTTCTCAATATTCTCTTGGACTATTTTTTTGTCATCTAAAGATGAAACCTTTGATCAGTTTGTTGTGTTTGCCAAGAAGGTCAAAAACGAGAAAGGAATCTCTATTTCAGGTATAAGAACTAATAATGGAGGAGAATTCGAGAATCATGCCTTTGAAGAATTCTATGATGGACATGGGATAGACCACAACTTCTCTGCCCCGAGGACTCCTCTACAAAAAGGTGTTGTGGAAAGAAAGAATCGAGTCCTCACTAAGATGGCAAGAGAAATGCTAAATGAGAACCAAACATCCCAAGTATTCTAGGTTGATGTAATCAGCACTGCTTGTTACATATCAAACCGTACATACATCCGGAAGAATCCTAAGAAGACTTCATATGAACTGTTCAAAGGAAGAAAGCCCAACCTTGCCCATCTGCAAATCTTTGGCTATAAGTGTTTTGTGCACAATAATGGTAAGGAGAATTTAGGGAAGTTTGACCATCAATATAATGAAGGCATATTTCTTGGTTACTCAAATGGAAGTAAAGTTTATAGAGTCTTTAAAACTCATACGCGTATTGTTGAAGAGTCTATACATGTTGTGTTCTGTGAAACCAAGACTAATAAGCCCTTGGATGATGATGAGGAAAACATTTATAGAAATCAATTCTTTTCCAAAACAACTCCTGCCTTTCCTGAAAATTCTTAAAATGTTTGTGAAAACAATGTTCAATCTCAGCCTAAAGCTTGGAAATATATTAGGAATCATCCTTTAGACCAAGTGATAGGAGATATTAATCAAGGAGTGAGAACCAGAAAATAAACTTTGAATGAAGTCACCTTCTTTGCTTTCATTTCTCATATTGAACCCTCTAAGATTGATGAAGCCCTTCCAGATAATGATTAGGTTATCACAATGCAAGAGGAATTGCATCAATTTGATAGACGTTAAGTTTGAGACTTAGTACCTAGACCTAAGGATCATTCGGTCATTGGGACTAAATGAGTATTTAAGAACAAATATGATGAAACAACAATCATTATCTGTAACAAGGCATGATTGGTTGCTAAGAGCTATAATCAAGAGGAACGAATTGATTATGAATAAACTTATGCTCTAGTGGCAAGATCAGAAACTAAAAGAGTTCTTCTAGCCTTTACTTGTATTAAAGGATTCAAGCTCTACCAAATGGATGTTAAGAGTGTTAGATCCCAAGTGTTTTGATGATAACAATATAGATTTAAGGTTTTTCAAATTAGAACCAAAGAGTGAAATAAATCAATTTTGTATTTGTGCATTTTGAATTGTCATTCTCGAGAATGACCAAGTAACTCTCAAGAATGGAAGGCTAAATTTAAAAAGGTTCAATATTGAAAGTGGAGCTGAATCACCAAGAGGGAGGGTGAATTGGGGATTCTAAAAAAAAAATTCGAGTTGCTCTGTTTTTCAGCACTAAAACAAAGATAGACAGATAATAGGGAAGAGAAGCAAGGCACAAGAAATTTATACTGGTTCGGTCCAATCTCTTTACCTACGTCCAGTCCCCAGACTCTCTGGAATTTTTTACTATCACAATTGATTACACACTCTGTAACTCAAGGGTAATTCTCTCACTAGAACTTACTCCCCCTTACAAATTGCAATCAATATCCCAATGTCCAAGTCCCCTGACTTGAGATTCTTACAATGAATGATTTACAATAAATGAACTCTCTCTAAGAATGGATAAAGATAATCATTGAAGTACAGTGTATCAAAAGATACTTCTCATAAGAAAACTCAAAGAGTGGTTGGAAACTTGAATGATTTTCATTTTCTACAGATTGGTTGTTGAGAAGAATTGAATGCAACTCTATTTATACAAGGAGTGCATTAAATGACTGTTGTAATCTTCAATATGACTGTTGTCAACATTGAGAGTGGATTAGCTGAAGGTTTGGTCTTCTTCTCTCTCTACTCTTTGGTTAATCCAGTTGCACAGAACTTTATGGTTGACTTCTTCAATTTTAATCCGTTGGAGAAGGAGCTACTGGATGTGGAAAGGAAACATTAGTCCCTTGGCAACGTGTGTAGAATGATTGTCCAAAAGGATGCAAGTTTTCTGGACTTTGCATTTAATGAACTGACATCACTTTTTGCTTTTGTCTAAATCTTCATTTAATATATTCTAATCCATCTGAAACTCATTAACAAACTCGTTAAGTATAGCTAGGAATAGTAATGAGTGATGATAAGAAGTATTAAGATCAAACGGGAAGATTTCACAAATTCAAGTAACTTGATTTTCAAAATCAGCGACACAAACTCGAGTTTGTTTATCCAAACTGGAGTTTGTTTATCCAGAGAAGAAAGTCGTATTTTGAGTTTAAAAGCATACTTTGAGCAGTGGAGCAAAACTCGAGTTGACTAATGACAAACTCAAGTTTTGGACTTTTATAGTGAAAATATGTTTAAGTCCAAAACCTCAAAACTGAAGTTTCTAAAAGTAAACTGGATTTTTCAAATCACTGAAATAGAGCAAGGCTCTCTGCTTGGCGCAAACTCGAGTTTGCTATACAAAACTCGAGTTTTCTCTTAAGTATGAAAATATTTGAAAATTCAAGCCAGGTGAAAACTGGAGTATTCAAAAACAAACTGGAGTTTTCTCAAATTGAGTAAATCATGAAAACTCTTTGTCTAGTGGAAACTCAAGTTTCCAAATCCAAACTCGAGTTTCCTTATAAGAGAAAACTTTGATAAATACTCTGTCAGATGAAAATTAGAGTTTCAAAACTTTACTGGAGTTTTCATGTTTATCAAAAGAGAATTGGGAATGGTAAATCCCAATGAGCTGTGAGTTGCCTCTTACCTAATGTTAGTTATATGTATTTGATGATCAATAGTTACTAACTTAAGCTTCGGAGTGTGTAGATATTGTTTTTGCAGTACTCCATACTGATATCAATCGACAAAAGTTATTATTATATAATATTTGTTTGTATTTAATTTATTTGATAAATTAAATATCTAAAACAAATAGAGATATTGTATCTCAATTTAATTTTCGAATAAAGATATCATTTAATTTAAATTGCGATATAGTATATCAGATTTAATTAAATGGATAGAAATCATTTCTCGGATTTAATTTATAGAGATAAATTAAATCAGAAGGCTTTTTATTTGGATTAAATAAATAAATTAGATTAGATCTATTAGATAGATTTAATTAATATATTTTTGAATCCAGATTCAAAATTTTTTTTTGAATATAATACGCATACTAGGTTTAGAAAAACCTATGGGACATTTTATTGAGCGTATTAGAAAGCCGCGAGAAACCCTAGATAAAAAATAGAGAGACGCACAGTTCAGAGGCGCTAGCACGCTTCTGTTCGTGTTTCTGAAGGCTATTCGTGTGGATGCCGGTAGAGGAAGTTGATTCTAAGAGTCGACTTCTGCTGATCGAGAAGGTAGCCCACCAGTCCAATTGTTCGACATAGGTATGATTCGGAAACCCTAAACCTTGATTTAAACACTGTTGAGCGATCTTTTGGATGGGATTCGTAAAATTTTTACTCCGCTGCGTGTATGGATTCCAACAGTGGTATCAGAGCTAGCTCAACCGTGCGTTTAAATTAGGTTTTACGTCTGCTTATGTATGTGATATATATGCAATAACTGAATCATATATGTGTTTAAATCAATATATGTTTACCGAATCATGTATGATTTAAAACGTATTCTCCCTACAGATTGCTAGTCAGATTTAGGCGGCCGGTTCTGAATTGTTCAGATTGGATTGTATGGCTAGTACGCGTGGTTATGAATCATTCGGACGACGTTGTTAATTGAACATTTTAGAACGTTGGGGTTTGAAATTTTGGAAGTTATTTTCGAAAATCACGTTGTTTTGGGAAATTATTTTCGAAAACAATATGTTATTTAAATCATGATATTATATTATATATATTATATAATATATAATAAATTAGAGAATTTAAATCGTGATATTATATTATATTATATTATATTATATAATATAAATTAGAGAATTTGAATCGTGATATTATATTATATTTATTATATAATATAATATAAATTAGAGAATTTAAATCATGATATTATATTATATTATATTTATTATATAATATAATATAAATTAGAGAATTTAAATCATGATAAGTTTAAGCATAATATTTTATTTCATAATTGTATGAATTAATATATGTTGTGATTTACCTTTCAAATGTTGTTTGGGTATGGTGAACAACATGGCTCTAGAGTTTTACAATTGTTGTAAATTTTAAATATGGCTTGCGAGCCATGCCTATCTCTAAACATTCTCTATGTAAATTGTCATCTCATCCCACTCCCCTCGTATGTTGAAACGAGGTTTTCTGATGATGTATTTTTCTTTAATTTTATCTAGAGAAGTCCTCTCATTGGCTTGAGAGGATTTTAGGTTAAGTGAGCCATGTTGTGTCACAGTCCTTAATTATGTCTTGAATGGACATATCTATGACATAACTACTAAAAGGTTCAAGCCAAATGACTTGAATCCGACCTACCTATGGCATTCTTGTCTAGGCCATATAAATGAGAAACACATTTCGAAACTCTATCAAGAAGGATTTTTTTACTCATTTGATTTTGAATCATTTGATACATGTGAGTCTTGTTTATTGGGAAAGATGACAAAGGCGCCGGGCACAGTGAGAGGGCCACTGATTTATTGGGTATCATACATACCGATGTGTGTGGACCAATGAATACATCTGCCATAGGGGGTCATTTGTACTTCATTACATTCATAGACGATTTTAGTAGATATGGGTATATCTATCTAATGAAACAAAGGTCTGAATCTTTTGAAATGTTCAAAATATTCCAAAATGAAGTGCAAAACCAACTTGGCAAAACAATTAAAGCCCTTCGATCCGATCGGGGTGGTGAATATTTGAGCCAAGAGTTCATTGACCATCTTAGGAGTTGTGGGATCATCTCACAACTTACTCCTCCAAGAACACCTCAAAGGAATGATGTTCTTGAGCAGAGGAATTGAACTCTATTAGATATGGTTCGATCTATGATGAGTCAAACAGATCTTCGTCCTTCCTTTTGGGGACATGCCCTAGAAATAGTTGCGTTCATTCTGAATTGTGTTCCGTCAAAGGCAGTTGAAAAGACACCATATGAGATATGGACTGGGAAGAAACCCAGTTTGTCCTTTCTTAAAATTTGGGGATGTGAGGTTTACGTTAAACACCAAGCCTCTGATAAATTATCATCCAGATCCTCAAAATGCCTATTTGTGGGGTATCCTAAGGAAACTAAAGGATACTATGTCTACAATCCTACCGATCAAAAAGTGTTTGTTAGTCGGAATGGTGTCTTTTTGGAGAAAGAGTTCATCTCTAAAAGAACCAGTAGGAGTAAGGTGTACCTCGAAGAAGTTCGAGAGATACAAGACGACGTAGAACCACAGATGAAATATAGAGAAGACTCACAACAAGTTGTTGAGCCTACTCAAGTAACACAATGCCCTCGAAGGTCCGATTGAACACGGCTACAGCCTTAGAGATATGGATTTTTTATTACTGGAAGCCGTGATATTTTGCTCATTGAGGAGAATGAGCCAACTACCTATCGAGAAGTTGTGGTGGGACCAAACTCCGAAAGATGGCTTAATGCCATGAAGTCTGAAATGCAATCCATGTACGACAATGAGGTATGGACCTTAGTCGATCCACCTGAAGGTGTAAAAACCATTGGGTGCAAGTGGGTTTTCAAAGAGAAAACTAACATGGATGGCAAAGTAAATATCTTCAAGGCACGGCTGGTGGCAAAAGGATTCACACAAACTCATGGTGGTGCGGTAAGCTGGAAGAGCTCTAAGCAAAGCACTGTAGCTGATTCTACAGTAAAAGCTGAGTATATAGCAGCATCGGATGCAGCTGAGGATGAGTGTGTAATCAGTAACCCCAATCTCCAAGTCCCATTGACTTGAGATAACTTACAATAAATGATTTATAATCAAGAAAAACTCTCTCTAAGAGTGGATATGATAAACACTGAAGAATGAATGTATCAAAGATACTTTACAATAGAAAACTCAAAGAGTAGATGAAACTTTAAAGATTTTCGTTTTTGCACAGATTGGTTGTTGAGAAGACTTGAATGCATCTCTATTTATAGGTAGAGATCATTAAATGACCGTTATAAATCCTCATATAACCGTTGGAGAGATTAGAGGATGATTAATGAAGGTTTTGGTCTTCTTCTCTCTCTACTCTTTGGTTATCCAGCTTTTCAGAAATTTAGAGTTGACTCTCTAACTATTAATCCGTTGAGGAAGCGGTTTGCTGGATGTAGAAGGAAAACATTAACTCCTACAAAACGTGTGGAGAATGTTTGTCCAAAAGCATGCAAGGTTCCTGCACTCTTCATTTAATGTGCTGACATGCTTTTTGTTTTTTGCTTTTTGCTCAATCTCCATTTAATCCTGTCTAAATCATCTGAAACTCACTAACAAACTGATTAAACATAGTTAAGAATAGTAATGAGTGATGATACAAAGTATTGAGATCAAACATAAGCATTTCGTAAAATCGTTCTATTTGAAATTCAAATTTCGCGATGGAAACTCGAGTTAGTTCATCCAAACTCGAGTTTTCATGATTCAGTGTTCTTTCAGTAAAAGAACGAAACTCGAGTTTTCAATCCGAACTCGAGTTTTCTCCTTTCAGAGACAAACATCACGATTTGGCATTTTGGACAAGCTTAGTGAACAGTGCAAAACTCGAGTCATTAAGTGACTAACTCGAGTTTTGGTCTTTTAATGAGAAATTATGTTTTAGTCCAAAATCTCAAAAACTGGAGTTTCCAAATCATAACTCGAGTTTTCAAAACGTTCAAATTTGACAGATCTCTCTGCCTGGTCAAAACTCAAGTTTCTAAAACTTAACTCGAGTTTTCTCATTCGTTGAAAACTTTGGAAACTTCTTTGTAAGGCCGAAACTCGAGTTTCCACTTTTATGAGAAAATTGAACACAGGAGTTTTTATAAGGTCAGAGATGGGCATTGTTCTCAGGTGATGTAAACTCGAGTTTTCTAATGTAAACTCGAGTTTCCATAAAACGTTGGAAACTTATAGAACTCTTTGCGTATCCTAAACTCAAGTTTCCAAATGGAAACTGGAGTTTTGGTTTCTATGAAAAACTTGGTTGCTCTCTGTCTTGTCAAAACTCGAGTTTCCAAAATCAAACTCGAGTTTGCTTTGTTCAGCGAAAAACATGAAAGCTCTCTGTAAGGTCAAAACTCGAGTTTTCAAATCCTAACTCGAGTTTGCCTTTCTTTATAAAAGTTTGAGCATTTCTCTGTCATGCCAAAACTCGATTTTCCAAATTGAAACTTGAGTTTGCCTTAGACAGTAAGTTTTTCAACTTACAAAGACAAACTTTAACTGTGTTTACAATTGTCTGTTATCATCAAAACCAATAGAGAACTAAAACCTTTTGGATTAGTAAGTTCATTAATGAACTAGGGGTGGTTTCTACCATCTCAAATCCAATAGACTTATTCTGTGACAATAGCAACGCTGTTGTGCAGACCAAGGAGCCTAGGTCACATCAAAAGACCAAGCATATACTCAAGCGATTTCATCTTATCAGAGAAATCAATGATAGAGGTGATACAAAAATTATGCAAAGTATCAGGAGAAAACAATGTTGTTGATCCTCTTACTAAGCCGCTTGCACAAGTAAAACATGAGCGTCATGTTAGGGCAATGAGAATTAGGGTAATCAATGATTGCACCTAGTGCAAGTGGGAGTCTGTTGGAAATTATGCCCTAGGGGCAAGTCATTGTACTTTAAACGTTAATGTTATTTAAAGAATTCTCCTTTAGTTATCATTTCATTTGCGTGTTTATAGTGATAACTGATCCTTGGATATATCTTATAGATTATCCTAAATGTCCTTGGTCGGTCATCTCCGTGGGAGCGAAGATGAAATAAGACCGGTATGACTTTAATGAGTATGGAGATACGAGTCAAAGTCATAGGCACTTGTAAGAGTACAAGGTGCTGGACCGACCCACTATGAGAAAGCTGCATGGAATAAGTCATAAGCTTTCCTCATGTATAACCGCGTCACAACGCCCCTTGACCTGAGATCATCATGGATTCCTACATGATGAGTCGCTGGTCTTTGACCTAGTCAAAAGTCACCTTTGACCGGGTGCTGATAAAGGCTCGGATCGGGATCAGTGGTTTTCATGCCGAGGAATGTGAATGGTCAAGATGGAATTTGTCCCTCACATTTGTATAGAGATAATGCTGGGCCCCTCGAGGAGTGAGTCTCAGAAATGTATGGCCATACTACGATGGAAAGAAGTTTCCATTTCAATTGTTAGACTACTCAGGAATCGAGAAAGTAATGGTCAAGAACAGGAAGTTGACATTATCCATGCCTCATCCTTGACCAAATTATCGCGTGACAAAAGGAACGTGACATGGTTGTACGATAGGTAGTATCGTATCATCGATCCCCATATGAATTGGGTAGTCGCAATGTCTTGCTAGAGGCCGCTTGCGACTTGTGGGTCGGGTACAGTATTGGCCATTGCCAATCTCATATGGGCTGCGAGATCGCACACAAGAATAGCCCAACACGAGCAAAAGTGTCCAGATTCATTGAATCTTATATATGTCTAAGATTTAAGGAATACTGTATTTAATCTAGGATGTGCGTGTATATATATATATGTGTGTGTGTGTGTATTATATATATATGTTAAATTCCAAATTAATATAATAATATTATTTAATGAAGATTATAATATTATTATATAATATTTGTTTGTATTTAATTTATTTCATAAATTAAATATCTAAAACAAATAGAGATATTGTATCTCAATTTAATTTTCGAATAAAGATATCATTTAATTTAAATTGAGATATAGTATATCAGATTTAATTAAATGGATAGAAATCATTTCTCGGATTTAATTTATAGAGATAAATTAAATCAGAAGGCTTTTTATTTGGATTAAATAAATAAATTAGATTAGATCTATCATATAGATTTAATTAATATATTTTTGAATCCAGATTCAAAATTTGTTTTGAATATAATACGCATACTAGGTTTAGAAAAACCAACGGGACATTTTGTCGAGTGTATTAGAAAGCCGCGTGAAACCCTAGATAGAAAATAGAGAGACGCACAGTTCAGAGGCGCTAGCACGCTTCCGTTCGTGTTTACGAGGTTTTTCGTGTGGATACCGGTAGAGGAAGCCGATTCTAAGAGTCAACTTCTGCTGATCGAGAAGGTAGCCCACCAGTCCAATTGTTCGGCATAGGTATGATTCGGAAACCCTAAACCTTGATTTAAACGCTGTTGAGTGATCTTTTGGATGGGATTCGTAAAATGTTTACTCCACTGCGTGTATGGATTCCAACAGTTATCTGTATAGGAATGACTCGAGTATTGGGATCCGTACATGCAGCGGAGTTAAAACTTTTACGAATCCCATTCTAGGATCTCTCAACGGCGTTTAAATCAAGGTTTAGGGTTTCCGAATCGTACCTTTGCCGAACAACTGGACAGGTGGGCTACCTTCTCGATCAGCAAAAGTCAACTCTTCGAATCGCCTTCTCTACTGGAATCCATACGAACAACCTTTAGAAACACGAACGGAAGCGTGCTAGTGCCTCTGAACTATGCGTCTCTCTATTTTCTATCTAGGGTTTCTTGCGGCTTTTTTAATATGCTTGACAAAATGTTTCGTAGTTTTTTCTAAACCTAAAAGGCGTATTATATTCAAAACAAATTTTGTACCTGGATTAAAAAAAAATTAATTAAATCTATCTAATAGATCTAATCTAATCTATTTATTTAATCAGAATTAAAAGCCTTTTGATTTAATTTATTTCTATAAATTAAATCCGAGAAATGATATCTATCTATTTAATTGAATCTGAGATACTATATCTCAATTTAAATAAAATTAAATATATCATATTTTTATTCGAAAATTAAATCTGAGATATAATATCTCTATTTGTTTTAGATATTTAATTTAGGGTTAAATACCTAATTTGCCACGGAAGTATTGCTAAGGGAGCACCCAACACCCGCAAGTATTTTGGGTATCATTTTTGCTCCGGAAGTTTACAAAATGGAGCAAATATGCCCTAGAATTTTTTTGTAGGAGCAAATTTGCCCCAGAAGTTTTGTTTAGGAGCAAATTTTTGTAAACTTGCGGGGCAAAAATGATACCAATCCAACGGTCAAGATCAACTGATGGGTAAAATTACTATGTTTGTAAACTTCAGGGGCAAAAATGAAACCAAAAATACTTCCGGGTGCTGGGCGCTCCCTTAGCAAAACTTCCGTGGCATATTAGGTCTTTAACCCTTTAATTTATCAAATAAATTAAACACAAACAAATATTATATAATAATATTATAATCTTTATTAATTAATATTATTATATTAATTTCGAATTTAATATATATATATCCTAGATTAAATACAGTATTCATTAAATCTTAGACATATATAAGATTCAATGAATCTCGACACTTTTGCTTGTGTTCGGTTATTCTTGTGTACGACTCTGCAGGCCCACATGAGATTGGCAGTGGGCCAATACTGTACCAGCCCACAAGTCGCAAGTGGCCTCTAGCAAGACATTGTGACTACCCAATTCTTATGGGGATCGATGATACGATACAACCTATCGTACAACCATGTCACGTCCCTTTTGTCACGCGATAATTTGGTCAAGGATAAGTCATGGAGAAAGTCAATTTCCTGTTCTTGACCATTACTTTCTCGATTCTTGAGTAGTCTAATAATTGAAATGGAAACTCATTTCCATTGTAGTATGGCCATACATTTCTTAGACTCACTCATCGAGGGGCCCAGTATTATCTCTCTACAAATGTGAGGAACAAATTCCATCTTGACCATTCACATTCCTCTGCATGAAAACCACTGATCCCGATCCAAGCCTTTATCATCACTCGGTCAAAGGTGACTTTTGACTAGGTCAAAGACCAGCGACTCATCATGTAGGAATCCATGATGATCTTAGGTTAAAGGGCGTTGTGACGCGGTTATACATGAGAAAAGCTTATGACTTATTCCATGCAGCTTTCTCATAGTGGGTCGGTCCAGCACCTTGTACTCTTACAAGTGCCTATGACTATGATTCGTATCTCCATACCTCATCAAAGTCACACTAGTCTTATCTCATCTTCGCTCCCGCGTAGATGACCGACCAGAGACATTTAGGATAATCTATTAGATATATCCAGGAATACAATTATCAATGTAAACATGCAAACAAAATGATAACAAAAAGAGAATACTTTAAATAACATAAATGTCTAAAGTACAATGTCTTGCCCCTAGGGCACAATTTCCAACAGACTCCCACTTGCACTAGGTGCAATCAATAATTACTCCAATTCTCATTGCCCTAACATGACGCTCATGTTTTGCTTATGCAAACGGCTTTGTAAGAGGATCAGCTACATTGTCTTCTCCTGGTACTTTGCATAGGTTTATATCACCTCTTTCATTGATTTCTCTGATAAGATGAAATCGCCTGAGTACTTGCTTGGTCCTTTGATGTGACCTGGGCTCCTTGGTCTGCACAATAACGCCACTATTGTCAGAGAGCAAGTCTATTGGATCTGAGATGGTAGGAACCACCCCCAATTCAGTGATGAACTTTCTGATCCAAACGGCTTCCTGAGCTGCATCCAATGTTGCTGTATACTCGCACATTGCGAGAATCAGCTACGGTGCTCGCTTCACCACACCACCATTCAACAGGAATACATATCCTGATTACGATCTTGAATCATATTGGTTAGTTTGGAAACTCGCATCTATGTAACCAGTCACACAGAGCTCATCTTCCAAGCCACCATATACCAAGAATAAGTCCTTAGTCCTTCTTAAGTACTTAAGGATATTCTTGACAGCAGTCCAGTGACCCTCACGGGATCTTGTTGATATCTCTTGGTCATACTCAAGGAAAATGACACATCGGTCGAGTACATAACATGGCATACATGATAGATCCAATGGCGGAGGCATATGGAATCTTACTCATGCGGTCTCTTTGATCTTGTGTACTCGGACACAGATTCTTACCGAGATGGATGCCATGAGACATGGGCATATTACCCATTTTTGAATCCTGCATACTGAATCTATGCAGTATCTTGTCTATGTATGTGCTCTGACTTAGGCCTATCAGCCTCTTAGATCTATCTCTATAGATCCTAATCTCAAGGATGTAAGTGGCTTCGCCTAAATCTTTCGTTGAGAAAGACTTTCCTAACCAAGACTTGACACTCTGCAAGGTAGGAATGTCATTCTCAATGAGTAGGATGTCATCAACATAAAGCACTAGAAATACAACTGTGCTCCCACTAACCATCTTGTAAACACAAGGTTCATCTATGTTTTGAATGAATCCAAACTCTTTGACTACTTCATCAAAGCGATGATTCCAACTCAGAGATACTTGCTTCAAACTATAAATAGATCTTTGAAGCTTGCAAACTTTACCAGAGTCCTCTGGACGCACAAAACCCTCAGGTTGTGTCATGTACACATCCTCAAGGAGCTTTCCGTTGAGGAAGGCTGTTTTGACGTCCATCTGCCATAATTCATAGTCATAATATGATGCAGTGGCAAGAAGGATTCTGATTGATTTGGCCATTGCAACTGGGGAAAAGGATTCATCATAGTCCACACCATGAGTTTGAGTGAATCCTTTTGCAACCAGTCGTGCCTTGAAGATATTTACTTTGTCATCCATGTTAGTTTTCTCTTTGAAAACCCACTTGCAACCAATGGTTTTTACACCTTCAGGTGAAGCGACTAAGGCCCATACCTCATTGTCGTACATGGATTGCATTTCAGACTTCATGGAACTAAGCCATCTTTCGGAGTTGGGTCCCACCATGGACTCGCGATAGGTGGTTGGCTCATTGTGCTCAATGAGCAAAACGTCACGGCTTCCAGTAATCAGAAATCCATATCTCTGAGGCTGTAGCCGTGTTCTATCGAACTTTCGTGGGTCTTGTGTTACATGAGTAGGCTCAACAACTTGTTGTGAGTCTTCTCCAGTATCCATCTGTGGTTCTACATTTTCTTGTAACTCTCGAACTTCTTAAAGGTTCACCTTACTCCCACTGGTTCTTTTAGAGATAAACTCTTTTTCCAAAAAGACACCATTCCGAATAACAAACACTTTGTGATCGGTGGGATTGTAGACATAGTATCCTTTAGTTTCCTTAGGATACCCCACAAAAAGGCATTTTGAGGATCGGATGATAATTTATCGAGGCTTGTTGTTTGACATAAACCTCACATACCCAAATTTTAAGAAATGACAAACTGGGTTTCTTCCGATCCATATCTCATATGGTGTCTTTTCAACTGCCTTTGACGGAACACGATTTAGTGTTAACGCAGTGTTTCTAGGGCATGGCCCCAAAAGAAGGTGGGAGATCTGTTTGACTCATCATAGATCGAACCATATCTAATAGAGTTCGATTCCTCCGCTCGAAACACCATTCCATTGAGGTGTTCTGGAGGAGTAAGTTGCGAGACGATCCCACAACTCCTAAGATGGTCAATGAACTCTTGGCTCAAATATTCACCACCCCGATCAGATCGAAGTGTCTTAATTGTTTTGCCAAGTTGATTTTGCACTTCATTTTGGAATATTTTGAACATTTCAAAAGATTCTGACTTATGTTTCATTAAATAGATATAACCATATCTACTGAAATAATCTATAAATGTAATGAAGTACAAATTACCTCCTCTGGCAGATGTATTCATTGGTCCACACACATCAGTATGTATGAGGCCCAATAAATCAGTGGCTCTCTCACTGTGTCCAGTAAAAGGGGCCTTTGTCATCTTTCCCAATAAACAAGACTTGCATGTATCAAATGATTCAAAATCAAATGAGTTAAGAAATCCATCTTTATGGAGTTTCGAAATGTGTTTCTCATTTATATGGCCTAGACGACAATGCCATAGATAGGTCGGATTCAAATCATTTGACTTGATCCTCTTAGTAGTTATGTCATAGATATTTCCATTATTAGGATGTTCTAAATTAAGTACATAATGACCGGCATGCATATCACCATTAGCATAAAAAACATCATTATGATAAATCGAACATTTACGGTTCCTAGTAATGGAAGTAAAACCTTCCTTATCAAAATAAGAAAGCGAAATAATGTTGCTACTCAAAGCAGGAACATAAAAGCAATTGTTCAACAATAACAAAAGCCCACTAGGCAGAACTAATTCATAAGTGCCTACGACTAAAGCAGCAACTCTTGCTCGGTTTCCAACTCGTAGGTCCACTTCGCCCTTCTTCAATCTTCTATTGTCCTTTAGATCCTGCACATTTATACAAATGTGAGAACCACATGCAGTATCTAATACCCATGTAGTGGAAGTAGAAAAATGAATATCTATGACAAAGATACCTGAAGCGATAGCCTTGCTATCCTTCTTGTTCTTTTTCAGATCTTCTTGATAGAGTTTGCAATTCCTCTTCCAATGACGAGGTTCATTGCAGAAGTGGTAGACTCCATCCATTGGAGGCTTTGCCTTCCAGGCTGCAGGCTTAGATTCGGGCTTGTTTGACTCAGTGTTCTTACCAGCTGAGCCCTTAGCCACTCGTTTGCCCTTGCCTTTCTTTTTCATATCTTTTCCTCTCTGAACCATCAAAACAGTGCTGGGCTTCTTCTTAATGCTTTGCTCAGCTGTTTTGAGCATTCCATGCAGTTCGGAAATTTATTTCTCCATGTTGTTCATGTTATAGTTCATGACAAACTGGTCATAACTATCCGGGAGTGAGTTCAAGATCAAATCTGTAGCTAACTCTTGGCTCATGGGAAATCCAAGCCTTTCAAGGTGATCAATGTAGCCCTTCATCTTCATAACATAAGGACTAACCGATGCACCTCGGCCATCTTGCGGGAATGTAAGGCCTTCGTGGTCTCATACATCTCTTGCCTTGCACATTCTTTGGAACATTTCCTTGAGATGAACAAGCATCCCAAAAGCCTCCATGTGTTCCAGATCTCCTTGGAGCTCTGGAACCATAGTGGCAAGCATCAGGCATCCTACATCCACAGAGTCATCAATATGCTTCGTGTAAGCATCTTGTTGAGCTCTTGGAACATCAGTCGCAGGCTCGTCAGGAATGGGTTGATCAAGGACATAAATCTTTATTTCCTGCTTGAGAACAATTCTCAAGTTTCTAAACCAGTCAAGAAAGTTTGTCCCATTAAGTTTATCATTTTCAAGGATAGATCGCAGTGATAGCGTTGCAGTGTTACTGTGCGTAATGATTCTACAATTAAAAGATATGCAAAGTTAGTTAATAATCTCCCATTGAATTAACAACCCTCATTATAATTAGTGGGCTAAGACCCATATTTGGCTTAAAATTAAGTCCTCTTTGGTAGGACGCTTAAAGTTAAGTTATTTAGGTAAGCAAACCATTTGCCAATTACATCACATGTAATTCTTAGATCTTTATGGGATTCGATCATCATATGACCAGCACGTTTAATCCCATCTAATGCCTTGAGATCCAAAACCGTTTTGATGATCTCAATTAAGTCAAGACAATTAATGAATATTGAGTATCACCATTACTCACTCTCGTCTCACCAAGATAACTCAGATGCATCCACTTTGGTGGAACATACAAATGGGTGATCTAGGTTTTGACAAGTATTCATTAATTGACGGCATTATGGCTTAAGATTTTATTTAGAGGGTATTATCTAATCTAATTAATCCTATCAGTCATATGAGTGCAATCCCTATTGTATCTCATATAATTTCTAAATTAAATCATGTAATGATCAAAACCGAAACATAATTAAGGACTGTGACACAACATGGCTCACCTAACCTAGAATCCTCTCAAGCCAATGAGAGGACTTCTCTAGATAAAATTAAAGGAAAATACATCATGAGAAACCTCGTTTCAACATACGAGGGGAGTGAGATGAGAAGAGAATTTACATAGAGAATATTTAGAGATAGGCATGGCTCGCAGGCCAAGGGTCCAAGGGTCAATCCACTTCCAAAGCTCCCACTGGCTCTAAGATAGGAGTTCCTACTAGCTCTAAGGTATCTAGACCTCCTAAGTATGCTTTCGATCCTCCTACCTTAGAAAAACCTCCTAACCATGAATTTCTCTGTACCCCCACTTGTAACAACCTGAATTCTGAACCCCAAGAACTGGGAATAAGCCTAAAATAGGGGGACGATTAAGCCCAGTTCGGGAAGAGTCCCAAGAACGTCGAGAGTTAGGAAGCCTCTCTGGGACTAAGTAACTTGGCCATACGGGTCAGTGGACCTAGTAAGTATAAGCCGTGGAATTAAAGTGCCAATGGAAGAAGGGCACAAAAGGCCTATACGGCATAAATCCGGTGCAAAAGGATGTCACCCAACTATGTCCTGAGGTATAGGACAATTAGTTGAGTGAAAATATGCCAGTATAAGTAAGTACACGACATTTTCGGGCGATTGGGTATGCCCTGCGTTTTTGAGAAAACATTGGTATTCGTGAAGAAAGCTCGAGTAAACGCAGGTAGAATCCCGAGTAGACAACGATAAAGTAACTATAATAAAATAAGGTCATGATGACTAATGATGACATACTTTTGTGTTGGTCCAATAAAATCATGACACGTGTCCCGTCATTATGACAAGAGAAAAAGCTACTTTTGTGTTGGACCAATAAGAACATGACACGTGTCCTTCATAATTACATATGTAAGAGGTCAAATCAAGTCATCATGAAGAAAGAGAAATTGTTTAAAATTCGTGCAAGACAAGGAGGAGAGAGAAAAGTCAACAAAACTTGCAAAATAAGCCAAGTTAAGAGGATATTTTGCAAGGGTACTTTGGTCATTTGGTTGGGGGATTTTTAAGTACCCTCTTGACATATTTTAAGACATTATTGCACTCCTGTTTGCATGAGTATTCGGATCAAGAGTTCAAGGACCATAGGAATTAAAGTGACAGTGCAGAAGGGCACAAAAACACTCATACGATGTTGATTGGTTGGTAAGAACACCATTTAGCTATGCCCTAAGGTTTGGGACTAATAGCTGAGCGCAAAAGTGCTAAAATAAATATGCAGATGATATATTTTGGATGGGTAAGGGTCCCCTGCGTTTTTTTGAAGAAAACGAGGAGGAAAGAGAAGGTGTTGATGATCCGACCCACACAAGTCCCACAGAGTGGCACGAGTTACTAGGAAAAGTGTGACAGGCAAAAGGTAGCCGAGCGGGACCGGTTAGGACTACCCGGAGTCGGGCCCAGACCCCCAGATACAGGGAGAGGACGAAATTCTGGTGGGCCAGGAGAGAGATAGGGAATGCCCTATCATGTTTTGTATAGTTTTTATTTTGGGATGATTGTATTTTACTGTTCAGTATTTATTTTGGACGATTGTACCCTTAACCCTACAAGGACTTTACTTAGATTATTGTACATTTACCAGTACATTGTAAGTTGTCCAAACCGATCATATGCTCTGTTGTGTGCACTCTGATGTATATTAAAAAGACTATTTAATGGAGGAAAGGTAATAAGTAAAAGGAGTCCCTCTAACCCGCCACCCGAAAGGGCGAGGCTGGTAGGGGTGTAACAGTTTGGTATCAGAGCATGGTTTGGACGGTACTGGTAAAAGGTAAATGGTTAAGGGTACTGATATAGTCTGGGCAAATGGAGCAAAAAGGATATATACCCTAAGGAAGAGGGTTAAGCTCCGGGGAGTTAAATCTCCACAGATAGATTTGACAGCACGGAATATAGGTTCTGCTGCTGACTTTAAGACCTCTGATATGGAAAATCAGGGTTTGAATTAATCTCCAGAAATGGAATTGAAAAGAAGAGTAACTTAAGAATATGGCAAGAAGGAATCATAGTGGAAGAAGGCCAACTGTTGTATCAGGAGATGGGGTAGTAGAGATGTACCCCGAGGAGCAAGGTTCAAGCTCCGAAAGATGAGACTTTAGGGAATAGCTAAGGGAGTACAGACTGTATACTCTGTTGCTAATCCTAGGCCTCTTGATGATGAGTTGAGATATGATTTAGATCCCCAAATCTTCCAGAGCTTTAAGGTTAAGTGTGATTAGGCAAGGAAAATCTTGGGATGGGTGACCTCCTGTGAAGTATTATAGGAATTTGAGGTTCCTTTGATTTAGGGCTTGCACGCCTTGAGGAATAACACAGGATGATCCTTAGAAATGCTTTGAGGATGTTAGAATATTATTGGGACTAGGCTTGAATCTGATCTAAAATGTGAATGAGGCTGAACTAAGGTTCTAGTACCTGAGAGTAGGAACCCTGTGAATATTGATTGATATTGAATTGTTTGGGTATGATTGAGGATTAACCTTGAGGTAATAGAATGATATTAGGATATACCCTGTGATATTGAGGATTAGAACCTTGTGAATAGTGTTGATGCGATTCGAATGCTTTTAGGTTTAGACTAGGAATATGAATTATGATCCTAGTTGTATTCTGGGTATTATTAAGGCGATACGATTCCTTAGCCTAACTGATATTGAGGTTCTAGGAGTCGATTGTGAATCTGACGATTATTGATTTGAGGTTATTTGAGGATAGTGACCGAATGTTATAGGTTATGAATCATGATGATCGTACCATGTTTATTGGGTTTGTTCAAGGTTTTAGAAATTAGGTTAATGAACCTAAGAATCTGATTTGATAGCGAGAGATTCTTTAGGCATTTGATTGATCTGAATGCATTAAGGCATAGTACCCATATGTATGAGGTATTTGGAGGTTACTAGCTGCTAGGGAATGATTCTAATCGCATGATATTCCCTTAGAATGAATGATTGAGAGTAGAAACCTTGATAATGATTGATGATGTCATTTGAGGTATACTTGAGGATATTACCTATATGATATAAGGTATTTTGAGGTTGTTAGTTGCTGTTTCAGCATAGGGAAAGATCCTGAATATAGAATATTCCTTGAGAAGTGTTTGACTGGGAATTAGTTGATAGCTAGCTACAACCTCGATAGCCACAGGTTTCGGTCTTATGGTTAGGATCGATAGCTGTAGATATGATAGTGGCTAGTGGTTTCCCAGAAAGATGTGGATTAAATACCTGATAGAGGAAGTTAAATCTGTGACTATACTTGGAGCTGGATTGTTATCGAAATTTCATATACGAAATGACCCCAAATGTGGATTATTTGATGCGATAACAAGGTATTGCCATGGGGTGCTCCAGTGCTATGTGTATTTTTGAGGCATGAATATTCAGTAGGTAAGGAGACCTACTAGATTGGTATGATTTTTGGGGTGATTGAATTTGATATGTGTTGGATGAAAGGTCTAAGTCCTATGCGACTAGTATGTCCACAGACTGGCAAAATTCATGACTTTAAACCCTGAATACCGAGCAGAGTGCCGAAGAAGTTGTAAGCCTGAGAGTTACAGGCATTGTATCTGGAATAATCGAACAAATGAAATGAATGGACTGCGTATCCTGTGGATGGCTTGAGTAGCCAAAAAAAATAAAGCTTGAGATGTAATTGGGGTGATGACGACCTTCTATGTCAGTTGTCTGGTTCCTGGTAGATGTGGAAGTTGAATTTGAACTCACCAATGCACCTGCTGTATTTGTGAATTTTGAAATTGAGTTTTCTAAACTGAAATTTCGAATGAAATGTTTTTTTTCAAAATTTGGGAACAGTTTGAAATGATTGTTTTTGAACCATGTTGTCTCATAGATAGGGTCTGGATGGGACCCCGATTTGAAATCGGATTGTGAATCATGTCTGTGGTGGAAGCAGTACAAAACTATGCTTTGAAAATATTTTGAAATCGCTGGCCATTGTTGAAAGTTTTGAGGGGATTAGTTTTTGAGAAGCTGATACTCGCACCAATAGTGTATGCACCCAATCTGAGTAGTTTCGCCTTGTAAGGGCGTGTGTTTGCCTTGTCGGGCCGACACCCACGCAGGCGGTTGGAGCGAGGCTCCTGGACAGAGGTCCTTTGCCCCGGGTATGGGATTCCGGTGGGTGGCCAGTTACTGTATGTGCCAGTGCGGACACTGGGTCCCTGGAGGGGACGGAAACTCTCCCACATTGGCCGACAAGTGCGTTGCCACTTCGGTGGTAAGTGTTGAAAGGATTGGGATGTGCCACTATACCGAGAGGTTGAAGTGGTGGCGAGAGATTTCGAATGATGAATTTGTGAAATGAATAATCCTGCTCAGGAATGTGTGCCGGTAGCAAATGTTTCTGAAAATAGACCGGCAGTGAATTGTTTTCTGGAAAATTTGAAGCTGCAACGATTATGGTTTATTGAAAATGTGAAAGCATTGCTTGTGATTATGAAAATGTATGCGACCACAAAGATTTTCGAATGTGTGAAAGTTTGAAATTTGAATATGAGACAACATAGTAGGCAGTGACATGATTGTTGTCACTGTTGTATTGAAATGAAAAGCGGTGCAATTGGTGATTATGTTGATACAGGAACAGCAACTTATAGATTGGTCTAAAAATCTGAACTGATTAAGTCAGACAATATTTTCCAGTTACCGTGCTAAGCAAGAGGAAAATGGTTCAAGAGCTTATAACTGAGGAAGCTCGGACAAAATTTATGAGCAGAGGCTCAAGGCAGTAAGACCCGATGTGCAGATTTGCATAGGGCGGTGTCCCTGGGCTGTAAGACATATGGTGCTTAGCACTGTGTGGAATACTTACTGGCATGGTGACTTTAGACTAATGAGTCTAGAGTGCATATTGAGATTGCCAAAACTGATGATCTGTACTAGGTCGAAGATGAGATGCTTAAGGCCTGAGGGTGATTCCCTGGTCAATAAGGCGAGAAAATCCAGCGTTATGGTAATATAATGAGCTAGAAGGCCAGTATGTGATAAGCTGAGAGGTAGAATGAGTAGGGCAGTAAGGCCTGCTAACCAAACGTTGTAGGGATGGAACAATTGATTATGGATGGTTAAGTACCACGCCTGGGTACAGAATAGACAAGAATGTGGTATGATAAGATGTGTGCTTAGTGAGCATGCATAGGAAAGAGAAACGCGGCGTGCCTAGAATGATTTCCCAAGGTATGGACGTTCAAATTTCGAGGCCGAAATTTATTTAACTGGGGGAGAAATGTAACAACCTGAATTCTGAACCCCAAGAACTGGGAATAAGCCTAAAATAGGGGGACGATTAAGCCCAGTTCGGGAAGAGTCCCAAGAACGTCGAGAGTTAGGAAGCCTCTCTGGGACTAAGTAACTTGGCCATACGGGTCAGTGGACCTAGTAAGTATAAGCCGTGGAATTAAAGTGCCAATGGAAGAAGGGCACAAAAGGCCTATACGGCATAAATCAGTGGAAAAGATGCCACCCAACTATGTCCTAAGGTATAGGACAATTAGTTGAGTGAAAATATGCTGGTATAAGAAAGTACACGGCATTTTCAAGGCAGTTGGGTATGCCTTGCGTTTTTTAGAAGACATTGGTATTCGTGAAGAAAGCTCGAGTAAACGCAGGTAGAATCCCGAGTAGACACCGATAAAGTAACTATAATAAAATAAGGTCATGATAACTAATGATGACATACTTTTGTGTTGGTCCAATAAAATCATGACACGTGTCCCGTCATTATGACAAGAGAAAAAGCTACTTTTGTGTTGGACCAATAAGAACATGACACGTGTCCTTCATAATTACATATGTAAGAGGTCAAATCAAGTCATCATGAAGAAAGAGAAATTGTTTAAAATTCGTGCAAGACAAGGAGGAGAGAGAAAAGTCAACAAAACTTGCAAAATAAGCCAAGTTAAGAGGATATTTTGCAAGGGTACTTTGGTCATTTGGTTTGGGGGATTTTTAAGTACCCTCTTGACATATTTTAAGACATTATTGCACTCCTGTTTGCATGAGTATTCGGATCAAGAGTTCAAGGACCATAGGAATTAAAGTGACAGTGCAGAAGGGCACAAAAACACTCATACGATGTTGATTGGTTGGTAAGAACACCATTTAGCTATGCCCTAAGGTTTGGGACTAATAGCTGAGCGCAAAGTGCTAAAATAAATATGCAGATGATATATTTTGGATGGGTAAGGGTCCCCTGCGTTTTTTTGAAGAAAACGAGGAGGAAAGAGAAGGTGTTGATGATCCGACCCACACAAGTCCCACAGAGTGGCACGAGTTACTAGGAAAAGTGTGACAGGCAAAAGGTAGCCGAGCGGGACCGGTTAGGACTTCCCGGAGTCGGGCCCAGACCCCCAGATACAGGGAGAGGACGAAATTCTGGTGGGCCAGGAGAGAGAGAAAGTGTCTTGGAGAAAAAGAAAAAGGGTCACATAATGTCATTATGATGAAAGAGAAATATAAAATATTCAGGAATAATCTGGACCACATAATTTAAATCTGATGTGACAATGGAATGACATGTAATTATAACATTAAAAGGTCATTGATGGCATATCTAAGGGAAGATTTGGTGGGCCCCACTGGTTGGAAGAAGTGCAGTGCTAAATGACCGTTTTACCCCTAGGCCAAAAACCTACACCTAGTAATACTAAAAACCACTATCAGGGGCAACTCTGGAATTTCACCATAGGGGCAGATGGGAGGAACCATTTTTGAGCCAAGAACCCTCTAGAACCCTTGAGAATCAAGTAAAGGAATTTTATTTAAATCCAAAGCACCCTTTTAACCAAGGGACAATAACCAAAGTTGGATAATGACCTTCACCCTTGATGCCTATATAAAGGTCACTCCTCCCTTCATTTGGAACCTGCCCAGCACGTTTTATAGGAGAGGAAGAGGAGGTTTCATCTGAAGGTTTGCTCCAAGGGAAGAGGAAGGCACCCGCAACCGAAATTCCAAGGTTAGCATCTCACCGACAAACTTGAAGTTCTTGCTTCTGCCCTATAGTGTTTTTCGTGGAGATGCAGTAGGATTTTGGTAATTTTGAGGTTTCCATTGAGTCCAAAACGTGATTTTGTGTGGGGATAAGTCAAGGTTACTTTTCCGAACCCGAAAAACCCTAAACCTTAAGGGACGTAAATCTGCCGATTCTGGTACTTTCTGGGCATCGAAGACAAATGGTTGGCTTTAAAATAGTAAATGAGTTCCGTTTTATCTGGAATTTTACATGGTGAAATTAGACATCCTAAGGATGATTTTGGTATAATATTTTGTGTCATTTGGAGTTTCCAACCTAGAGATATTTAGGACTGAAAATGACCTAAAAACATGAGTTATGTTTCGGACCAGTGGCTACGTTTTTGGAATCTGAGAAGAACTCGAACCCATAAGGCTTTTATAGTTATTTTTATTATAAACTAGACATCCTAAGGGTTCTAAGGCCACTGATTGCGTATCAATATGAGTTTTCTAGATTTTATTAAAAATCGGCAAAGATGGATCAAAGTTTCTGGAATTTTGGGTGTTAGGCGAAATTCATGAACTTGAAGAAAAATTTGTTCATGTAATTAACGAGCATGGTGTTTGGCTGAATCTAGGGTATTAATGTGTGAGGGACGTATCTCCGGCTTGAAGAGAAGAGTTTACCGTTTTTGAGGAGTGCCAAGTAGTAACTGTTGACTTGCATACTCTATGTTGCTTTTGCATGTGTGTTTTATCATGATGTAGGACATCGGGTTGTAGTGCCTCTGCTACAGTACCGAGATCGGGCTATAATACCTATTGGACTGTGTGTCCTTAGGGCTTTTGCTACAGTACCGAGGGCATGTAAGATCGGGCTGCGGTGCCTATTGGACTGTGTGTCCTTAGGGTGTTGCTGCAGTACCGAGATATGTGAGGTAGGTAGGGCCTATGTGACTGTGTGTTCATAGGTTGCTACTGAGGCCTCAGGAGGGGTAGGTGGTTAGGGTTTGGCCACCCTTACCACTGAGGCCCCTGAGCGCGCTGTTCCGAGGGGCTTGTCTTGACCAGGCGGTCCTACGGAGATGCTACATGTCAGTTTGTTGTGCCAGAGGCAGGTTTATTGTTACTTCCTGATTGTGATTTGCATTGCATGCATTGTATACATATTGTATATGAGTTTAACAGTTACTCTGGGGTTCAACTTTGAACTCCAGACTGGTTTCAAAGAATACAGATATTAGTGGCTGAGTAGTTCAGGAGCAAGGAAGTAAGGGCATGGTGTGGAAGAGTGAAGAGATAGGGAATGCCCTATCATGTTTTGTATAGTTTTTATTTTGGGATGATTGTATTTTACTGTTCAGTATTTATTTTGGACGATTGTACCCTTAACCCTACAAGGACTTTACTTAGATTATTGTACATTTACCAGTACATTGTAAGTTGTCCAAACCGATCATATGCTCTGCTGTGTGCACTCTGATGTATATTAAAAAGACTATTTAATGGAGGAAAGGTAATAAGTAAAAGGAGTCCCTCTAACCCGCCACCCGAAAGGGCGAGGCCGGTAGGGGTGTAACACCACTCCTTTCACTGAAGCTCAAATGAAAGAGTTTAAAGCTAAATTCTTTTCTTGAACCTTTTGTCTCACAGTGTATGTGGATTTAGAAAAATTGCATAAGGACTGCAATCTTGATTTGTCCCCCTGGCTCAACCAATTTAGGACTTTATTAGCTATAAACACTCCTTACTGTCCTACTCTTGTTAAGTATTTCTATTTTAATATGTCATTAGCTGTTGTATTGGACAATGAGGGTAACAAATTTGAGGATAAAATTGTTACTTCAGTTAGAGGAAGATCTATCACTATCTCTGCTGATGTAATCAACTCTTTACTATATATTGAAAATCCTCCACCTATGCCTAACATTTTATATGATAGAGAAAAAGTTTTCAAAATTCTGAGTCCTGGTGAACCAGTAGGAGAACTTAAGTTTTCTCCAGTTGTGATGCCCCCTATTCACAGAGCACTATGGTATATTTATTCCAGAAACTTAGTTCAAAAAGGGAAAAATTTTGCTCACTTTAACACCACTGACTATATGTTATTTGCCTCTCTGATAATCAAAGTACCTTTCAATATAGGTCACTGGGTCTATCAAGAGATGAAGAGGTTCGGATTCCAATCTTCTCCTCAAGCCACAATTCCTTTTCCCAATCTAGTATCCCTCATCCTATATACCAATAAGATTTGGTATCTTGACCTCTATGAAAAGTCTATCAGACCACCTTTGTTTGGTCAAGTCCACTTGAATTTCATGAAACTCTCTTTTCAAGATGGGTCAAGGCAGTCCAGAGCCCCTTATAAGTCTAGAGCTTCTGTGTCTAAACCCAATGAAGCTCAATCTTTTCCTACTCAGTCCTAGCCTGCTCCTCCATCTTCTAATCTTCATGCTAACATCAAACTCATAGTGGAGAAGGCTATGAAAGATACATTTGGGACTCTCCAGACTACTTTGACAGCCCAACATTATGAGCTCACTGAGAAGCTTGAATCTGAGATGTCTAAGCTCATTGAGAAGGTTACTTCACAACAAGCAACTCAAGCAGAAACCATGGAAGCTCTAGATGAAAGAATGGAAAATCTTGAAGGACATTTTGGAGATCTTGGCTCCAAATTTTATCACATGCACAACCTCTACTTAATGCTGGACTCCAAGATTTCTAAGTTGTTGAAGCCAGAAGACACTGCAGGCCCTTCTAAGCCTATTCCTTCACCACTTCTCTCTCCTAAGCCTTCCCCTCCATCTCCTCCACCTTCCACTATTCCTATTCTCCTAACTCCTACCTTCACTAATCCTCACATTTCCTCTGCTCCTCCTACAGTCCCTGTGCCTCCATCCATTGCCTCTACTTTGAGAGTCTCCATTTCTAGCGATACAGCTGATTTATTTGATGAGCTCTCAGACTCTTCTATTCATCCCTCTACCACTCCTCCCAGACCATCCTCTCCTATACCTGTCCTTTCGCTACTTGATCCCTCATCTCTCTCTCTCACCATTTATTCTCCCATACCTGTCCTTCAGGCTTTACGTGCTTCCCTTGCCTCTGATCCCTCCTTTTTGCCTGATGACAAAGGGGGAGAGAAAGAGAAGAAGTAGTTGTTTTAGTATGTTTAGATGTTGTAGTGTGTTTAATGTTTTTCAGTGTTCAGTTACCTCTATTATGAATCACTTCTGTTATGTATCAACTTGTATTCAGTTGCTTATGTATGAACTATGTGTAGCATCTTTTGGCTAATCTCATCTATGTGTTTTTCACATTGTGTTAATATGCTATGAATGAGAATTAAACTTTCATGATTATTTGCTTTCTCAAAATTCTGGGTTTAAACGTTTCAACTTAACTCTCTTCGATTTACAAGTGTTGTCATCATCAAAATGGGGGAGAATGTTAGTTCTCTGTATGTTTTGATGATAACTGATAATTGGAAATCAAAAAGATTGTCTAACTTAAGAAAATGTGTTGTAAAATTTGAAAAATAGATTCACATTAATTTGACTCGAGTCATATTGTTTTGACTCCAGTCATTTATCTCTTGGTCTTAAGTAAAACACATTCTGATATAAAATGACTCCAGTCAAGAATGCATAACTCCAGTCAAAATGTTTGAAAACCAATTTGCAAAAAGTCCCATGACTCGAGTCAGTCATTAAGTAACTCGAGTCATGCTATGTGTTTCAGTTTTCCAAAATGAGTCTTTCGATATCAGTTTTTGATAACTGATATGACTAGAGTCATCCAGTACTTGACTCAAGTCATGAGGTCACAGAGAGCCTCTACTGATAAACTATACTGATATGACTCAAGTTAGCAAGGATTAACTCAAGTCATCAAATGTCTATTTCGCCTCTGTTTGAGAATGACTCGAGTCAGCTTAGATTAACTCGAGTCAAGAAAGAATGACTCGAGTCAAGACATGCGAAACTCTTCTCTGATTGAATGTTTTAATCGAGTAACTCGAGTCAAAGGAAAATGACTCCAGTCATTATACTTGATATTACTCTCTATTCATACTTGACTCCAGTCATAGAAGGATGACTCGAGTCATGTTTACACATGAGCCTTTCTGGAATTAGGAAGATGACTCGAGTCATGTCGCTCAGCATTCTAAAACAACATTCTCGTAATCTGCAATTCACTGATTTAAGGCCTGGGTACTTCATATTATTGTTGATTATTGATCCTAACCAAGTTTAATCAGTTTGTTTATGAGTTTCATATGAATCTAACATGGTTTAAACCCCAAATCACTCAAAAGCACTTTATGTCAGATGTGCATTCAATGCAAAGCAGAAATGAAGCACCCTTTGAGCAAATCATACTCTAAGCATACAAAAAGCATTAAAACCATTTCTATTCAACATTCCAACTGAGTCTCAACGGACAAAATAAATGTAGAATGTCAATGGAGAATATTCAAACGAATGTGAAGAGACAAAGCAAAACGCAATGCAACGGATATATTCCAACGGCTCATTTAATCTCTTCAACGGTCATTAAATGCCTTCAACTATAAGTAGAAGAAGTATTGAATTCTCGAACTACTGAACAACTGAGGATTCTGTTAGAATATTAGGAATTATTTAGATTAAGCATTATCTTATATTAGTCATTATGTTATTATTATTTGATATTTATTAGGATAAAGATATGAATATCTTATATCTTATGATAATATATCTTAATCATTTAGATAAGATTAGATTCTAGGGTTAGTCCTAGGTTTGCCTATATAAAGGCCCCTATGTACTCACTTTTATCAACAGAGTTTAATAAAGTATGCTTTGTCCTTCTAAATTCAACATGGTATCAAAGCCAGGTTTAATTTTAGATCTATAGTAAACACCACGACACCCACAGTCTCCAGCGACTAGTCCGATCTACTCCTCATCTCATCCAGGTATCACAGACGCCATCCGACCTTCTACCTTCAGAAGTTACTCCTCACAGAATAGAGGAGACTTGAGAGGCGAGAGAAAGAGAGGGAGACGCGAGCCTGAGAGAGAGAGAGAGACAGCGAGACGCAGGGACAGAGAACGAAACCTTTGATCTGAGCAAGGGAAGGCGAGTGACACGTCACCTCCACCACAGACGGCGTTGGAACTTGCCGATCGGTGGATCTCGGAAGAACGACGAGCAACCGAGTAGCGCGTCACATCTCACCGTTATGTTACTGTTCACTTCAGCTCTTTTTCTCTCATCACGGTGAACAGTAACATAATGGTGGGATGTGACTTTTGCTCCAAAATGGTAACCACATATGTATTTTTGCTCCCAAAAAAAGCATAAGGTGCTGGGCGCTCTCGAGGGTAAAGCACATGTGTATTTTTTCTCCTTTACCCTTTTTTAAAAACTCTCTTACTTAGCTAGCCAGTGTGGGTCCCATGCGTTACATGGGTCTGAAAAACGAGTCATACTAAAGCATATTATTATTATTATTATTATTATTTTCAATAAAGGTCATGCGTTCCATGTAGCCGATCCACCCGGTGGATTAAGGAGGAGTTGTTGTCGTCATCGTCACTGCTTATTATTATTGTTGTTATTATTATTAATTGCAGAACTGGTTACCAAGAAGGGTGATGAGTGCATGGAGAATCGCAGGAATAGTGCATGCTTTACAAGGATGGAGTGAACATGAATGTGGATTTGCAATGCTCAATACTGACAAGGTTTGGAAGGCAACTCTTCAACATGGCTTCCAACCTCTCATTCACGCTAATTAATTAAACCACTCATATAATCTTCAACAATTAATGAAATTGCATTTTGTGGTCATATTAGAGGGTAGACAAAGACATAATGAATAATTATTAGTGGGCCTTCAGTTTACATGGGAAGAACACATTCTCATATCTTTTTCTTTCATGTTGTACGGTATTACTTTCCGAACTCGCTAGTTATGAGGAACAAATGTGTGAATGCAGTATACCATAACATGAGTGTGGAACTTAGCTTGCAATTTGGCTTGTTTTTAAGTTTCATATGTACTCCTTGTTTCTTTGGTGTAGTAAGGTTCTGAAAAAAGGAATTGACAGTTATGTTTCCCAAAAAAATTTCTGCAAAATGAATTGCATGCCAAATTACGAGTCTCAATTGCAAACAAGGCATTTTATGTTTCAAGTGTCAACTCTTAATTAGTAATTGAGATTTCTATTTGCGATTGTCTAGATCAATATATGCAACTCACTTTCGGAAATTTTTTGGGAGAATTACACTCAGGTCCCAAGGAAGGAAATAAATTACAAAAAAGTCCCTTGAAATCATAAAATTACAAAAAAGTCCCAAGAGAATTTTTGTTGTAAATACATACATTTCGTGTTGTAAATACATACAAATATTTACAATAGGAAAAATATATATTTACAACAGGAAAAGTATATATTTACAACAACACGAAAAGTAATTTTCATTCCGTACAAATAATATCAAAAAAGTCTCAAACCATTTACAACAGGAAAAATATATATTTACAACAACATTTAAACACCTGACCATTTACAACAGAAAAAGTATGTATTTACAACAGAAAAAGTATGTATTTACAACAACATTTAAAAAATTCTGTACAAATAATATCAAAAAAGTCTCAAACCATTTACAACAGAAAATGTATGTATTTACAACAGGAAATGTATGTATTTACAACAAAAATTTCCTTGGGACTTCTAGGTAATTTTGTGATTTCAAGGGACTTTTTTGTAATTTGTTTCCTTTCTTGGGACCTGAATGTAATTCTCCCAATTTTTTCAAGGACTTAAGTAGCTTTAGTAAAAAATAACTGAGACATTCCTGATAAAATATTGTTTCCATCAGAATGGATGGATGCACTACTCACTACTACTGATATGTACAATCTTTTGTTTCTATAAGAAAGGGCTACCAAAACAGCGCTCACGTTCTCGATCTTTTACCAATTGATTATAAATTATAATAATAAAAAATTATAAATTTTACCGACAACAGAATTTGTCCGTAATTTTTACGACGGGAAAAATTTGTCAGTGATTTCGTAGGTAATAGCATATTTTTTTGTAGTGAATTTGATCATATGCATTTCCATGCCTTCAAACGTTCTTAGAATTTCAAGAGCTTATAGAACTTCTCCATTCATTTTCCAATGAGAAAATTACTACTAACGCCAGTGAGCGATTTGACCAGAGGAGCCTCCATCGTTCCTTCGTTTTTCCATCGCTGAACCATCACTCCTCATCACTTCCACCGTTCTTACTCCAATCCTCCATCAATCTCATTCTTCCATGGCTGGTGCATCAAATCCGAAAGTGGCTTCTGGTTTGATTGCAATCCGTGGCTGAGTTCGTGATCCTCTAAGGTAGTGAGCAATGGCTGGAGCTTGGAGCTTTATAAGGGAGTGTTATTTATCCTTTCAACATATTTTCATTACATTATCTTCTCTAGGTCTTAGAGTTAGATTTTTTAAAGTTTAGGTTGTATTTCACTAGTTATATTGGATTATGGATTTGTAGCCTTTTGAACCTCTAATTTGCATTTAACAGTGGGCTTTGATTAGCTTCAATTTCTTTACATTTTCTCCACCAATAACGTATTGAGATTGTTGTGAAACTTCAGTGGTAATTCAAGGGGTTGGTTATTGGATTATAATTTGAATGCATTTTTTTGTTCTCTAATTGCTAGAGAATTGATTGAGTTTCGGTTAGAGGAATAAGGCATTGCTCGGTGTGAAAGTGTCTTATTAATCTAACTCAAGTTAGTCCAAATGGTCTTGAGGACATATTTGAATTAAACTAGCTAATTCCCATATTATTTGAAGGAAGGTAAGCCACACTCATTTGCCGAAGAGGATGTCCATTTCATCGTTATCTCATCATTAATTCGCTCACTCATTTTCATTCATCCATATCCATTTTATAAACAAAAATACCAAAAAGAAGTAGTTTATATCTAAAGAAACAATCCGCTCTTTCCATTTTATTGTTAATTTTGATATTTAGTTTATTTAGGAATCATTTTCATTTTCAGTTCCATAAAGTAAACACAACTCGGATCATGGTACTACTAAAGGGAGTTTTCAAATTGGCACCATTGTAGGGAGCCAAAAAATTGGTCCCCTTTCATTGACTAGGGTGTGTTTGCTAATAATTAGTGTATAGGAAGTTTGTTTAGAGTTGAGTCAATCAGTATATACTATCTTGCATACCAATTTGCATTCATTCGGAAAGGAAACTTTCTGGAAAGAACTAAACAAATAATTTTCTTCATCTGTGTTTATGATTTTAGTTTTGTTAGGTGTCCATTTTAATTTTTATTATATTCTGATTTTCAAAGTTATATTCTGATTTTGTTTAAGTTCTTATATTTGCTTATTTTTATTACACTATAGTATATATATGTGTACACACACATATGTGTTATATATATATATATATATATATATATATATATATATATATTCTTAGTTTTATATTTATATTATGCTTTTGTAGTTAAAGGATATGTGACGAAAATCTTTGACCGCACTAATGCGTGATCTATAGACAATCTACAATAAAGCCGTTGAAAAATATTGTGGAATTAATTTATGATTTGATTTTCTTTTAGAATTCAAAACATTATAAGATAATGTTTTAATGTGAGAGTGTTTAAGTTCTTAATTTCTTTTAAATTGTATATTATGTTTATCTTTAATGCTTTGAATTTTGAATCATGTAGATATAAGTTTCTTATTTAATATTATTATCTTATCAATAATTATATTGTGTCTTAATTAGATAATAAATATTAATAGTATAAAAAAATAAGAACAAATAATAAAAAAATAAGTCAATACATTACGGTTATGAACAAAGAATCATTATATATACCCTTAATATATTACAGTTTAGAACCATTATTATCTTTATAGAGCATATATAGCATCCACATATAACCGATAATAACCGTCATAAAAAGCCTTTTCTATAATAGTGTTTAAGAATACAAAGAGAAAAAGACACCTCACTAGAGCTGCAATGCTGGTTGGCAGCCGGAGCTTCGACGGCGATCAGCAGGCAAAAGCTTCAGAGGCTGGCAGCGGCGAGAGTTTCGGCAACAATGGCTAGCTTTTTGGGGGACTAATTATTTTTAAAAAAAATTGGGGCCAAGGTGGTGGAGATGGGATTTGATGCTACCCCACCTTGGTTCCAAAAAATATGGTTTGCCATTCACCTTCCAAAATCCTTTGATAATATATTACATAACCTTTTTTTTCTCTACAGATAATATATTCCATAACAATATATATAATACATGCAACATTGTAATGTTTAAATCACTAATTACACTTATAAAGTAAATGACAACATTTGTAATGGTATCAACCATTTCAATAATGACATTTAATACTACTTTTAACAAGTTTTTCATTTGAGGAAACTCAACCAATTAGTTAAGGGAGTGCGAATTTGACTACACTTGTGAATTTATACAATTAAGAATATAATGTTTTAATCATTGAATACACTTGTAAAGTTAGAGCCATGAAATCGGGGCGGGCTTAAGATTTAATTAATATATCTAGGTTTCTCGTATTCATAGCAGATAATTTGATCTTTATCCTTGAATTCACGTCTGCTACTTTGACCTCCTTTTTGGAATCTTTGGAAGTCTTGGTCCTTTTTGTAGAATCTTTTGAACCTTCAGACAATCATTCCAAGTTCATCATCTTCTTATGGTTCATCCTCTTCTTTTACGGCATTGAATGCTACTCCTTTGTTTTTGTTACAGATGTCATCTAGACCTCTTTTGAACTTCATATTTCTTTTATTTTGGAAAGACTTCTTCCAAATAGAGCAACAACAGATGTCATAGATTGTCCTCTTGCTTCTTCAATAGCCGTGACTTTGGCCTCCCATTCTTTTGTGAACTATTTAGTATTTTCTCACTTGGGAAGTTTGTTCATAGGTCTTCCCCAAAGTTGCTAATTGGTTCGTCAGATGAGTAAATCTGAGTTCAAATTCAGCTATTGATTCTCTAGACTTCATAAGAAGCAAGTCGTATTCAGTCCTTAAAGTGTTGACTCTGTTTTCTTTTATGCCGAACGTTCCTTCGTGAGCGATTTTGAGAGCTTCCCACATTTCCTTGGCAGTTGAAAGATTGCATATATATAAGTACTCTTTTTGGCTGAGAGCACTTTGAATCATTAGAATTTCCTTGTTGTTCAGAGTAACAAGCCTTTGGTGGATATTGTCATATTCTGAAGAAGGCTTTTGCACTGAACGCTTACCCAGAGTTTTCATAGGCATATAGTCACCTTCTTCGATGACTTGCCATAGCCACTCTTCAAAATGAATAATGTTCCCCATTAATTGAAACTAGGTGGTCTATTGATAGATGCTCTATAGCGTAGTATACCTTCTATGGATCCTTATTGGGATGGTAATCCTGTAAAGAGAAGACTAGGCTTTGATACCAAATGTTAGTCTTAGTGTATCACCTAAGAGGGGGTGAATTGGAAGAATTATAAAAATTAAAACAATCTTAACAAATAATTAATTTACGAAGAAAGAAAATGTAGAGAGATATCACCGAAGTATGCACAGCGATTTATATTGGTTCAGCCTTAATATTCTGACCTACATTCAGCCTTCAGAGCGTCTCTAAGATTTCCACTATCTTTCAACAACAATTACAATAAGCTTAGAGTAATCCTCACATGACTTACTCCCCATTACAACTGTAATCGAACAACCACACTCAAGGTCCCAATACCTTGAGATTTTATAAAAATCAACTTAATGATAAGAACTCTCTCACAGAGTAGATATATGATCATTGAAAAGTATTAATAAATATCACGAGATATATCAAAGAGTACAAGCAATAATTGAGCAACGAATATTTTCGTAGTTGGTTGTTGGCTCCGAATTGAATGCACTTCGTATTTATAGTTGAACCTTATTAATGATCGTTGGTGAAACTTCTAACTATCCGTTATGAGAATTCAAATATTTTTTTTAGACTTATAAGCTTTTCGTTAGACACAAGTTGAAGTCGTTGGAAGTTTTGAAGATGTTTCGTTTTTGTATCACTGCTACAAATCTTCGCATGACATGCCTTTTGGTCTGTGTATTTGTCTAAGGTAGAGTCACTTTCACTTTTGTTGGAATAGGTGTCTGAGCACATGATCATTTGACCTACTTGACTCAGTTTCCGTGTCCATGCTCTATTTCTACTATAGCATTAAATGCTTCTGACACAAATCTTGCTTTTTGAAGATCTTCACATAATCCTTCATTTAATCATCTGAAACTCACTAATAATCACGTTTAGAAGCATTAAGAATAATAATGATTCATAATATGAAGTATCAAGATAATAATCAGTGAATTTGAATCTGCAAAGATGGAGATTAAGTTCAGAGACATGTGACACTCGAGTGTTGATGATGAACTTGCACTGATAGAAGACTTGTTAAAAAACGAAGCTCAGTTGAAAATATGTGTTTTCTTCCAGACACTTGAGTATTGGAATTCCACACTCAAGTGTCTTTTATCAACATCGGAGTGTTGATGTTTGTGAGTAGTAGAACACTAGTTCAAAAGATAGAGATTGGAAAGAATAAGTTGATCTCTACTAGACATTTGAATGTTATGAAATCACACTCGAGTGTCACACTCAAGTATCATAAATGACACTTCAAGTGTGCCACAAACCATTCAGTTCATCAACGAGTATCATGCACTAACCTTAGAGATATTACCTTGACACTCGAGTGTTAACTATATTGTTTCCAGAATGAGTATGACTGAGAGGCACTGATATTGTTGATTTGGAGCAACACTTGAGTGTTCAACAATTTCTGAAAGACAGAAACGAGTATCAAGCATTTTTTCTTGTGATTTTTTAGTTAACACTCGAGTATTGAAGAGTAACACTCGAGTCTCAATATCAGACGCTTTAGAAACTGGCTTTCTGATTCAAGTATTGGTTTCAACAACTATTGTACACTCGAGTGTCATTTAATACAAACTTGAGTGACTTGAATCATCAAGTCTATATCTTATTACAAGTGTTTGTTATCACCAAAACTTATAATCCGAGAACTAACAATTTCATTTACTATTTTACTGATTGATTTAGACCAACTGTGAATTCTTTGAGAGACAATCCAGGTTCCCTATACTACAAATCTGTGTTAAACATGGTTATTTTGCGTGAATTCGATAGCTCTAGTCAGTAGTTCGGAGACGTCCAGTATTATGGAAGCTTCTTGATGTCATCCAAATAAATTACCAAGGTCGTTTCAACGTGACATTGTTAAAATGTTTGTGGGCAAATATGACAACTTCCCAGGGACTCACAACTGACGACCCGGCCAATTCACACTAGTTAGTCTCAAGATGATGAGCCATATATTCTTGCCTTGAAGGCACACCAGGTTTTTTATGTCGAGGACAAGAGGCACACAAATTGGAATATGGTAATTCACTTAAAGCCTCGGGACCTTTATGACATGGGCAATGGTGATAACATCGCCTATGAGAGTAAGTCGTTCCAGCCCTCCAATTTTAAAAACTTCTTCCTTCAAGGCGATGACAATATACCTATAGTTCGGTGCGTTTTTTAAAGTTACGCTTTATTATCACTTAATTTAAGTTTAATTTGTGTTTAAACATATTAAACTCACAACTAACTTTTTCTCCCCACCTTTTTTGTAGGGATGGCAACAAAGATTGATTTTTAAAAAAATATCATTATCTTACTGTAATCCTCTATAATTAGTTTTTTTTTTAAAACAACGGATTGTTTGTAGTGGTTATAAAACCGTTAAAACAATAAAAACCACTACAAACACTCACATTAACCACTACAAAAACCGTCTAATAAACTGCTACAAGTGTTATGCAAATATTCCTATAAATACCATCACCACACCTCATTTTCACACACTCCTTCATTTCTTCCTCCCAACTTCTCTCTCGTTTTCTCTCACCCATCAAAGTTTTCAGGAAAGGTTAAGTTATAAGCAAGCTTATCAAATATGGTAAATATTTTTTAAAAAGATCTTTGTTTACATTTATTTCCTCTATGATAATTCTCTTATACGAATTATTATTATTTTATCCAGAACATTAAGGGCATTCCCTCAACATTCCTTCTATAATCATCAACATTCATTTCATAATTAAATATCATCTAGTGGACAACATAATCATACTTATATAATATCCATAATCAAATATCATTTACTAGTATTATGTTTTTTAAAATATCAAAATTTATTATATAAATTTTCCCTAAAATAATAAAAAAATGACTCAAATTACAGATTATTTTTAAAAAAAATGTAATATTTTTGTAGCAGTTCTATAACCGCTACAAATTTTGAAGAAAAAGAAAATTGGCGCGATTTTTAAAATTTCGCCTAAAGTTGTAGCAGTTTTTCAACCCCTACAAACTTTTCATAATTTGTAGCAGTTTGATAATCGCTACAATGTTTATTCCAAATTTGTTGCGCCATTTTTACAATTTCATGCAATATTGTAGTGGTTTTAAAACCACTACTAACTTTTTCCACCAATTTTTAGAATTTTGTGCCACCATTCAAACTTTTGCCGCCAATTTTTAAAAATTCATGGAGATAATTAGTAGTGGTTTATAAACAGCTATAAAGTTGTCCAATTTCAACTTGTAGCTGTCTCTTAACCGTTACAAAATGTTAACACAATATAGCATCTGAATGTCATCATGTAGTGATAATATCTAATCGCTATAGTATTAGTAGCGGTTTAGATACGTGAGTAGCTGTTTTTATGAACTGCTACAAAATAACTTGTAATGATGCATTTTGTAGCGGTCTATCAATTGCTACTAATGTCATTTGTAGTGATTAAAACCGCTACAAAACGTCTTTTTTTTTGTAGTGACATACCCCACTTTGGTCAAATTTAAAATATTATATGTATTTTTTAAATAATATAAAATACTTAAAATAACATGAGTTGTCTAGTATTTGTTTTAATGATGAAAACGAAAGGAAATCACCAAGAGGGGGGTGAATTGGGGATTTTAGAACTTTTATAATAACTTTGCACCCAAGCTGAAGCTAAACGTAAAGAGATAGGGAAGAAGAGCTTGACACAGAAAGTTTATCCTGGTTCGGTCTAAATTCTTGACCTACGTCCAGTCCCCAGACTCTATGGGTTTTTCTACTATCACTTTAACTCAGATACACACTCTGTACTCAAGGATTATCCTCTCTCTAGGATACACTCCCCCTTACAAGTTGTAATCAAATCCCAATCTCAAGTCCCCTTGACTTGAGATCTTTTACAATGAATGAATAATTTGAAGAAAGAAAACTGAATGTATAAGAATTCTTGAGCTTGCTTTTCGTTTCTGCTTAATCTTTCGTTCTTCTTCTAAGTTTGTAATCAGCTCTTTATATAGTGGTGAGTTGCTATGTGACCGTTACTTCTCAACTTAGCATGTTCTTCATTTGAAATTCAATTTGATGAGGATTATAGCCGTTGGGTCCTGAACTTCAGCCGATTCAATTCCTGGACGCGTGAAATCATTCTCCCTTCTTCGGGCTCGAGTTCGTAAGGCTTTTAGAGTATCTGGTTTATCTTCTGAGAGAGCAAACTCTGGAGTTTGATGTAAACTCTGGAGTTTGTATTCTGTTTCACCATGTGAACTCGAGTTCACTAAGGTAGGCTCGAGTTCGAATACTCTCTAAGATTTTTGTCGAATGAACACCTGGAGTAATATCTCACAAGTTAAGCGGGCTCGAGTCCATTAGTGATTAGGCTCGAGTTTAACACTATTCATGCCTAAGAGTTTTGGTTGCTCGATTAGAGTGGTGGAGCATGAGTATAAACTCGGAGTTTGTACACTTGCTTTTCTTTCTTCGAGATGAAGGGCTCGAGTTCATTATTCTTAGGCTCGAGTTCAGCTTAATTTATTCCATGACTTATTGAAGTGAACTGGAGGTTTGAGCTTAAACTCTGGAGTTTGAAAAGAAGGAAAAAACTTGGGAGCTCTCACAAGGGAAAACTCGAGCTTGTAATAACGGGCTCGAGTTTACCTATTTTGTAAACTCTTCTTCGTTTGTCAAACCATAGAGTAAACTCTACACAAAAGCATTAGGCTTGAGTCCATATACTTGGGCTCGAGTGTTCATTAAATTATAGCCATAGAAACAAGTGAACTCTACTCAAAAGAATAAACTCGGAGTTTAAAGAGATACAATTTAATTAGAAAACTTCCCGCCATGGGAAAACTCGAGCTTGTCTATACTGAGCTCGAGTTTACTTGTTTGTAAACTCTTTATTATTATATCATGAGGGTTTAGGCTCGAGTCTATTTACTCGGAGCTCGAGTTCGTTATGCTGAAAATATCCGATGAGCTCTGTTTGCAGAGAACTCGAGTTTGCTTAGTTAGGCTCGAGTTTTGCGGTGACAAAGTGATTTTGACTCTTTTGTCATTTTAAAAGTATTCGTACTTGTTTACAATTGTTATTAATCATCAAAACACATAGAGAACTAACATTCTCCCCCTTTTGATGATGACAACATTTGTAAACAATTAACTCCTTTAAGAACACTGTTTTGATCATTTGAAATCATTGAAGCATAAGTGTTCGGTGTAAATGCATCGAATCAGATTTTAACATTTAAACTTTGATTCTATCGAGTTAGCACTTAACATAAATCATAACACATATTGTCATTGCATAAGCTAAAACATTCAATGGTTTACAAAATGACATTTAGAGTTTCAAGCATACATATATCTAAACAAAAGACAAATGCTTGACAACTTGACTTCTCCTTCTTTACTTCAACTCTTCTCCCCTTTGGCATCATCGAAAAGTGGAGGATGAGTTGAGATAGAGGTTGATTGAAGAATAGGATCATGGGTAGATGGTTCAGGGGCTATGGAGGTTGGGATTGGTTCAGAAGAAGGTGGAGGTGCCGAAGAGCTAGGTCCAGTGGAATTGATGGACTGATTTTCTAAAATTTTGTCCATTTTGTCATGAAGGCTGGACATAGACACCAAAAGAGTGGAGATGCTGACTGAGTGATCTCCAATTTGTTCCCCGAGACCTTGCACTTTATCTTTGATAATCTCATGTTCAAGAATGAGATCTTCTTGTGCATCAGAGAACTCCTCATATCCTTTCTTGATCGTGGTGAATCCGATTCTATCTTGGAAGAAAGATCAGAAACAACTTGGGCAATGTAAGTCTTTATTCTTTCATCCAAATCAGAGGGAAAGGATTGTGGTGGAGGTGGTGCACTTTGAGCTTCTTGAACTCTAGATTGAGTAGCTCTGGTTCTAGTAGGTCTTGAGGGTGCTCTGGAATGATCACTTCCTTGATCAAAGCTTATCCTCATCAAATTTAGGATATGCGGGTCTGAGGAGTGAAAAATTTGCCTATTCGTATAATTTGGAGAAGCAACAGGAGGAGGATTTTGGATTTGGAGGAGGGAATTAAGGTATGCAGCAGTGATGGTTATCTGTTTTCCTCTAATGGATGTGGTAATCCTTTCCTCAACCAAATTTCTATCCGCATCCAATAAATTATCACTTTGCATACAATAGTAAAAGGTTTTAACAAAGGATGGACTATATGAGGCTCTAATGGATATGAGAGGTTCAAATTGTCTAAGCCAATGGGTAAGATCAAGGTTACATTCCTCTTTTAAAGCATCTAGATTGACATACACAAAAGGGCAAAAACTCTTAGCCTCATAGTTTTCTTGGAATCGTATGGCATCCTCACCATATAGAGTGACATCCTCACTAGAGAATCCTTTAGGGATGGAGGAATGATTGTAAATTTCAAATAAGGCTGGGTTTTCTCTAGATACCTGAGGAACAGTGTTGTTGGTGATGGGAGGATGATTGAGCTTGAGAGCTAGTTTGACTAGTTGTGGTCTTTCGAGACTTGTGTATCTGTTCTTTGCCCCTTCGAGGTGGTGTGTCGCCAGCTTGAGGCTTTCTTTGAGGTATTCATCTTGACTGTGGTTATTGGAGTGGCTTGGGTAATAGGAATACCAAGAATTTGCTTGTCAATTCCATGCTTGAATCGTTTGGGAAACGATTTTTTTCTGGGAGGACGTTGAGAGATTTGTGTATGATCGATTTGGGGTTCTTGAGGATCAGAGGATTTGGAATCTTGGGTTGCAGATCGTTTGGACGCCATGTTCTCTCGGTTTTCGTTGAGGAGATTGAGAGAAATTTTTGGGAGATTTTAGGTTTAGGCTCGAGGGTGAGATAGAGTGAAGACGAAAAGACAGGGTTTTAAAGAAATTTTATCGACGCAAACTCGAGTTCTTAAGTGTAGGCTCGAGTTTGTGTAACGTTACTTACCTGGAATTCAAGAGTGTATGTGTGAACCCTTGAAATTTCTTGCTAGGCTCGAGTCGATCACATCGTAGGCTCGAGTCTGTCTGGTTCTCTGAGGTGGATTGCTCTCTGTCTCCCTCGAACTCGAGTCTGTTCACTAATAGGCTCGAGTCTGTCAAGATCTCTGAGATGAGTTGCTCTCTGTCTCCCGCGAACTCGAGTCCGTTCACTAATAGGCTCGAGTCTGTCAGAATCTCTGAGATGAGTTGCTCTCTGTCTCCCGCGAACTCGAGTCCGTTCACTAATAGGCTCGAGTCTGTCAAAATCTCTGAGATGAGTTGCTCTCTGTCTCCCGCGAACTCGAGTCCGTTCACTAATAGGCTCGAGTTTGGCGACCTGATAGTTGCATTTCTTGCTGGTTCTTTCGAGCTCGAGTCTGTCTTTGGTAGGCTCGAGTTTGTGACAGCTTTACTTGCACTCGATTGTTTGGGATTTTGATTTCAATATACATCCTGCACAAAACATATCTACATACTCCGATGCTTAAGTTAGTGGACAATAATCATAAAAAAAACATAACTAACATTTGAATTACTTACAACTCATTGGGATTTACCATTCCCAATTCTCTTCTTATGAACACAAATTGTTCTTTTGCTAGTGGCTTGGTGAAGATATCAGCGAGTTGCAAGTGAGTTGGGATGAACATGACTTTGACATCCTTCTTTTGAACATGATCTCTTATGAAGTGATGTCTGACATCAATATGTTTGGTTCTAGTGTGTTGAACAGATTCTTTGCCAAACTTATTGTGCTTGTGTTGTCACAAAGAATTGGGATTTCTTTGAGATGAACTCCCAAATCACACAATTGTTGTTTGAGCCAAAGAACTTGAGTACAACAACTTGAGGCAGAACATACTCGGCTTCAAGTGGATGACACACCCACCGTGGTGCCTTTTCTTGAACCAAGACACTAATGATCCTCCAAAGAACTCACATTGACCACTTGTGCTTTTTCTCGTCGCCTTGTATCCCGCATGATCTGAATCAAGATAGGCTACTAAGTGTTCATGTTGATCTTTGGGAAACCATAATCCAAGAGTCTTTGTATCAGCAAGATATCTAAAAATTCTTTTAACATGTTCAAGATGTGACTCCATGGGGGCAGATTGGAATCTAGCACACATTCCAACACCGAATTGAATGTCCGGACGACTTGCCGTAAGATAGAGTAATGATCCAATCATTCCTCTATACTTAGTGATGTTGAAGTTAGTCCCCTTTTCATCAGCATCCGAGTTGCAGTTGAACTCATTGGAGTATCTCGCTCCATTACAATCAGCTAGACCATATTTTTTAATAGATCTTTCGGATACTTGGTCCTGGGAAATGAAGATTCCATCATGGCGTTGCTTGATTTGAAGTCCAAGGAAGTAATTAAGTTCTCCCATCATGGACATTTCAAATTCTCCTGCATTGTCTTGGCAAATTCTTCACACATAGTATCATTAGTAGCACCAAAAATAATATCATCAACATAAATTTGAGCTATTAACACATCACCAAGTTTATTCTTCTTTATAAAGAGAGTTGTATCTGCTTTTCCTCTAACAAATCCTTGATCAAGAAGGAAAGTGCTTAACCTCTCATACCAAGCTCTAGGAGCTTGCTTAAGACCATATAAGGCTTTCTTGAGGTGATAAACATGATCCGGATGATGTTCATTTTGAAAACCCGGAGGTTGTTCTACATAAACTTCCTCCGTATAAAACCATTTAAAAAGGCGGATTTTACATCCATTTGAAAAAGTTTGAATCCTTTAACACAAGCAAAGGCTAGAAGAACTCTTATAGCTTCCAATCTTGCTACTTTGGAGCATAAGTTTCTTCATAATCAATTCCTTCTTCTTGATTATAGCCTTTTGCAACTAGCCTTGCTTTATTTCGAATGATTATGGCGGATTCATCACATTTATTTTTGAATACCCATTTAGTACCAATGACCGGATGGTCTTTAGGTCTGGGCACCAAGTCCCAAACTTGGTTTCTTTCAAATTGATGTAATTCCTCTTGCATTGCTATAACCCAATCATTGTCTGAAAGGGCTTCATCAATCTTAGAGGGTTCAATTTTCGAAATGAAAGCTGAAAAAGTAACTTCATTCAAAGTGCTTTTTCTGGTTCTTACTCCTTGATTTGCATCACCTATCACTTGATCCAGAGGATGACTCCTACTGTATCTCCATGATTTTGGTTGAGTTTGAACACTGTTTTCATAAGCATTTTCACAATGTTTTTCGTTTAGAATCATCTTGCAAATCTTTTTCCGTATTTGTTGAAATAGAAGTTTGGTTTGTTACAGAAAATCATCATCATCATCCAAGGACTTGTTAGATTTAGTTTCACGAAAACAATATGCATAGATTCTTCAACGGTGTGATTACGAGTATTATAAACTCTATATGCTTTACTTCTACTTGAATAACCCAAGAATATACCTTCATCGACTTTGGAATCAAATTTTCCCAAGCCGTCCTTACCATTATTGTGGATGAAGCATTTACATCCAAAGATATGTAAGTGAGCTAAGTTGGGTTTTCTTCCTTTGTAGAGTTCATAGGGAGTTTTGTCCAATTTCTTTCGGAGATATGCCCTGTTTGATATGTAACAGGCAGTGCTCATAGCATCACCCAAAACACTTGAGATGTTTGGTTCTCATTTAGCATTGATCTTGCCATTTCAAGTAAGCACTCTATTCTTTCTTTCAACAACTCCATTTTTTGTGGGGTTCTTGGAGCCGAGAAGTTATGATTGATTCCCATACTATCACGAGAATTCTCCAAAGGCATGATTCTCAAATTCTCCACCATGATCTGTACAAATACCGCAATAGATAATCCTTTCTCGTTTTGGACCTTCTTGGCAAACACAATAAATTGATCAAATGTTTTATCTTTTGATGATAAAAGAATGACCCATGTAAATCTTGAGAAATCATCTACTATAACTAATGTATAAAGATTGCCGCCAAGGCTCTTTACTCTAGCTGGTCCAACTAAATCCATATGGAGTAATTGGAGAGGTCTATTAGTTGATATTTGTTTTCGACTTGAAAGAAGATTTGGTTTGTTTACCTTTTGACATGCATCACAAATCATATCATTTTTAAAAGAAAGTTTTGGTAAACCAATAACCAATTCCTTTTTCGTAGTTTATCAAGTTGAATCATATTGACATGTCCTAAACGTTTATGCCATAACCAACTTTCATCTAAGTTACCAACAAAACATTTTTCGAATCGAATTGTTTTTAGACAGATTAAGAGTATAACAATTACCTTCTCTTGGAGCTCTGAATAATGCTTTGGATTTAATACTATCTAAAGAGAGAGCATCCTTACTTACAATCAAACATTCTTCGAATCAAAGATGACTAGGTTTCCTTTGTCCGTGCTTTGACTCACACTGAGGAGGTTGTGACATAATCCATCCACAAGATAAACATCTTTGATTTGAGGTCCATTGCTATTTCCAATTTTGCCAATGCCAGCAATTCTTCCGGACTCATTTCCACCAAATGTTACCTTGCCACCATCCTTATGTTTGATTGAAGCAAATTTGGATTGGTCTCCGGTCATATGTCTTGAGCATCCACCGTCAATGTACCACTTATTGGGATTTGATGCTCTAAGACAAATCTGCATAAGAAGAGATATCATCTTTTAGGTACCCAATATTCTTTGGGTCCTTTTGGGTTAGTTTGTGTCTTAGGAATCATATAGGATCCCTTAGGCACCCATTGATAGTTTCCTACGGGTTTGATTGATCTATCTTTCTTATGAAAACATGAAGAAGTAGTATGACCTTTTCTATTACAATAGTTGCAATGTGCAAAAGGATTTGAGGTATGGACAGATTTTTGAAAATAATTCATGTAAGATCTTTGTCCATGTTTCTTTTGCCTTTCTTTTGTCATAATCGGGTTTGTAACCAATTCCCGATTTGTCATTTGTAAATCTTTCTTTGTTTCAAAATTACCTCAAGCATTTCACTTCCTCTAGTGAATTTTTCAAGAGTCTTTGTAAGGTATTCATTTTTCTTTTTCGTAATAGAACATTCATCACATATGATATTTTCAGGAACTGAAAGATTTTCTACTTGTTGTTCAAGTGTTGTATTCTTCCTTTTTAAACCAAAATATTTTTCAGCAAGTTCATCAAATTCATTTTGAACAAGTTTGTATTCAGTAGACAATTCATTATAAGTTGGTTTTGCATCATGATTAGAACAAGTAGAGTTTTCCTTTTCACAAGCAGAGATAGGTGTAGAAATCGTTTGAACTTGTTCTTCTAATAGTTTGATTTTTCTTTTTGAAAATAAGAGCTCTTTTGCGGTTTTCTTAAATTCGGTATAAAGAGAATCATATGTTGAAGATAATTCATCATAAGGTAAATCGAATTACTTACCTCTTCGTTGTCCGATTCCTCTTGAGCCACAAGGCGTAGATTGGCACTTTGTTCCTCTTCTCGCCTCATCTTCATCGATGAGCCGTTGCCCCATATAGCCGATACATAAGCTCTTTTCTTGAACTTATTGAATTTCTTTTCTTTGTTTTTCAGCTGCGGACATTCTGATTTGATGTGGCCTGGTTTCTCACATTCATAGCATATAATTGGTTTCTTAGCTTCTGTGCTAGAATTTCCTTTGTGAAACCTTCTGTGAGATTAGTCCTTTTTGTAGAATTTCTTGAATCTTCGAACCATCATTCCTAGCTCACCATCTTCATCTTCATCTTCTTCATCGTCATCTGATTTAGCTTCTTTGATGGTTTTAAGAGCTATTCCCTTGTTCTTGACATTGATATCATTTAGTCCCTTTTGAAATATATTCAGAAAGGCTGCCAAATAGTGCTGCCACGGAGGCCATTGATTCGCCTCGAGATTCTTCAATTGCAGTGACCTTGGCTTCCCATTCCTTGGTGAGAATATTTAGTATTTTCCTCACTTGGGCAGGTTGTTCATATTCTTTTCCCAAGGCAATGAGTTGATTGATCGGGTGAGTGAATCTGAGTTGAAATTCACCAATAGATTCTCGGTCTTCATCGCAATAGATCGTATTCAGTCATGAGAGTATTGATACGATTTTCTTTGATCGCAGTTGTTCCTTCATGAGCTATTTCAAGAGCATCCCACATTTGCTTAGCAGATGGCAAAGTGCAGATTCTGAAGTACTCTTTTTGGCCAAGAGCACTTTGGAGCATATGAATTGCCTTCATGTTGAGAGTGACTTGTTTCTTATCATTGTCATCGTACTCTTCTTCTTTCTTGGGAGTTCTGATATCAGCTACAACTGAGGAAGGAACATAGTTTCCTTTTCAAAGACCCTCCACAAACCAAACTCGGAGGCCATTACATAGACCCCGAACTTAGCCTTCCGAATGAGTAGTGTTCTCCATTGAAACACGGGGGTCGGTTGATTGAGGCTCCATCTGGTAGAATTCCTTCCATTGGATCTTTGTGTCTAGGATGTTAATCCTTCAAATTGACAACGAGGCTCTGATACCAAATGAAAACGAAAGGAAATCACCAAGAGGGGGGTGAATTGGGGATTTTAAAACTTTTATAATAACTTTGCACCCAAGTCGAAGCTAAACGTAAAGAGATAGGGAAGAAGAGCTTGACACGTAAAGTTTATCCTGGTTCGGTCTAAATTCTTGACCTACGTCCAGGTCCCAGACTCTCGGGTTTTTCTACTATCACTTTAACTCGGATACACACTCGTACTCAAGGATTATCCTCTCTCTAGGATACACTCCCCTTACAAGTTGTAATCTGAAATCCCAATCTCCAAGTCCCCTTGACTTGAGATCTTTTACAATGAATGAATAATTTGAATATAATCTCTCTCACGAGAAGGTAATGATAAACACCGAGGCTCTTTGTATATCAAAATACAATACAGAAAGAAAACTGAATGTATAAGAATTCTTGAGCTTGCTTTTCGTTTCTGCTTAATCTTTTGTTCTTCTTCTAAGTTTGTAATCAGCTCTTTATATAGTGGTGAGTTGTTATGTGACCGTTACTTCTCAACTTAGCATGTTCTTCATTTGAAATTCAGTTTGATGAGGATTATAGCCGTTGGGTCCTGAACTTCAGCCGATTCAATTCCTGGAGTAATATCTCACAAGTTAAGCGAGGCTCGAGTTCATTAGTGATTAGGCTCGAGTTTAACACTATTCATGCCTAAGAGTTTTGGTTGCTCGATTAGAGTGGACTGGAGCATGAGTATAAACTCGGAGTTTGTACACTTGCTTTTCTTTCTTCGGATGAAGGGCTCGAGTTCATTATTCTTAGGCTCGAGTTCAGCTTAATTTATTCCATGACTTATTGAAGTGAACTGGAGGTTTGAGCTTAAACTCGGAGTTTGAAAAGAAGGAAAACTTGGGAGCTCTTCGCAAGGGAAAACTCGAGCTTGTAATAACAGTGCTCGAGTTTACCTATTTTGTAAACTCTTCTTCGTTTGTCAAACCATAGAGTAAACTCTACACAAAAGCATTAGGCTTGAGTCCATATACTTGGGCTCGAGTGTTCATTAAATTATAGCCATAGAAACAAGTGAACTCTACTCAAAAGAATAAACTCGGAGTTTAAAGAGATACAATTTAATTAGAAAACTTCCCGCCATGGGAAAACTCGAGCTTGTCTATACGGGCTCGAGTTTACTTGTTTGTAAACTCTTTATTATTATATCATGAGGGTTTAGGCTCGAGTCTATTTACTCGGCTCGAGTTCGTTATGCTGAAAATATCTGATGAGCTCTGTTTGCAGAGAACTCGAGTTTGCTTAGTTAGGCTCGAGTTTTGCGGTGACAAAGTGATTTTGACTCTTTTGTCATTTTAAAAGTATTCGTACTTGTTTACAATTGTTATTAATCATCAAAACACATAGAGAACTAACAAATGATTCATTATATAAAAAAATATAAAAATTAAGACATGGCAAAAGCCGTTAAAATTAACAATAATTTTAATGGTATGGGGGTTGATAACCAAAACATGAAACATCAAGGTTTGTAATTTCAATTTTTGGTTAAGGTTCAATTTTGCCCTAGAAGTAACTGTTAGTTCTCCATTGGTTTTGATGATAACTGACAATTGTAAACACAAATTGAAGTTTGTCTTTGTTAAGTTGAAAAACTTACTGTCAAAGGCAAACTCAAGTTTTGGTTTGGAAACTCGAGTTTGGACTTGAGAGATAGTAGCTCAAGTTTTTACAAAGTTAGACAAACTCGAGTTTGGATTTTGAAACTCGAGTTTTGTTCATACAGAGAGCTCCTAAGTTTTTCAAAGGCAAAGCAAAATCGAGTTTAGGTTTTGAAACTCGAGTTTTGACAAGACAGAGAGCTACCAATTTTTCAAACTTAGCAAAACTTCAGTTTCCATTTGGAAACTCGAGTTTGTGCCAAACAGAGAGCTCTCTAAGTTTCCAAGGTTACAGCATACAGAGAACAATGTTCAATTCTGAACTTGTGAATACTCCAGTTTTCATTTGACAATGTAAACACAAATTGAAGTTTGTCTTTGTTAAGTTGAAAAACTTACTGTCAAAGGCAAACTCAAGTTTTGGTTTGGAAACTCGAGTTTGGACTTGAGAGATAGTAGCTCAAGTTTTTACAAAGTTAGACAAACTCGAGTTTAGTTTTGGAAACTCGAGTTTAGGTCTTACAGATAAGAACTCAAAGTTTCTAAAGGTTTGAAAACTCCAACTTCAATTTGAAAACTCCAGTTTTGAATAAGCAGAGAAGTTTCCATTTTTCAAAGATTTATGGAAACTCGAGTTTCACTTTGCAAACTCGAGTTTAGGCCAAGCAGAGAGCTCTGCTAAATTTGAACCTTTTGAAAACTCCAGTTTTGATATGGAAACTCCAGTTTTGAGATTTTGGACTTAAACATGTTTTCTCATCAAAGGTCCAAAACTCAAGTTTGTCACTTAATGACTCGAGTTTTGAACTCTTCTCAAAACCTACTTCAAAGACCAAATCGCGACATTCTTCTCTGGATGGAGAAAACTCGAGTTAGGTTTTGGAAACTCGAGTTTAGACTTTTAATGAAAAATGAAAACTAGTTTTGATGAACAAACTCGAGTTTGTGTCGTTGGTTTTGAATTTCAAACTGGACGAATTTGTGAAATCTTTGTGTTTAAATCTAATACTTCATATCATCACTCATTACTATTCCTAACTATGTTTAATGAGTTTGTTAGTGAGTTTCAGATGATTTAGAGAGAAATAAATGAAGCATTAGCATAAAGCATAAAGTGATGTCAGCTCATTAAATGCAAAGTCCAGAAAACTTGCATCCTTTTGGACAATCATTCTACACACGTTGCAAAGGGATTAATGTTTCCTTTCCACATCCAGTAGCTGCTCTTCCAACGGATTAAAAGTCAAGAAGTCAAGCATAAACTTATGTGCAGCTGGATTAACCAAAGAATAGAGAGAGAAGAAGACCAAAATTTCAAATAATCCATTCTTAATGTTGGCAACGGTCACATTGAAGATTACAATGGTCATTTAATGTTCTCTTGGTATAAATAGAGATGGATTCAATTCTACTCAACAACCAATCTGTTGAAAACGAAAATCATTCAAGTTTCCAACTACTCTTTGAGTTTTTCTTGTGTAGAGTATCTTTTGATACATTGTACTTCAGTGTTTATCTTTATCCACTCTTAGAGAGAGTTCATTTATTGTAAATCATTCATTGTAAGAATCTCAAGTCAGAGAACTTGGAGATTGGGATATTGATTGCAACTTGTAAAGGGGAGTATATAACATCCTCCATTTTACTTAACATAATTACTAATTAAGGGTTGATCAACAACTACGTAATGCTTCATTACTTGCCAAAACATACAAAATAAATCAGAGTATGCAGAATGAGCCCTAACGTGACAATATACAATCATCCAACATATGCCAAAAAGACAGAAGCACTACTTCTAGCAAAGTAGCCTAAGCTTCCGAGGTCTTCCCTGATGGACCCGCACAGGAACTATCACCTGAAAAATGTGGTAACCATCAATCCAACTTATTAGGAATACTAATATGTCTTGGTGAGGTGCCAAGTGGAACAATTTATATAACAAAGTATTAAAAATATAATTCATCAATATACACAAATTTCATATAATGAATTCTGTATCGCAATTTTCATTAACACGATTCTCAATATGCCTCCCACCAATCCAACCGAACCGCCTTATTTCCTCCGACAAGACCAATGGGCTAAGTTACATCCATGTTACTGGTTACTCAAAAGCTCACTGGTTATGTGATGAGATTCAACCAAAATCTTCAGAGCACTTGTTCCAGACCATGGGTCTTTTCCCCTCGTTGAACTAGTGGGGTGTCGTAAGCCCTCATTGAACTAGTGGGCCAGTCCCTCATTGAAAAGGTGGGACAATATAAAGCCAACCATCGTGCACCAATGGAGGCCTCACCACGTGGTGGAATAAACTACTCCATTTCTTCCCAATCTAACCCTTTCCATAATTATCTCAATTCTCAATCATATATAAAAATATGTATATACTTCACAATTCAAATCATAAGGTTCCACAAGGAAATTTCTATTAAAATATTCATAATCATTTCATAAAATACTCACAACCTATGTCTCAAAATCAAAAGCTTTCTATAAATGATTCTACTTTTGAAAAATGTTTTGTTAGTAATTTATATGATAGTTGGCTATGGCAGAAGCGTTTAGCTCATGTCACTATTATTCAACTTGACAGATTACTCAAAAAGGATTTGGTAATTGGTGTTCCAAAACTCCGTTTTAAAAATGATATGATTTGTGATGCTTGGCAAAAAGGAAAACAAACCAAATCATCTTTCAAATCTAAATATGAGATTTCAACTACTAGACCTCTTCAATTACTTCATATGGATCTAGTTGGACCAGCTAGAGTAAGAAGCCTTGGTGGCAATCTTTATACTTTGGTTATAGTTGATGATTTTTTTAGATTTGCATGGACTATATTTTTGTCATCTAAGGATGAAACATTTGATCAGTTTGTTGATTTTGCCAAGAAGGTCCAAAACAAGAAAGGCTTTGTTATTTCAGGAATCGGACTGATCATGGTGGAGAGTTTGAAAATCATGCCTTTACAGGGTTTTGTGACAATATGAGAATTGATCACAACTTCTCAGCCCCAAGGACTCCTCAACAAAATGGTGTTCTGGAGAGAAAGAATCGAGTCCTCACCGAGATGGCAAGAGCAATGCTGAATGAGAATAACACTTCCCAAGTGTTTTGGGATGATGCAATGAGTACGGCTTGCTACATCTCAAATCGGGCATATCTCCGAAAGAAATTAAACAAGACCCCTTATGAGCTGTATAAAAGAAGAAAACCAAATCTGGGTCATTTGCATGTGTTTAGATGTAAGTGCTTCATCCATAATAATGGTAAGGATAACTTGAGAAAAATTGATCCCAAGGCGGATGAAGATATATTTTTGGGTTACTCTAATAAAAGTAGAGCTTATAGAGTCTTTAATATTCGTACCCGTATTGTTGAAGAATTTATGCATGTTGCATTCTGTGAATCTAAGTCTAACAAATCCAAGGATGATGATGAAGAAAATGTTTTCAAAAATCAATTCTTTTCGAAAACTACTCCTGCCTCTATTGAAAATCCTGAAAATGTTTTCGAAGTTGATCCTCAAAATAATTTAGAAAACCCCGATCAATCTCAGCCTAGAGCTTGGAAGTTCATAAGGAATCATCCTTTGGACCAAGTAATAGGTGATGTAAATCAAGGTGTAAGGACCAGAAATAGTACTTTGAATGAAGTTACATTTTCCGCCTTTATATCGGAGATTGAACCCTCTAAGATTGATGAAGCCCTTTCAGACAATGATTGGGTTATAGCAATGCAAGAGGAGTTACACCAATTTGATAGAAATCAAGTTTGGGATTTGGTACCTAGACCTAAAGACCATCCAGTCATTGGCACTAAATGGGTATTCAAGAACAAACGAGATGAATCAGCAATCATTATCCGGAACAAGGCAAGATTGGTTGCTAAAGGATATAATCAAGAAGAAGGAATTGATTGTGAAGAAACTTATGCTCCAGTGGCAAGATTGGAAGCCATAAGAGTTCTTCTAGCCTTTGCCTATGTCAAAGGATTCAAGCTCTATCAAATGGATGTGAAAAATGTTTTTCTAAATGGTTTTATTCAGGAGGAAGTTTATATTGAACAACCTCCTGGTTTTCAAAATGATCATCATCCAAGTCATGTTTATCGCCTTAAGAAAGCTCTTTATGGTCTTAAGCAAGCTCCTAGAGCTTGGTATGAGCGATTAAGCAAATTCCTTCTTGATGAATGATTTGTTAGAGGAAAACCAGATACAACTCTTTTCATTAAGAGTAATAAGCTTAATGAAATTTTAATTGTCCAAATTTATGTAGATGATATTATTTTTGGTGCTTCTAATGATGCTTTATGTAAAGAGTTTGCTAAGAACATGCAGGGAGAGTTTGAGATGTCTATGGTGGGAGAACTCAACTATTTCCTTGGTCTGCAAATCAAGCAAAGGAAGAATGAAATCTTCATCTCTCAGACCAAGTATCTCAATGATCTGCTGAAGAAGTTTGGAATGAACCAATGCAATGGAGCTAATACTCCAATGAGCTCAACCACATCTTTGGATGCTGATGAAGAGGGCAAGGACTTCAAGATTACAAGATATAGAGGAATGATTGGTTCATTGCTCTATCTTACTGCAAGTCGCCCAGACATCCAATTCAGTGTGGGGATGTGTGCAAGGTTCCAATCTACTCCCAAGGAGTCTCATGCTGAGAATGTGAAGAGGATCTTCAGATACCTTGCTGACACAAAGACCCTTGGCTTGTGGTTTCCCAAAGGTCAACCTGAACATTTGGTGGCCTACTCAGATTCAGATCATGCCGGTTACAAGACGGATAGAAAGAGCACAAGTGGCCAATGTCAATTTCTTGGTGGCTCACTTGTCTCTTGGTTTAGCAAGAACCAAACAACCGTCTCTGTGTCATCAAATGAAGCTGAGTACATTGCTGCATCTAGTTGTTGTGCTCAAGTCCTCTAGCTCAAGCAACAACTATCTGACTTGGGAATCAATTTGAAGGAGATCCCAATATTGTGTGACAACACAATCACAATAAGCTTGGCAAAGAATCCAGTTCAACATACTAGGACCAAGCATATTGATGTGAGACATCACTTCATAAGGGATCATGTTCAAAAGAAGGATGTCAAAGTCATGTTCATTCCAACTCATCTTCAACTTGCTGACATCTTCACCAAACCATTGGCTAAGGAGCAATTTAATTTCATTAGAAGAGAATTGGGAATAGTAAATCCCAATGAGTTGTAAGCATTTCTTATCTCAACTGTTAGTTATGGTTTTGATGACTATTAGATGCTAACTTAAGTTTCGGAGTGTGTAGTAAAGTTTTATGCAGGATCTTTTAAATTTCTGAAGTTTGCTGTCAGAGGAAGCAAACTCGAGTTTTGAAATCAAAACTCGAGTTATCGGGGACAGAGAGTAAGCACTGAGTTTGGGAAAACTGGAAACTCGAGTCATTAAGTATGAAACTCGAGTTTCGGACAGACAGAGAGCAACACACCTAATGAAGAAAACTGGAAACTCGAGTTAATAAGTGGAAACTCGAGTTTTCATCACGGAAGTTCAAGGGTTCACAACACACTCTTGAAATCCAGGTAAGTTCTTCGCGCCTTATTTAAATATCACTGTTCTGAGTGCATATTAGAACTTGCTCTACTCTCTTTCAGTCTCTCTGGCTTCTCTCATCTTTCTCTCCACTCTTCATCTTTCTCTCATTTTCGCAACCCTAAGACAAATGGCCTCCAAATCTTCTCACGAAAATGATCTAGACTACGAAGCTTCACCATCTCCTCCTCCACTGCAAAGACCCAGACGACTGAAAAGCACCCCCAGATGATTTCATTATGGGATCGACAAGAGTATACCTGGGGTTCCTTCGTTTCAACCAGGTCCCTCTCCTAAACCAAAGGGAGTCACAATACAATAACCTCCCAAGGAACAAGAACCTGCCATAGACAAAGGGAAAAAGAAGGTAGGCGAATCGTCCAAGCCTCCTAAGCAGAAGAGGTCAAAGATATCATCCAAAACTAGAGGCACTGAAAAGGGTCCAACTTCGTCCAAGGAAGCTCCTTCTATTGACCAACCCTCTGAGGAACCACCAACAGTGCCAAATGCCATAGAGGAAATCTACAAGCACTCCTCTCCTCCTCCTCAGTTTTGCAAATGACTCTTCTTTTCTGTCTAATGAATTAGCAGCAAAATTTAAAGAAACTTTCATGAAGAAAGACTTATGTCCTGTCGTATTTGTCGATTTAGGAAAACTAAAAGATGATTGCAATATTGATCTTTTTCCTTGGCTTTCTTCCTTTGAGTCTTTCCTATCCATCTCTGCTCCATATACTCCCAATCTAGTTGATTATTCTATTTTAACATGGAATGGGATAATTTGGAAGACTGTGATAACATGTTGGTTGAGGAAAGAGTTTCTACCCAAGTCAAAGGGGTAAAATGCACTATTTCTGCCTCCATTATCAATTCCATTCTGAGAATTGATAATCCTCCTCCTGTTCCAACTATTCAATATTCCAATAGAGAGATTTTTGAGATCTTACGACCAAATGAACCTGTTCCTGAAAATCAGTTGGTCCATCTCTCCTTTACTCCTGTATCCATGCCTCATATCCATAGAGTGTTATGGTACATCTACTCTCGAAACATGATTCAAAAGGGTGGCAACTTTACTCATTTTGCCAAAAAAGATTATCCCCTTTTTGCTGCTATTGTCAATAAAGTCCCAATCAATCTTGGCCATTGGATTTTCCAGGAAATCACTAAATTTAGATTTTCATCTAGAAGGCCTTCTCATATTCCATACCCTTCTCTTGTGTTAGTCATTCTCTATTATTTCAAAATCTGGCACATTGGTGGACGTGACACTTTGAAAACTCCTACTGTATTTGGCAAGGCTCAGCTCAATCTAATGAGGATTAATTTTGAAGCTGAAGGATCTGGACAGTCAAGAGCTTCATTTGCTAGAGCTCAAGAAGCACAATCTGCTCCACCTCCTCCTAAATATTCATTGCCCACTGATTTTGATACTAGAGTCAAGGCCATTGTGGATAAGGCCATTGCTGATATGACTGAGAAAATTGAAATGGAAGTTGGTCGATTAGTGTCTGAAGTGACCAAAGGTAACTCAGATATGGTGGATGCCCAGGAGGAAATGAAGGACGAAATTGCAACTATCTCTGGCCACATGGTAGATCAAGATGCCAAACTAACTACCTTGCTCATTTCACAAGAACATATGGATGACAGATTAGTTGCTCTTGTGAAGAAGCTGAATTCTGGCCCCTTTTCTTCCACTTTTAGGACTCCTGCTAGATTGAAACCTGAGCCATCTTCACCCTCTTCCTCAACTTCATTCACTTTCACTACTCCCATGGTCCAATCCTCTGAACCTATCCCTTCTACCCTCGCTACTAAGATTATTCCACCTTCTCCTGCCTCCACAGTCAAACTTCCATCTCCACTTGATCCCTCTATCTCAGCTCCATCCTCTTTTGTTGATGACAAAGGGGGAAAAGAACCAGAGAAACCAGAGCATTAGAGATTAGAGTGTCTTGAAGAGTTTGTTTGAAGTTTTTGTTGTTGTTTTTAAGTCTGTGTTTAATTTTGTGTTTATGCTTTTGCAAAATCAGATGTATAAGTGCATCAATATGTTTTAACTGCTATGATTTGATTTTGCCTAATCTTCTGATGTAAAGACCTCAAGTTGAAATGAAATGAAATACTCTCTTTTATCATTCGATTCAGCTATGCCTAACTCTGTCATACTGTGTAAATGCCTCAATATGCCAATTTGTTGAATCTGTCAAACTGCATAACTGTCTTTTTGCATTTCAACTCATTTTGAGCAAAATCATTTTTAAAATCTCAAATCTGTCAAACTAGTTGCAATTCTGGTTTACAAGTGTTGTCATCATCAAAAAGGGGGAGAATGTTAGTTCTCTATTGTTTTTGATGATAACTGACAATTGTAAACACAAATTGACGTTTGTCTTTGTTAAGTTGAAAAACTTACTGTCAAAGACAAGCTCGAGTTTTTGTTTGGAAACTCGAGTTTGGACTTGATAGAGAGTAGCTCAAGTTTTTACAAATTAGACAAACTCGAGTTTGGATTTTGAAACTCGAGTTTTGTTCATACAGAGAGCTCCTAAGTTTTTCAAAGGCAAAGCAAACTCGAGTTTAGGTTTTGAAACTCAAGTTTTGACAAGACAGAGAGGTACCAATTTTTCAAACTTAGCAAAACTCCAGTTTCCATTTGGAAACTCGAGTTTGTGCCAAACAGAGAGCTCTCTAAGTTTCCAAGGTTTGTTGGAAACTCGAGTTTGGTTTTGGAAACTCGAGTTTACAGCATACAGAGAACAATGTTCAATTCTGAACTTGTGAAAACTCCAGTTTTCATTTGACAAGGTTTTTCAAAGTTTTTCTATTTCAAATTGGAAGAATTTGTGAAATCTTCGTGTTTAAATCTAATACTTCATATCATCACTCATTACTATTCCTAACTATGTTTAATCAGTTTGTTAGTGAGTTTCAGATGATTTAGAGAGAAATAAATGAAGCATTAGGATAAAGCATAAAGTGATGTCAGCTCATTAAATGAAAAGTTCAAAAAACTTGCATCCTTTTGGACAATCATTCTACACACGTTGCAAAGGGATTCATGTTTCCTTTCCACATCCAGTAGCTGCTCTTCCAACGGATTAAAAGTCAAGAAGTCAAGCATAAACTTCTGTGCAGCTGGATTAACCAAAGAGTATAGAGAGAAGAAGACCAAAACTTCAACTAATCCATTCTTAATGTTGGCAACGGTCACATTGAAGATTACAACGGTCATTTAATGTTCTCTTGGTATAAATAGAGATGCATTCAATTCTTCTCAACAACTAATCTGCTGAAAACGAAAATCATTCAAGTTTCCAACTACTCTTTGAGTTTTTCTTGTGTAGAGTATCTTTTGATACATTGTATTTCAGTGTTTATCTTTATCCACTCTTAGAGAGAGTTCATTTATTGTAAATCATTCATTGTAAGAATCTCAAGTCAGGGAACTTGGAGATTGGGATATTGATTGCAACTTGCAAGGGGGAGTATATAACATCCTCCATTTTACTTAACATAATTACTAATTAAGGGTTGATCAACAACTAAGTAATGCTTCATTACTTGCCAAAACATACAAAATAAATCAGAGTATGCAGAATGAGCCCTAACGTGGCAATATACAATCATCCAACATATACCAAAAAGACAGAAGCACTACTTCTAGCAAAGTATCCTAAGCTTTCGAGGTCTTCCCTGATGGACCCGCACAGGAACTATCACCTGAAAAATGTGGTAACCATCAATCCAACTTATTAGGAATACTAATATGTCTTGGTGAGGTGCCAAGTGGAACAATTTATATAACAAAGTATTAAAAATATAATTCATCAATATACACGACACAAAATTTCATATAATGAATTATGTATCAAAATTATGTATCGCAATTTTCATTAACACGATTCCCAATATGCCTCCCACCAATCCAACAGAACTGCCTTATTTCCTCCGACTAGACCCATAGGCTAAGTTACATCCATGTTACTGGTTACTCAAAAGCTCACTGGTCACGTGATGAGATTCGGCCAAAATCTTCAGAGCACATATCCCAAACCATGGGTCTTTTCCCCTCATTGAACTAGTGGGGTGTCGTAAGCCCTCATTGAACTAGTGGACCAGTCTCTCATTGAACAGGTGAGACAATATAAAGCCAACCATCGTGCACCAATGGAGGCCTCACCACGTGGTGGAATAAACTACTCCATTTCTTCCCAATCCAATCCTTTCCATAATTATCACAATTCTCAATCATATATAACAATATGTATATATTTCACAATTCAAATCATAAGGTTCCACAAGGAAATTTCTATTAAAATATCCATAATCATTTCACAAAATACTCAAACAATATATCAACACACATAATAAGTGGAAAGTGGTTACCTCTCGCCGAAGCTAACTATTATGACACTGCTCCTAATCGAAGAGCTCAAACACATGCCAAAAATCAATCTACCACAACCAATTTACTAACCATTAATAACTCTTCAAAACTCTACATATTCAAAGTTATAACTTATAATTTCATAAATTAAAAATATACAAATTTTAATAATAAATTTGGAATGCTTGAAGTGGACAAATTAGGACAGGACTGAAAAATTAGGGAGGCCATTGCAACTATTAATTCTCCTTTCTATTTATTATTAATTAATAATTCCTTTTTTTTAACAATACTATTATTTATTACCATTCTATTTATTTTATTATTATTATTATTATTATTACTACTACTACTACTAATTATTATTATTATTATTATTTTCTGCAATTAGTTTAAACAAATTCCAATACCGATCTCCCTATTTACTTATGTGTGGACTTTTGCGGCATTTTATTTTATTTTATTTTTTAATCACCTTCATCATTATTTCTCCCATCCGAATATTGTTTTCTTTATTGACATGAGGTTAGATTTCCATTATCGAGTCCAAGACTTATATTATTTGGACTCTGATGAGCAAAGCAAAAGAATACCCAATGTGAATAGAAGAAAACTATCACATGCATAAAATCTAGTATTAAAAAAAAAATTAAAGCATAAGACTCGATGTGGATGGAACTTTTAGTTAGAGGAGTATCACTCATTATATAGACCTCTCTTCACACCATTTCTATCCACTTTCGACAAGAAATATTGAGTTCTTGCGTCAACTATATATTTGCTATCAATACATTATTAAATTAAGAGACCTCCTATTTTTATTTTATTTTATTTTTCAATCATGTGCAGGTTTATGTATTTACGTAACAGGACTTTCTCATTCTCTTTTCTTACATGCAGCGGCTCACCTGTTAGAAGTATTAGGTGGTTAGTTGAATGGTTAGTGAATTAGTTAGGGCCCTAGTCTATATAAGGGGTCTTAACTAATGGGATAAGTGTGTGTTGGGTGTGGAGCCCTCACCAAGTGTGTTGGGTGTGGAGTCTCACAAGAGAGGGAGGTAACATGGTCTCCTTCTAGGTTTTAGAGTTAACCCAAGAGGGTTACTCATTGTAAGGGGATGTTCCTCTTTTGTTAATAATACAAGAATCTTCATCTTCTCTATATTGTATCTCTATTTGCTTCTCTAATCACATATGTTTACATGGTATCAAAGCCAGGTTGTATTGTGGGCCTGCTTATATGCTTCTTGCTTATAGTTCTTGCTACAATCATTGCTCCAAAAATGCAGTTTAGTTTTATGGTTCCTATATGTTGAAGAAGAAGGCCAAACTTTCAAGAATGGCCCAAGACCTGCCAAAAATTCAAGATCTCGTCTGCTTCTTAGAGATTCACGGCCCACAAAATCAAGAAAATGCCCAGAAACCCATCAGAAATACAAGATGTGGGTACCAAGATTCTAAACCACGGATGATTCGACCCGAGAACCCAAGAACCAGAGGTGATCTTCGATTTCTCATTTCCATTCTCCAAAACTCTCAGGATTCTCCCAAAGGTCTAAACTGATTCTGCAACCTGACCACCGTGAACGTGTTCATCGTGTCTGTCCAAGTTCGCTATCTCTAAAACATCCGAGTTGTGAAACAGATCGACGATGTCGGGGGAGAAAGTTCAGGTGGTTCCATGATTTTCTGCAAGATCGCATAAATTAAAGATCAGGAATTTCGCCTCCTTCTGCTAATTTCGTCGCCGTCAAGACCAGCAATGGAGCGACATCAAATTTTCCGGCCATGTCATTCACAAACACCGGTGAAAAAAAAATCGTCTCACCGATTCAGAACATCGCCTAAGACTGCCATGTGCGCCGTCACTTTCTTCTTGAACGACGGCATTCGCTCCTGATTGTGCATCCGTTGTGTTCACCGTCGCCACCCTATTCGAATGACGGTGCTCTGTCTGTGTACGTGTGGTGCTCTGTGTTGGTCGTGGATTTTGATTCATAGCCGAACGACGTCTCTGATTGGGCTCCATGGTTTTGCTCGGTGTCGGGTGGATCCCGTTGTGCGGAGTTTGTTGCCATCTTCAATAGCCATCAAATGATTGATGCCAAGGGAATCCTTATTGTGACTGAAGGTTTGACTTCTTCACTTAACATCTCTGTTGTCATTGCTATGAAATTCTTGGGGCGTGATTCCTCAATGGGATGCTATTATGTCATGGAATTTGGAGCTCTGAATACTTTCAAGAATTGTTCGGTTCAAGATGAAGATTTGATGTTATGTGGGTTCCAAGTAGATTTGAGATAGGTGTTGTTGCAGAAAGAGTTGGTGGTAAATTAGGAAATAAGGACGCGACCATGACGCGACCATGTCTTCGTTGCCAAACTCTCGAACTTTCGATGTGTTTCCTTCCTTTAGTTAAGTCTACATAAGCTAAGAAAAAGGACTCCATTAGGACATAATGGATGCATGAAACCTGTGAAGCATGCTGGAAGAATCTGAACCCGAGGAAACTGATTCCTGCGATGATTTGCTATTCAAGTGAACCTCATGCAAAGAATGAGGCACATGAAGTCATCAAATATCTTGAGTATTGTGTTCATAGGTTGCATAATCAAGACCCTGGTATTCATAATATGTTGCTTTCTTTATATGCAAAAAAAAAAAAAGGAAGATGATAGTGCACTTCTTCAATTTCTACAATGCAAATTAAGGATGAGATTCACAATGCTATGTTATGTTTTGAGAAGGCACCTGAAGAAGATCAATTCTATGCATTTCTTTCTGCTGCAAGTGTTATGCAGGGGGAATTCTTCTGATCTCTACCATGCAATTATTTTGTTCTGCTACTGTTTTTTATGGAAGTTCATTGTGGATAATACACTTTGGTTTCTGCATGTGGTGGCTGCTGGATCTCCACCATCATAGTGTTCATGATGCGTGCTAATATGATTAGTTATATTTGGCATGTGCTTTTGTGGCTTGTGGCTTGTAGCTTGTAGAGGCTGCTGTTGGGAATTGCAAAGCTGATAAATATGTTAATGATACAATCAATATGGCAGGAGCAGGAGCATGAGCATAGACAATTAAAGGGTATCTTCAATAATTGGAGCATTTGTTTGCATCAAGTGCTCTGACTTATAGATTGAAGCTAAATCAGCAAGTGAGGATTAACATGGAGAAGAATTTTGGGGATTGAAGAAATCTTTGTATTGTTTTGTGATTGTAGAACTGTTCAATTTAATTCACCTTACCCCTTATTTTATGTTGTTCAAGTTGAACACATTTAAGATAAATGGTGTTCAACTTGAGGGGGCGTGTTAGAAGTATTAGGTGGTTAGTTGAAGTTAGTGAATTAGTTAGGGCCCTAGTCTATATAAGGGGTCTTAACTAATGAGATAAGTGTGTGTTGGGTGTGGAGCCCTAACCAAGTGTGTTGGGTGTGGAGCCCTCACAAGTATGTGGGATGTGGAGTCTCACAAGAGAGGGAGGTAACATGGTCTCCTTCTAGATTTTAGAGTTAACCCAAGAGGGTTACTCATTGTAAGGGGATGTTCCTCTTTTGTTAATAATACAAGAATCTTCATCTTCTCTATATTGTATATCTATTTGCTTCTCTAATCACATATGTTTACATCACCATTCCACTCATATATATATATAAATATATATGCAGCGCTTTGACAGTGAACCTCTACCATGACAGTAGTTTAAATCAGTAGGTGATATATTCTTATCCAACACACAAGACTTCCTACTCTATATAATGCAGCGGTAGTACATGAACATATATATATCTTTTATATATAAACACACACACACATACACCTTGAACCCACAACAACGCCATTTAAATATATATTTGCAATGCTTCAGATTTTTATCGTTAAAACAAGAAGGAAAAAGGAGATTAAAAGTTACCTCTGTTTCCTAGTTTTCAAAGCAGAGCAACCACTTCTTGAGCTCCCTCTCTCACTTTCTCTCAGCGTGTTTCTATAAATATTTTTTTTCCTTTGATCTTTCTTATTGCTGCAAGAAAGCATAATGGCTTATGTAAAGGAGTATGTGGTGGTTCTTTGAGTTGAAGAGGTATGGTGTGATCAGTTGGTGTGCGACTCAAGAGATATGGCGTTGTGATCTTTTGCTGACACTGTGCCCTCTGCATTGTTATTTTTACGTGTTCAAGCCAACAAAGTCTTTGCTCTCCTGTTATGCATTGGGTCAACATGTGGGTAGTGAAGAAACTGATTTGCAAAGTCTAAAAGATAATGGGTTGGAGAAATGAGTAAGATTGAATAGATGGGTTGGTTGGGTTTTGTTGTAGTTGGGCCCAAGTGAAACATAGAGTTTGGTATTGTGATAAAAAGATATATGGCACCCCTCGTCCTTGGGTTCAATTGGCGAAGGGGCCGGACTTCCTCACCTCAAGGGAGGGGGTTCGATCCCTGCGTTGGTCAAGGCGCTGGGGGAGGCATCCTAGGGGTCTAGGAAGCAGTGGAAACAAGTATATTCATTCACAAAAGTGCAGTAAATGGCAGGTAACACGTATATATCCCATTGTGCCTAGCCACTGTCTTCTAATAGTCTCTCTCATCTAACTAGCCCTGTTGTTATTTACTAATAAGCCCTTACTATGGCATATGCATATAACAATACTCCCCCCTTTAAAAGGAATCCTTGTCCACAAGGATTTCATGAGTAGGAGCTGCAACAGTAGAAAAATTAGGGAATTGAGCCTGAATGGTTGAGAGATCCTCCCAGGTAGCATCTTCAGGCTGAGTGAGTTTCCACTAGATCAGAACTTGAGTGATAAGGAGGTTGTGGAGGCGAACAGTCTTACGACTCAAAATCTGTTCTGGTTCAAGTGTGAACTGTCCGTGATCATCCACCGGAGATAAGGACTGAACAATAGGGGTAGAAGGGCCCACATGCTGTTTAAGAAGAGACACATGGAATACCGGATGTACTCTAGTTGTTGACGGAAGTTCAAGTTCATAGGCAACAGCTCCAATCTTCTTTAAGACGCGGAAGGGACCAAAGTACCTTGCAGCCAATTTGTGTAAGGAAGAATTATTGAGCAGATTCCTCCGGAAGGGGTGAAACTTGAGATAGACCATGTCACCAACAGTAAAGTGACGTTCGGACCGATGTTTGTTCGCCTGGTGCACCATGCGGTGTTGTGCTTTCAGCAAATGGTCCTTAAGAAGCTGTAGGACTGATTCGCGAGATAAGCAAGTATGATATACTAAATCATTAGAAGAGTCACCAGCAATGTAGGGAAGATGAACCGGGGGTGCTACCCCATAAACCGCCTCAAAAGGAGTCATTCCAATAGCAGAATGATAAGTCGTATTGTACCACAACTCAGCCAATGATAACCACTTGGTCCATTGCTTGGGGAAATCACCAGTCATGCAACGAAGATAACACTCCAAGCAACGATTAAGGACTTCCGTTTGCCCATCTGTCTGTGGGTGATAAGCAGAAGAATAATGCAAGTTGACACCATATAAACGAAATAATTCCCTCCAAAACTTCCCACAAAAAATAGGGTCTCGATCTGTAACGATAGACTTGGGAAAGCCATGCAGTTTGACAACATTATCCATAAAGATGTGAGCGATATCTACTGCTGTATAAGGATTTTTGAGAGGCATGAAATGGGCAGCCTTTGATAACCAATCAACAACAACTATAATGGTTGTTTTAGAGTAAGATTTCGGAAGGCCACTAATAAAATCCATAGACAATTCAGACCACTGATCGAACCATATTTTTATATGACTTTTCATAATTAAATTGGGATTTTTAATGCATTTTCTCGGACATTATTGCATGATTAAGCATTAATTTGAGTTAGGGACATTTGTATTGAATTAAATGTAATTAGGGGTAAAATGGTCATAATTTGTTAATTATTCATGCAATTGATTCCTTGGACTTTTGATGCTACATTGTGTTTAATCTTACATTGTAGGTGTTTAAGAAGAAAATGAAGATTTTTGAAGGTTATAATTAATGTTTTGAGCCCATGCCTCTTACATTGTAGCTCTTATTCGGATTTGAGCCCATGCCTCTTCAGAAGTGCAATCTTCCAAAGAACCTCCAGCTGCAACATCTAAAATCCCTTTCTCATTAGGCAGAAGACCTTCACGAAAGTATGTAATTAACTGTTCATCAATGATTTGATGGTGTGGACACTTAGCTAAAAGCTCCTGAAAGCGACTCCAGTATTCATAGAAGGACTCCAGAGTGTCTTGTCTGATAGAGAAAATCTCTTCTTTAAGCTCTCCAATCCTTGAATCAGGAAAGTACTTTTCCAAGAAAGCTTTCTTCAAATTACCCCATGAATGAAGAGCATCATTAACATGACTCGGTAGCATCATATACCACTCTTTAGCTTTCCCCTCCAAGGTGAAATAGAACACCTTTAATTTCACATCATCTAAGCGAGCACCAACAGGTTTTATATTTGAGCAAGCCACGTGCAAAGCATTGAGATGGCTATAAGGGTCTTCATTTTCAAGTCCATGGAAGTGAGGTAGTGAATTAAGCAAAGGACCTTTAACCTCAAAATTGACCTCAAGGTTAGGGCATGCAATGTTGAAAGGATCATGAGTGACATCCGATCTTGTTACATCCCTAATAGTTCTCCTCCTTGGTTGAGCATTGGCATCACCTTCCATAACTGTACCTTGTGAAGCACAATCACTTAAGTCAATGAAAAAATCAAGATTAAAAGAGTGATCAGATTCCCCCTCAAATAGGTCGGACATATAAAGCTGTCAAGCAAGCAATGAAACAATGGAGTACCAAAACTGTCTTGCACACAAATGCAAGCAAGAAAATGTGCAAGATGGAAGGAGTAGAAGTGTATGTGAGTATGTATGATGTGTATGGACAAGTAGAAATGCTGGAATGCAAATGCAAAAACAAATAAAATCAAGATATTTGGTTGTTTTTCTCAAAAAATTTGATGTAAGACAACAAGCTATGAAATTTTTTGAAAATTATGAAAAATTGAAAGAAAACCTAATAGGCTCAAAAGGGAAAACCCCGGTCAATCTAAACCAATTGACACTTAGTAAACCAAAGGAGTCAAAATTGACTCCCAAGAACACGCGCCATTGATTTGACGGAAAACCTTAGTCGCCTCTGGGTCAAATCACAATTTACCACAAATTAAAATGCAATACAGTGCAAATAACTCGGGATCGTTCTCTTATCAAAGAGCCTTTTATTTTGAAATCCCTAGGTTAAACTAAGTGCTCAAAACTGTTGGGATCCGTACACGCAGCGGAGTAAAAAAAATTACGAATCCCTTAGGCGGATCGCTCAACGGCGTTTAAATCAAGGTTTAGGGTTTCCGAATCGTACCTTTGCAGAACAATTTGAACTGGTAGGCTACCTTCTCGATCAGTAGAAGCCGACTCTTTAGAATCGCCTTCCTCTACCGGTATCCACACGAACAGCCTTCAGAAACACGAACGGAAGCGTGCTAGCGCCTTTGAACTGTGCGTCTCTCTATTTTCTATCTAGGGTTTCTCGCGGCTTTCTAATACGCTCGACAAAAGTCTCGTAGGTTTTTCCAAACCTTGCAGGCGTATTATATTCAAAACAAATTTTGAATCTGGATTAAGAAATATATTAATTAAATCTATCTGATAGATCTAATCAAATCTATTTATTTAATCCGAATTAAAAGCCCTCTGATTTAATTTATATTTATAAATTAAATCAAGATATGATATTGTTATATTTAATTTAAAATGAGATCCGATATCTCAGTTCAAATTAAATCTGATATGCAATATCTTTATTCGAAAATTAAATCTGAGATACAATATCTCAATTTATTATAGTTATTTAATTTATCAAATAAATTAAATACTATATATAATAATATTATTGTCAATAAATAATGTCATTATTATTTTCAAATTTAATATATATTAAATCAAGATATGATATCATTATATTTAATTTAAAATGAGATCCGATATCTCAGTTCAAATTAAATCTGATATGCAATATCTTTATTCGAATTAATTCATGATTAAAATATGTTCTAATTTACCTTTCAAAGTGTTGTTTGGGTATGGTGAACAACATGGCTCTAGATATTTTACAAATGTTGTATTTTTAAATATGGCCTGCGAGCCATGCCTCTCTCTCTCTAAATAATCTTGATGTACATTCTCTTCTCATCTCACTCCCCTCGAATGTTAAACGAGGTTTCTCATTATGTATTTTCTTTTATTATTTAGAGAAGTCCCCTCATTGGCTTGAGAGGACTCGGGTTAGATGAGCCATGTTGTGTCACGAGTTTTTAATTATGTTTGATGTGATCATTGCATGATTAAATTAGACATTATATGAAATACAATATTGATTGCATTCATATAAATAAAATTAATAGGATTAATTAAATAAATATCAAATAATACCCTCTAAATAAAATCTTAAGTCCCAATGTCGTCAATAAATGAATACTTGTCAAAACCTAGATCACCCATTTGCATGTTCCACCAAAGTGGATGCATCTGAGTAATCTTGGGGAGACAAGAGAGAGTAATGGTGATACTCTATATTCATTATTGTCTTGACTTAATTGAGATCATCAAAACGGTTTTGGATCTCAAGGCATTAGATGGGATTAAACGTGCCGGTCATATGATGATCGAATCCCATCAAGATCTAAGAATTACATGTGATGTAATTGGCAAGGGGTTTGCCTACCTAAATAACTTAATTTAAGCGTCCTGCCAAAGCGGACTTAAATTTAAGCCAAATATGGATCTTAGCCCACTAATTATAATGAGGGTTGTTAATTCAGTGGGAGGTTACTACTTAAACTTTGCATACCTTTAGTTGTAGAATCATGTAGTCTAGTTCTATTTTAACTTACTAATCCAACATTCGGCAAGAGAGGTATGAGACCACAAAGGCCTTTCATTCCTGAAAGATGACTGAAGGTGAATTAGTTAGTCCTCATTTATTGGAAATGAAAGGCTACATTGATCACCTTGAGAGGCTTGAATTCGGATTACAACATGAACAACATGGAAGAATCAATTTCTGAACTGCATGAAATGCTCAAAACTGCTGAGCTAAGCCTTACGAAGAGGCCCAATACTGTTTTGACCGTTCAGAAAGGAAGGGGAATGAAACGGAAAGCCAAGAAGGCAAAACCTCCGAAGGATAGAGTCTGTTTCTTTTACAATGAACTTGGTCATTTGAAAAGGAATTGCAAACTCTACCTCGAAGATCTGGAGAAGAACAAGAAGGATAGCGGGGCTATTGCTTCAAGTATCTATGTCATAGATATTCGCTTTCCACTTCCTCAACATGGGTATTAGATACTACATGTGGATCTCACATTTGAATAAATGTAGGGTCTCAAGGACAGTAGAAAATTGAATGGACGAATCTATGACATAACTACTAAAAGGTTCAAGTCAAATGATTTGAATCCGACCTATCTATGGCATTGTCGTCTAGGCCATATAAATGAGAAACGCATTTCGAAACTCCATAAAGATGGATTTCTTAACTCATTTGATTTTGAATCAATTGAAACATGTGAGTCTTGTTTATTGGGAAAGATGACAAAGGCACCTTTTACTGGACACAGTGAGAGAGCCACCGATCTATTGGGCCTCATACATACTGATGTGTGTGGACCAATGAATAGATCTATCAGAGGAGGTCATTTGTACTTCATTACATTTATAGACGATTTCAGTAGATATGGATATATCTATTTAATGAAATATAAGCCGGAATCTTTTGAAATGTTCAAAATATTCCAAAATGAAGTGCAAAATCAACTTGGCAAAACAATTAAGACACTTCGATCTGATCGGGGTGGTGAATATTTGAGCCAAGAGTTAATTGACCATCTTAGGAGTTGTGGGATCGTCTCACAACTTACTCCTCCAGGAACACCTCAATGGAATGGTGTTTCTGAGCAGAGGAATCAAACTCTATTAGATATGGTTCGATCTATGATGGGTCAAACAAATCTTCCACCTTCCTTTTCTAGAAACGATTGCGTTCACACTAAACCGTGTTCGTCAAAGGCAGTTGAAAAGACACCATATGAGATATGGACTGGGAAGAAACCCAGTTTGTCATTTCTTAAAATTTGGGGATGTGAGGTTTATGTCAAACATCAAGCCTCTGATAAATTATCATTCAGATCCTCAAAATGCCTTTTTGTGGTGTATCCTAATGAAACTAAAGGATACTATGTCTACAATCCCACCGATCACAAAATGTTTGTTATTCGGAATGGTGTCCTTTTGGAAAAAGAGTTTATCTCTAAAAGAACCAATGGGAGTAAGGTGAACCTCGAAGAAGTTCGAGAGTCACAGACAATGTAGAACCACGATGGAAATCGAGAAGACTCACAATAAGTTGTTGAGCCTACTCATGTAACACAAGACCCACGAAGGTCCGATAGAACACGACTACAACCTCAGAGATATGGATTTCGACATCGGAAGCCGTGATGTTTTGCTCATTGAGCACAATGAGCCAACTACCTATCGCGAGGCCATGGTGGGACCCAACTCCGAAAGATGGCTTGGTGCCATGAAGTCTCGAAATGCAATCCATGTACGACAGCTGAGGTATAGGCCTTAGTCGATCCACCCGAAGGTGTAAAAACCGTTGGGTGCAAGTGGGTTTTCAAAGAGAAAACTCGACATGGATGGCGAGTAAATATCTTCAAGGCACGACCGGTTGCAAAAGGATTCACTCAAACTCATGGTGTGGACTATGATGAAACCTTTTCCCGCTTGCAATGGCCAAATCAATCAGAATCCTTCTTGCCATTGCATTATATTATGACTATGAAATATGGCAGATGGACGTCAAAACAGCCTTCCTTAATGGAAATCTCCTTGAGGATGTGTACATGACACAACCTGAGGGTTTTGTGCGTCCAAAGGACTCTGGTAAATTTTGTAAGCTTCAAAGGTCCATTTATGGATTGAAGCAAGCATCTCGGAGTGGAATCATCGTTTTAATGAAGTAGTCAAAGAGTTTGGATTCATTCAAAACATAGATGAACCTTGTGTTTACAAAAGGTTAGTGGGAGCACGATTGTATTTCTAGTGCTTTATGTTGATGACATCCTACTCATTGGGAATGATATTCCTACCTTGTAGAGTGTCAAGTCTTGGTTAGGAAAGTCTTTCTCAATGAAAGATTTAGGCGAAGCCACTTACATCCTTGGGATTAGGATCTATAGAGATAGATCTAAGAGGCTGATAGGCCTAAGTCAGAGCACATACATAGACAAGATACTGCATAGATTCAGTATGCAGGATTCAAAAAGGGGGCAATATGCCCATGTCTCATGGCATCCATCTTGGTAAGAATCTGTGTCCTAGTACACAAGATCAAAGAGACCGCATGAGTAAGATTCCATATGCCTCCGCCATTGGATCTATCATGTATGTCATGTTATGTACTCGACCCGATGTGTCATTTGCCTTGAGTATGACAAGCAGATATCAACAAGATCCCGGTGAGGGTCATCTGGATCGCGTCAAGAATATCCTTAAGTACTTGAGAAGGACTCGAGGACTTATTCTTGGTATATGGTGGCTTGGAAGATGAGCTCTGTGTGACCGGTTACACGATGCGAGTTTCCAAACTGACCAAGATGATTCAAGATCGCAATCAGGGTATGTATTCCTGTTGAATGGTGGTGCGGTGAGTGGAAGAGCTCTAAACAGAGCATTGTAGCTGATTCCGCAATGAAGCCGAGTATATAGCAAAGATCGGATGCGGCTAAGGAAGCCGTTTGGATCGAAAGTTCATTATCGAATTAGGGGTGGTTCCTACCATCTCGTATCCAATAGACTTGCTCGTGACAATAGCGGCGTTATTGCGCGAGACCAAGGAGCCTAGGTCACATCAAAGGACCAACCATATACTCAAGCGATTTCATCTTATTAGAGAAATCAATGATAGAGGTGATAAAAAAAAATTATTATGCAAAGTACCAGGAGAAAGAAAGTCATTGTACTTTAGACATTTATGTTATTTAAAGTATTCTCCTTTTGGTTATCATTTCGATTACATGTTTACATTGATAACTGTATCCCTGGATATATCTAATAGATTATCCTAAATGTCCCTGGTCGGTCATCTACGCGGAGCGAAGATGAGATAAGACAGTGTGACTTTGATGAGGTATGGAGATACGAATCAAAGTCATAGGCACTTGTAAGAGTACAAGGTCTTGGACCGACCCACTATGAGAAAGCTGCATGGAATAAGTCATAAGCTTTTCTCATGTATAACCACGTCACAACGCCCTTTGACCTGAGATCATCATGGATTCCTACATGATTAGTCGCTGGTCTTTGACCTAGTCAAAAGTCACCTTTGACCGGGTGATGATAAAGGCTAGGATCGGGATCAATGGTTCTCATGCGGAGGAATGTGAGTGGTCAAGATGGGATTTGTCCCTCACATTTGTAGAGAGATATACTGGCCCCTCGATAAGTGAGTCTGAGAAATGTATGGTCATACTACGATGGAAATGAGTTTCCATCTCAATTGTTAGACTACTCAAGAATCGAGAAAGTAATGGTCAAGAACAGGAAGTTGACATTTTCCATGCCTCATCCTTGACCAAATTATCGCGTGACAAAAGGGACGTGACATGGTTGTACGATAGGTTATATCGCATAAACAATGACGTTGATCCTCTTACTAAGCCGCTTGCACAAGTAAAACATGAGCGTCATGTTAGGGCAATGGGAATTAAGGTAATTAATGATTGCACCTAGTGCAAGTGGGAGTCTGTTGGAAATTATGCCCTAGGGCATAATTTCCAACAAAAACATGGTTAGAAAAAGGTGTTTTGAAATTGATTTTCTCTAGACTAAAATTCATAAAAAAATATAAAGAAACTAATTCTATTCTTTTTGGTATTTTTGGAAAATAGTGAAAAATGTTTTGGATTAAAAGGGGTTTAATAATGGATACTCTTGGTAATGAAGAAAATAGCTATCATCGCTCAAATAAATATGGGAGTCAAAACTTCATCAAGTCTTAATAAGAAAAACCTCAAGATACCACTTGAGTCCAATATTCCCAATTAATAATAGTTCCTACTACCGTAGCTAACTACCACCTCTTGAGATATTGTTAAAAACCACTTATGTGTAATTGAAATTGGAATTATGCAATATGAGTCTTCTTAATTTGAGTGCTAACCATCCCCTCAAGGGTACAATTCAACAACATTAACTAGACAATACCACGCTAATCAACATAGCTTCATTGCAACCACAAAGAAATTCATACATATATAATCTTCAAATCACAATATCCAATCTCAACTACAAATATCAAACTAACAGAGATAATTACAATTAATCTCAGTTCCAGAATCATATATAAAAATTAACAAATTCAAATACATGATTCTAGACAAATAGAATGATAGAGAAAACTCCCCTATGTAGTCCATTGAGCTCAAGCACAATTCCTCATTACCAAGAAGCAAAGATTTAGCCACTCATTACTTTAAGCTTAGCCACAGCTTCATCCAGACAGTGAAAACCCATGGAAATTGAATGTAAAGCAAATCTGAATTTCAAAGAGAATGAGATGTATGCTTGGGCAAAGACATGGGAATGGTGAATCGGTGATGAAGGAAAAATCCGATGGCGTTGATGGTCCAGAATGAAGACGAAGGTCAGATCGAAGTTGGGGTTGGGTGAATCGGTCCCAATCCCAGGTGGTTCGCGGCGCTCCCCTGAAAAATTCCCCCAGCTGCCTCTGTTTCAAACCCAGCTATCGGCGCTGATTCAGTCCGACGAGGGTGAAGAAGAAACGGTGGTGGTCGACGGTGTTAGAGGCCGGTGATGGAGAAGGATGAAGGTGATGTTGATGGATGATGATCGAAGATCCTCTTTCCAGCTCCCTTTTCCGGTCTGAATTCTCGCAGCGCTCCCCCCTCTTCTCGTTCGTTCCCCAGATCCCTCAAATAATCGCCCCCAGCTCCCTCAAAACGCAAGTTTTGACCAGGGACCTAAGTGAGAACTTTAAAAGTTTTGCAGGAGGGACTAAAGTGAAATATTTTCAAATGTTTCTGGGGCAGAATATAATTCATAATAATTCTGGGGCTCTTTTCTGTAATTTGTCTCTGACCCTTTTCTTCATTATAATGTGAGGGAGATAAGAGGAGTTTGTGATATCGGTTCCAACCAAAGGATGGTCTCGCTTGAATCAAAGATGGATACAGTCACTTCACAACTTTCCTTAATCACATCTGAGCTTCATAATCTGAGTATTCATCAACAAGCACCTCATTCTCCTACTTCACAAGCTCTTGTTGCACCTAGTTGTGATGGTTGTGGTTCAATGATGCACGTTACAAGTCTATGCCCTACTCACCATGAGGAAGTTAATGCCATGTATCAGGGAAGGTCTAATCAACAACAACAAAGATGAGATTCTAACACTACCACTTACAATGAAGGTAGAAGACCTAATTCTAATTATGGTTGGAGAAATCAAGAAGGTTCATCATATCAAGTCCAACCATATGGGTCAAACCGGGGCAAATGGTGCCTATTCAAGAGTCTAAGGGCGATGAGAACACTCAATTGTTGAAGAGTATGGTTTCTCAACTTACTAGTATGAACAACAGGATGATGGAAGATAAAGCTGTGAATGAGAGTCAATTCTCTTCTATTTCCACTACCCTACACAAGCTACAAGGTGATAGGGCAAATGATAGTAATCAACTCTCTAATTCAGTGAGTGATGTGCATGCTAAGACAAGTGGTTCTATTCCTTCAAATACTGTCATCAATCCTAAATCACTCAATGCTATTGAGTTAAGGAGTGGTAAGAAGGTACATTTCCCTGAAGAGGTTGACAATGAGGTAGATGAGGAAATAGAGGTTGAAAGTCCACCATTGAGCCCAATAAAGCTACCTGATTCTGAGAGCTTGAAAGAGAAGGCTATCCTTGAGAAGAAGAATGGCAAAGCAGTAGAGCAACCTCAAGTGAAACAACAACCACTTCTGAGAGAGGTTGGCTCCAAGGAAATAAGCACTTATGAGAAGGGTGAGACAAGCGAGCAAGACATCTTACCTAGTACTAATGGTAAGGAGGTAAAAATTTCTCAACTCCCTTTTCCTAGAGCTTACTTTCAAGGGAAGAAAATTCATGAGGAACAAAATGAGAAAGAAATGTATGATTTGTTTAGCAAGCTATATATCAATGTTCCTTTCTTTCAACTTGTTAAGTCTATGCCTAGTTATTGCAAATTCTTGAAAGAGCTTTGTACTAACAAGAGGAAATTTAGGCCTAATGAGAGAGTGCAAATTAGCTCTAATGTGTCTGCCCTTTTCAAACCGCAACTCCCAGTTAAGTGCAAGGACCCCGGCTCATTCACTATACCTTGTACCATAGGTAATGTGAATGTAGCTCAAGCCTTGTTAGATTTAGGTGCAGCCATTAATATCATGCCTAGTGCCATTTTTAAATCTCTTGGTGTCAAGGACCTTAAGAGGACTAGTGTGGTTCTCCAATTAGCTGATAGGAGCATTAGGCACCCACTAGGCATCATTGAGGATTTGCTCATTAAAGTCAAAGACTTGGTTTTCCCCGCTGACTTCTATGTGATAGACATGTATCATGAGTCTAGTGAATCCACCCTTATCTTAGGGAGACCCTTTATGAGAACAGCTAGTACCTTGATAGACATGAGAGATGGTTCAATCACTATGGAAGTGGGTAACAATAAGCTAAGTTTTAATATGTATGAAGCCATGAAACATCCTTTTGAAGATTACTCTTTATTAGGCTTGAATTCAATTGATTTAGCCATTAATGATGTGGTTGATGAATATGAGCTTAATTTGCACACTGATAATTGTGATCTTGAATGTGGTATTTCATTGGATTCATGTTATGATAAATTTCCCTCTCCTTCTGTTGAAAATTTTAATTCACTTGGGAGTGAGATTTCCAACCTTAACTCATCGATGGTTGATTGTTGGTTATCATCCCTTGATGATTTTTCTCTTACTTCCCTTAGTTCATTTGAGCTTAATTCTTCCAATGATTCACTATCTAGTGATGATGCTTGTGAGGGAGGTGTTTTTTTCAATGTTTCAGGTCACAAACTAGTGGAGGAAGCTGAGTTTGAAGTCGGTAGCCAAGACTTGGACGATTTGTTCTCCAATGGGATAGCCCTTACACCGACGAAGACATCCTCTCATGTGACTCACTTTGGACCTAAACACAATGTGGTTAAAGGGCCACTTTCTAACTCATTGCTTAATCATAAAACTAAGATCACTCCTCATACCTTGAGAATTTTGAATGAGCTAATTACTCCTTGTGAAGTAGGTATGAAGGAGACTACTTTCCCCAAGCCTGTTGCTGCTGTAAGCCAACCTAGTGTTGGTTCAACACTTGGGAAGACCAATGAACAAGTGGTAGAGTTCATGGAGCTTAGCACAAGTCATGCACCTCCTAAGCTTGTAAAGGGGAGTATTCCTACTACCCTTGATCTTCCTAGACTAATTCCTTCTATCATCCAACCTCCTGATTTAGAGCTTAAACCTCTCCCCTCTAATTTGAAATATGTTTTCCTTACTGCTGATGGAAAGTTGCCTGTTATTATTTCAAATTCTTTGTCTGTGAGTGAGGAGAAGAGATTGCTTGATGTTTTGAGTAGAAATAGAAAGGCTCTAGGTTGGACTTTAGCTGACATTCCTGGGATTAGTCCAGCTATTTGTACACATAGGATCCTTTTGCATGAGGAATCCAAACCCCTTAGGCAACCCCAAAGGAGACTCAACCCCCTAATTCTAGATGTGGTTAAGAAAGAAGTAACCAAGCTATTGAGTGCGGGTATCATTTACCCAATTTCTGATAGTGAGTGGGTTAGTCCGGTGCATGTGGTGCCTAAGAAGAGTGGGATACCTGTGGTAAAGAATGAAAATGATGAGTTGATACCTACTAGGGTGCAAAATGCTTGGAGAGTGTGCATAGACTATAGGAAATTGAATGAAGCATCTAGGAAAGATCATTTTCCCTTACCTTTCATAGATCAAATGCTAGAAAGGTTGGCAGGTAAGAGCCACTATTGTTTCCTAGATGGTTATTCAGGATATTTTCAAATCCCACTTGCTCCTGAATATCAGGAAAAGACCACTTTCACTTGTCCATTTGGTACCTATGCATATAGGAGAATGCCATTCGGATTGTGCAATGCACCTAGCACTTTCCAACGATGCATGATGTCACTGTTCTTTGATTTTCTTGAAAATTGCATGGAATTTTTTATGGATGATTTTACAGTGTATGTCAATTCATTTGATGCTTGTTTAGATAGTTTGGACAATGTTCTTGCTAGATGCATTGAGAAAAATTTGGTTTTAAATTATGAGAAGTGTCATTTCATGGTTAATCATGGAATAGTACTTGGTCACTTGATATCTAGCAAGGGCATTGAGGTTGATAGAGCTAAAATTGAGGTGATTTCCTCTTTGCCCTACCCCACTAATATTAAAACACTTCGTTCTTTCTTAGGGCATGTGGGATTTTACCGGAGATTCATAAAAGATTTTAGCATGATAGCTCTACCTTTATCTAAACTATTGCAAAAAGATGTTGATTTTGTCTTTGATACTTCTTGCAAACAAGCATTTGATGAGTTAAAAGCATACTTGATATCTCCTCCTATTTTAAATGCACCAGATTGGGCATTGCCTTTTGAACTAGCATGTGATGCCTTTAAATCTGCTGTGGGGGTCATGTTAGGACAAAAGCATAGCAAGTTGCCCCATGTGATTGCTTATGCATCAAAAACCTTGGATAGTGCACAAAAGAATTACACTACCACTGAAAAAGAACTGTTTGCTGTAATATTTGCATTAGATAAGTTCAGACAATATCTAATCAATTCTAAAGTGGTTGTGTATACAGATCATGCAGCTGTGAAGTTTCTTTTCACCAAGCCTCAATCAAAACCAAGGCTCATTAGATGGATGTTATTGCTACAAGAGTTCAATATGAGCATTAAGGATAGGCCTAGAACTGCAAACCTTGTAGCAGATCACTTGAGCAGACTACCGGATGGTACAAGGGGAGTACTGGACTCTGACCTTGTTTGTGATGATTTCCCTGATGCATCTCTTATGTCTATATCTCTCTATGTTCCTTGGTTTGCTAATCTAGTGAATTATATTGTAACCGGACTCATTCCTGAGCATATGTCTTCCTTTCAGGCTCAAAAACTTAAACGAGAAGCTGAACACTACATTTGGGATGGGCCCTATTTGTGGAGACTATGCAATGACCAAGTTATTAGGAGGTGTATTTCAGAGACCGAGTCCAAGGACATACTTTCTGCTTGTCATTCAATGGGTTGTGGTGGACACTTTAGTGCTCAAAAGACCTCTAGGAAAGTGTTAGATGCCGGCTTTTACTGGCCTACCCTATTTAAGGATGCCTATTTATATTGTAAGGCATGTGATAAATGCCAAAGGTTTAGGGGGTTAGGTAAACGGCATGAAATGCCACAACAACCCATGCTCTTTTGTGAGATATTTGATGTTTGGGGGATCGATTTCATGGGTCCTTTTCCACCATCATCGGGCTTTACCTACATTCTCTTTGCCGTAGATTACCTTTCTAGGTGGGTAGAAGCCATCCCTACTAGGAAAGATGATGCCCAAACGGTTTCCAAGTTTCTCAAGTCTAACATCTTTTGTAAATTTGGAGTACCGAGGGCTATAGTGAGTGATAGAGGTTCCCATTTTAACAATAAGGTTATTGATAACTTACTTGTTAAGCTTGGGGTAACCCACAAAATGTCCACCTCTTATCATCCACAGACGAATGGGCAAGCGGAAGTATCCAACCAAGAGATCAAACACATATTGGAAAAGATAGTCAAGCCTTCAAGAAAGGTTTGGAGCTCAAGGTTGGAGGAAGCACTATGGGCCTATAGAACTGCCTTTAAGACACCAATAGGAATGTCTCGTGAAGAGAGATGTCTTTCTTTGCATCATTTCAAGAAAAGTTGATAAACTAGACGGATATGTAAAAGATATTCTTTCTTTTCCATCACTTTGAGATGTATGAAAAAAGAATTGTGACATTTCATTTCTTACAGCATTTTCAAATCGATCATTTTTTATATATCGCAAAGGACGATCGAATCGTTTATAATCGAAAATCATCCTTAAAAAAGGTTTTTCCAATCGAAAGATATCTTTATCTTTATCTTTATCTTTATCCTCTCTTTCATCGATTTCGTACAAATTATCTCTAAGACAAGCAGAAAGATATTCCGAAAAAAGAGAAGTAGAAAGAGATTCTGCACCTATTTCTTCTTTTTTATCAATTTCACCTACTTCTTTTTTATCAATTTCACCTCTTTCTTGAATTTCTGACAGTTTTTTATTGAAAATAAAAGCAGGCAGTGGTGTTCTCCCTAAATAGTATATTGAGGAAATCAATAAAAAACTACTAAAGATTCGAGACATCCAATTTCTCAATTCTGACATAACGTACTTATTAGATGGAATAAGTACATTAGATTTAATCTTAATAGAATTACTTTTCTGTATCCAGACTAATGCCAATTTCTGTATCCAGACTAATACCAATCCAACCCATTTCATGAATAAAATGTGACCAATTAACCAACCAACAAAACTACTTGTTAGAAATAAGAATTGGTTGTTGCATCGAAACATATAAATGTTGACTAATCTGACTAACATTGAACTTGGTAAAATGAAAAGGTTCAATAACTGAAAAATAAGATTATTCAGGAATATCCTTTGAATGCTAAAATTACGCATTGAATTTTGATTAGTGGATCCATAATTCAAAAGGTATTTGTTATTATTATCATTGCAGAAGAAATGAAATAAAAATAGGGTAGAGCTATGAAAGTTATTGTATGAGGTCTACCCAATGCTAGATGCAAAGGCGCATAATAGATCGATATGAACATCATGAGCTTTGGGGCTTCAACTCTCACATAAAGTTCTTGTTTCGGTAATTCAAAAGTCGGAGACGGCTTTTTACTAATGAATCGATATTCAAAATCATTCCATTCTGGATCCTTTTCTCTATCAAAGCAACGGATTTCTAAATTCTCATATGGCCCTCCCGAATTCCTTCCGAGCTCGTTGAATAATTTTTATGGATTCTACCATTTCACCAATTCGTACTAAATAACGAGCTAATGAATCTCCTTCTTTTTGCCATTGAACTTCCCAATCAAATTCCTCGTAACATTCATAATGATCAACTTTACGTAGATCCCATTGTATTCCGGAAGCCCGAAGCATTGGTCCTGATAAACCCCAATTTATTACTTCCTCTCCACCAACAATACCTACTCCCTCAACCCGTTCTAAAAAAATAGGATTTCGCGTAATAAGATTTGATATTCAACAACCCTTGTTAAAAAATAATCGCAGAAATCCAAACATTTATCTATCCAGCCATGAGGTAGATCAGCCGCTACCCCTCCGATACGAAAAAAATTATGCATCATTCTCATACCTGTGGCAGCTTCGAATAGATCATATATTAATTCTCTTTCTCTGAAAATATAGAAGAAAGGGGTTTGTGCACCAATATCTGCCATAAAAGGTCCTGACCATAGTAGGTGAGAAGCTATACGACTCAACTCCAACATAATTATTCGAATATAGCTGGCTCTTTTAGGTACTTGAATATTTCCTAACTGTTCCGGTCCATTTACGGTTATTGCTTCGTGAACATAGTAGCTAAATAATCCCAACGTGTTACATAAGGCGATATTGTACAATTGTTCGGTTTTCTGCAATTTTTCCATCCTCTATGTAAATAACCCAATATTGGTTCACAATCAATAACATCCTCACCATCTAGAGTAACAATAAGTCGAAGAACACCATGCATTGATGGGTGGTGAGGACCCATATTGACTATCATGAGGTCTTTTCTTGTAGTCAGGGCATTCATAGGTTTTCCTCGATTCATTCTTCCATGAATTGCTTAAAACAAAAATGAGTTCATCAAGATTCAAGATCTAATAAATCGAATAATTCAAAACGACTCTTCAAATTAATTATTTTGTGGCTCCCGAATATCCAACTGATTAATTAATTTTTTATAACGTATTCCATTTTTCTTTGACAAATAAGACAGAGTCGTTTCCGTTTTCCCAAATTTTACGTAAACCCCTTTGAGATAAATAGTCTTTTCTGTGCAATTCCAAATGTGAAGTAAGTCTTCGTATCTTATTGGTGAAATTGAATACTTGAAATTCAATCGATCCCGGGTTTTCTTCTTTTTTTTCTTGTGAAATAACGGATATAAATGATTTTTTTACCATAAAAAAATGAAAGCTTGTCTTTCCCCCCCCTTTTTTATTTTATAGAGTCTAGATATTTTTATTGATCAGTAATAATAATGACACTCATTTTCAATTTGGTATATACAATAATCTTAATTTTCTTAAGAGTTCCTGATTTTTCAAATACTATATTTATGCATTCACAAAAGCAAAATTGTAGACTTCAAATAAGAAGATTCAGTTATAGATCTAATGGGTAGGATATATCATTGAATTAGTATCGTGCCTCAGAATAGAGGGTAAGACAATGCGTATGTGCATCTATTTGTTTTCACATATCAGATATGTGAAAACAAATAGAAAAAAAAGAAAATGTAGATTAACTAATTTTCAATCGGGGATACATACGTATTCTTACCATACTGAAACGGCTGCCATTATTGGTATCAAACCAATAGCGATTCATACAAGCTAAATCTTCTAATCGATAATTTGGCCAAAGAAATAACTTTAAATTAATTAGTTTTTTTTTATCTCTATCAAGATCTTTACTTGTAGCCAAAACTTGACAGCAATTATTCACTTTATTCTCATTGTAAAATGCCTTATTTCTATGCACACTATTTCTATTCTTAGGATTGAAATAAAATATTTTCAGGAACAAGCAAATCATAATTCTTTTTTTCTTTATTTATGGATTTCTTAAGAATTTGGTGCTTTCTCTTATGAATAAGCGAAAGGCCTATGATTTGATACATATTAAATTGTTCGTGGTTTCTTCTAGACAGACGAGTTGGTTCGATACTCAATATTCCATTTTTGATCAATTCCGTAAGAGTGAAATCCTTCTCATTCTGAATTTTCATAATATCTAGACTTAGTTCTCCTCTTTGAATAGAGGCTATAGCAACCTCTTTTAGATTTTTCAGTCTAAGCAGGAGACAATATACTTGGATATTATTCATTATTCTTTCATTTAAGCAATCATGCCAGTTCCATTGAGAAGGCAAATACCCTCCTAGGAAGCAATTAAGTTCTGCTTCGATCGTGTATCTATCTTTTTTTACACTCTCTTTTATGTCGGATCCTGCATAATCTTCTTTAACATCTTTTTCTTTCTTTGAAAGGGATGCTTCAAGATTTAGTCGACTTGCATATTCTGTTTTATTCTTTTCCGTGATCTTTTTCTTTTCACTAACATTTTGATTTACATTCAAATTCAAAAAAAGGGATTTGATTGGGATGATCCATGGGTTACTCGTATATGCATTATAAGATATCCAATTTTTAGATAAGAAAAAAGATTCCCGATTCGCTATAGAACGATTTAGTATTTCTACATTCATTCCCATCCAATCAAAAAGGTTTTTTTTTTTGTTATTGGATGGGTTTATTTCTTGATGAAGCGTAAAATAATAATCGGTATCGATCGAACCCCCAAAATGAATTTTATTTCTAAGACAAAAATTCAGAATTCTCCAATCAAAACACTTTCTATCCAGATTTTTTTCCATATCTAGAATAGAACCTTCTACTATATAATTCTTGATAGGAATATCATCCGTCATATCCAATTTTTTTTTTTTACGCGTGTTGCAATTATAAGAAATCGCTTGGTTATTATTTGCTTGGAATGACGATCTATATCCATAAATATATGAGTCCTTCTTATCTGCATAATTAATAGATTTATATGATAAAAGATCATACCCATATTGTTTTTTCATTTTTTTTTTTTGATTTGTTAATGAGTCTATTTCTTGTTTTTTGTAAAGAATTAATCCGTTTTTTTCATATGAACGATATTTGGTTAAATCTTTATTTTGAGCCACATGGCGTTCATTCATTTTATTTCGCCATTTTTGGGATACTAATCTAGACCATTCACTCTGAGATAAATCGTATTGATAATGACCTTTTAACCAATTTGTCCATTGATTCATTACAGAATTGGGAGCGCTCTTATGTTTTAATTTGGAATGAGATATTCCTTGTACTCCAAAAAAATAATCCTTTATTTCATTCTTAAGAAAAAGAGGTGTTCCTTGATATTCAAAAAGGGATCTTAATTTATACTTATCTAAGTTAATAACTTGGGTTTGTGATAATTTAAAAAATACATATGCTTGTGACAAAGAGGATACGTCACAAAAATTCTGTGAATTCGTATTCCTAATATTACAAGTTGATTTTTTTATAGTAGAAATAAAGTGAATTAGACTTTGATCTTTTTTATCACTTCTTTTTCTTTCTTCATTTGCTTCATTATTGTAAATGTATTTATTAAGAATCTTTTTTGTTGATTCAAGAAAAAGTTGTACATTGATTTTAGGAATATTAATGATACATAGAAAGATATCTATATATACCCTTTCTATGAAAAATTGAAAAAAATAATGTGATTTGCGGAATAATCGAACATTTCTTTTTTGTAATATCTGCCAAATATTTCTCTCTGAACCTTTTTTCTTGTCTTTTTTAAATTCTTCTATTTGTTTTATGATTTTCTTTGTTCTATCATTCAGATCTTTTATTTTTTTTTCTGTCAATGAACAGTCTGTCCAATTAATAGATTGAATTGGAATGGTGGATTCGTAAATCATTGGATTACTCTTACTTTTTGTTGAATCTTTTTGAATTTCATTCAATTCATCTATTTTTATTTTTTTCAATTCTGATAATGATAGTTTTTTTCTTTTTTCTT